>CP092884.1:24388410-24635676 GCA_030710605.1 Cordylochernes scorpioides | reverse complement strand
CATCGACGGCGGGGAGCTGCGACGACGGGCATACTCCGTCTACCAGCGCCGCTTTGCCTGTGAATCCGGCGACCCCATCGCCGCCGCTGAGTTCATCCGGGGGACGACCACCACCCTCACCCTGGAAGAGGATGATCTACTGATCCGCCCTGACATCACCGGCGCATATATCGCGGCGGCCATCCGCCGATTACCGCTCGGAAAGGCTCCCGGGTGGGACGAATTGCCCTGCGAGTTTCTTATCACCTACGAAGACTTCTTCGTAGAGGCTCTCAGGCGCGTCTTCGAGGCCTCCAAACTCCGCGGGGCCCTGCCTTCATCGATCAGGCGCAGCACCATCTGCCTCGTCCCCAAGTCCAACGGCGGCCCTGGGCTCAGCGGCTACAGGCCGATTTCGCTCCCCATAGCTGACTACCGCGTCCTGGGCAACATCCTCCTCCAGCGTCTGCGGCCCCATCTTCCCGCCTTGGTGCCTCGGTGCCAGACATACGCTGTTCTGGGAAGGTCTCCCAGTTGGAACGTGGCGCGAGTAGCCGACGAGATCGACATGGCTACGAGGAACGGGTCGGAGCTGGCTGTCATCTCAACGGACCTAGAGTCGGCCTTCGACACCCTGGACCGCTGCTTTCTGGTGTCCCTGATGGTCTCTCTGCGGCTGCCTCCTGCCTTCGTTGAGTGGTTCCTCCTCCTGTATGCCGGGGCGGATGCGGCGGTGCGAGCCGGAGGTCTCCACACAAGGCCCTTCCATCTGCTGAACGGGGTGAGGCAGGGCTGTGCCATCAGCGCCGCTTTGTTTAGCCTCGCCACTAGCCCTCTCCTGGTGCGCCTCGAGCGAGCGCTCGGCCCCGGAAACGTCCTCGCCTACGCCGACGACATCGTGCCGCTCATCAGGCGCGACGAGCTCTTCGACGTGGTGAGAAATATCTTCGAGGACTTCCGGCGCGCTTCGGGAATAGGCGTCAACTTCGCGAAGTGTAAGGGCCTATGGTGCGGCGCCTGGCGGGCCCGCACCGACGCGCAGCTTGGCATCTCCTGGACATCGGAGCAGATCCGGGTACTGAGCTGCAACTTAACACCTGCAGTGTCATCCTCCGCCCAGGAACAACATCTCCTCGCACTGCTCGAGAGTGCTGTGGCGAGGTGGGTCCCTTCACCCGTGGCCTCTCCTTAGTCGGTCGAGCCAGAGCCGCCAACTCGCTGGTATTGTCCGCCGTGGTGCACCATCTTCACGGCTACCTGCCCACAGACTCCACCATCGCCAAGCTGCAAGCCCGACTGGTGCGCTTTGTCTGGGGACCTCGACGTACTACCTGGTTGCCGGGCGGCGTTCTTGCAAGGCCAGTCTCCGTGGGCGGCTTCGGACTTCTCGACATTGGGACACAGCTTCGCCTGGCGTGCTTGAGGGGCGTGCAGACCGCGCTGCGCGGAGGCCTCAACGCCTACTCTTGGTTCACTGTGAGTGGGACGTGGCTGACCCCTCCAACATCTGGGACATGGCATCCACCTCGGCGCCGCAGGCTCCTCAAGCTCTGGGAGGCCGTCTCGGAGATATTGGAGCTGAACCACCGGGTGCTGCCGCCACATCAGCTTCAGGAGCTCCATATCATCGGGGACTCCAGGTTCCTTCGGCCTCCAGATCTTTTGGTCGCATCGCGGTGGGCGGGGATGCGCGTTGGTGATCTCACCAGCTCTTCATCTCTCCCTCTGCGCACCACCCGCGCCGCCCTCGCTGACATCGCGGCACTCACCACCTTCTGCAGCCGGATTGTGGAAGACAACCGGAACCACACCCACCGGGTTGACAACATCAAGGACGGCATCGTGCTGCGCGGGACGGCCACTGCGTTCCAGCGCCTAACCACCCGCACTGCCCGCCGCATGCTAGAACGTCCACGCCTGGCTGCACTGCCCATCACCCAGCTGCTAGCCCGGTGGCTTCCCCACGTCAGCATCCCCATCTCCATCAGCTGGCCTTCTCTCCGGCGAGGTGCCTTCTCGGGGCACAATGCCGACGTTGCCGTGCGGCTGGCCCTTCACGCCCTTCCCCATCCAGCGCATCCGGCCTCAGCCCGAGAGTCCTGCATCGCCTGTGGGTCCGAAGACCTGTCACTGGCCCACCGCTATTGGTCCTGTAGGCGGATCAGGCCTGTCATCCTGGAGGCCTTCACTATATTCAGCGGCCCCCTGACCTGCAGGGATGGATCTTCGGGCATGATCTGGAGGACGACGCCCTGGCCATCCTGGCGTCTGCCAAGACCCGTATCTACAAGCACTTCCTGGGCCTGGAGATACGGGGCGTCCAAGAAGACCCTCTCATCGTCTGGAGGAGGACTCTAACAAGATGGTGGAGCCTTCCTCAATCATAATTTCACTGTATTATATCATTATTTTTCATCCATAATTGACTAGTAGTCAATAAAGTATGTTTAACCGTCTCTCTCTCTCTTTCGGCCGTGCGGCCACGCGGCGCGCGAGCTCCGCGTTCTTATGGGATAGAGAAGAGGCAATGGTGATTTGTAACCCCTATGGGGTATTGGATGAAAGCCAAGAAAATGGGCTGCAACCCCAAACAAATCCTATGCAAAAATGTCAAATCCATTGGCTGAAAGCCATTCTGATTTAAAGAATTACAAAAATGCAAATTTTGAGCCGGCGGCCGACGACAAGAATGCAAATTCTCGCCGCAACTGGGCTGACTGCGCGGAACAAAGAGACGAGCTTCTCGTGAACTTCACCACAGTGGGCGCCTCTAAAAAGAGGCCACATGAATCTGACCACGCCAACTCGGGGACCAAGAAGGGATTCATCCAGACACCGAGAATCCCTACCAAGAGGAGCAGGCCACGAGCCACGCTAAGGCCTAGTAAAGTGCATGAATGCCAGACCACCAGGCAGAATCAGGCTACCTTCCGAGCCAGGTCGGCAGCAGGGCAGGCGGACCAATGTGTTTTGCTGGAGTTCTGCCCAGACTTCACCCAGGAGCAGTACTACCGTGCTATAGAAGCCAAGCTGGGCAAGGGCACCGTATACCAGCTGACGAAAAATGAAGGGGCACATCCTGGTCGGCCTCTCCAGCGTGCAACTCGCAGACAAGCTGATAGAGGAAGGCCTCGACATCGAGGATGCCACTCTGCAGGCCTTCCCTCTGAGAAAAAGGGCCGAACGAATTGTGCTCGGCAATGTGTTCTTCTTCGTGGAAGATGCTGATCTCGTCGCTGCTCTACGGCCTTACGGACAGGTAACGTCCATCATCCAGAAGAAGATGCAGCTCGAGGACACCTGCTGGGCTGATGTTCGGCGCGAGGCCTTTATAACTCTGCACGACGGTGTTAAGGTATGAGAGGTCAAATTAAAGAAACCTCCTTTAACAAGTAAAACTTTTACCCAAAGTCTTGATATTGTTTGGGCTGCCTCGGGTGATCAAGCAAGAAATAAAATAAGGAAGACAAAACCAACGGCTACACCTGTAAAGCTCTTCTGCTCTACTAAAAAAAAACTCTTTATTTAAACAACACGGCTAAGTTATATACATTCAAAAGGGAAATTTACATAATAATTTATACATTCAATAGAAAATCTACATTCCTAGTCATACATTTAAAAAAGATATTTACATACTATATGTCATGACTTTTAACATACCCCACCTTTCTTTTTTGTAAAACAAGAAAGAAAAAATCCGTTCCACCGTGATGGGGGGATCCCGGTAGGTGGGACACCGTTGCAGGGAGCCCAGGCTCTTATCCAGGAAAACCATCTTCTCCTCGGCATACTGCGGCACCCTCTCCATACACACCACCGGAGATTACCCCATAAGCGTCCATCTTCTTCTTCCAAAGGAATCGGAGGTAGTCCCAATCATTTTCCTTGATGGCCATCACCTGGAAATATCTCCTCATGTCGGCCAAAACTCCGAACTTATTTTCCCGAAGTTTTATCCCTATCTCAGGAATTCTCCTCAGTAGATTGGGTATCTTTTTTAAATATCGTCTCAAGGAGAGTCCGTTGTGTCTTCGACTGGAAGCGTCGTCAAATACCGGCCGTATAGGGGTCGTTTTGGACTCACTCTCAAACAAAAGGTGACGGGGCAAATAGTGTCCTTCCACCTCAGGTGGATTTTGATTGACTCCTTCAATGAACCCCTCACTCAACCAATCTTTTGGATCAATAATTTTTTCTCCCACCTTTGAATCAGTACCCTGTTCTGCATCTAGCTTTTCTTCCACCTTTAAATCAGTACCCTGTTCTACATCTAGCTTTTCTTCCACCTTTGAATCAGTACCCTGTTCTACATCTAGCTTTTCTTCCACCTTTAAATCAGTACCCTGTTCTACATCTAGCTTTTCTTCCACCTTTAAATCAGTACCCTGTTCTACATCTAGCTTTTCTTCCACCTTTAAATCAGTACCCTGTTCTACATCTAGCTTTTCTTCCACCTTTGAATCAGTACCCTGTTCTGCATCTAGCTTTTCTTCCACCTTTAAATCAGTACCCTGTTCTGCATCTAGCTTTTCTTCCACCTTTAAATCAGTACCCTGAGCTACTGCTTTAGAATTGTTCACCGATTCATAACCTTTAATTGCTATTCCAGAATCCTTTACTCCATTACCCTTGGTTTCAGCTTCCGAATTCCCTATTCTATCGCCTTTGGACTCAGCTTCAGAATCTTCCCTATTCTTTAAATTTGCATCTTCACATTTTTCATTAGCAGTTCCTCCTTCGTAAGAGACCTTGCGCTTTCCTTTATCTTAAATTCCGTATCTCCAGTTAGTGTTGCTTTCACCAATTTCCTCGATGCTGGAACTTTGACAACTCTTTCCTCATTTTCCTCATTATCATCAATCGATTCAGTTTCATCAACTGAAATCTTCACTTGATCAGCGCCTTCAGCTGCTGCTCTAGAATTGTTCACCGGTTCATAACCTTTAATTGCCGTTCCAGAATCCTTCACTCCATCGCCCTTAGGCTTCGCTTCAGAATCCTTCACGCCTTCTCCCTTAGGCTTCGCTTCAGAATCCTTTACTCTGTCGCCCTTAAGCTTCGCTTCAGCATCCTTTACTCCGTCGCCCTTAGGCTGATCTTCAGAATCCTTCCTTCCTTCGTCCTTAGGCTTCGCTTCAGAATTCTTCACTCCGTCGCCCTTAGGCTGATCTTCAGAATCCTTCCTTCCCTCGTCCTTAGGCTTCGCTTCAGAATCCTTCACTCCGTCGCCTTCATCTCCTGCTTTTTGACCTTCAGATTCTTTTACTTCATCTCCCTTATCTCCGTCTTTTGAATTCACTTTATCGGGTTTTGCTTCCGCTTCCTTTGCTTTGTCTTTAGCCTCAGCTTCCTTCACACCTACAAAGCTATCAACTGCAGTTTCAGAATCCTTCACTTCATTGCATTTAACTGCCGCTTCTGTTTCCTTCCCTTCGCCGCCTTCAACTGCCGCATTGAATTCCTTTTCTTTAATAGCACTCACAGCACCTTTTTTGCCCTCATATTGGATATCTATTATAGAGGGAGCAGAACAAGCTTCCTTTAGCATTCTAGCTTTAGCTAGAGCAGGCTTCACATCCGTAGCTATTGCAGTTTTTACAGAATCCTCTTTTTCCACGCCTTCAATTTCATCTTTCATAGACTCTTCCGGGCTTTTCGATAGAGACGTAGAAGTAGTCTGAAGTTTGATAACTTTCTGATTATCGGTATCTGAATTCGGAGAGGCACTAGACGCCCCTGGTGGAATTTGAGAAGTCTTGGCCTGAGCATCCCTTTCCCGCTCACGCATAACGCGAATTCTAGCCTTTAAATAAAATCTTTCCATTATGTAAATTCCACACTCCTCAAATTCCCTATCGACCTCTTCGTCAGTAGCCTCATCTTTGGCTAATATGACTGACTGGCATTGCTCGTCTAGATTCGTAAGCTCCACATAGAGAACCTCTATCCTATCGAATTTTGCATTCACCCTTATACTATCAATTGAAGGCTCTTTCAGTTCGATATTTAAATCATTAATTAATTTTGTAAAGTTACCTCTCACCACCCTACGACGTCTCTTGTTCACCTCCTCCATTCCACCTCGCTAGCTTTAGTCTTGTCTTCCTAGATTTATCTTGAGCTTCTTCAACTTATTTTCCCTTGAGCTTCTTCAACTTCTTTGCCTTTGAGCTCCTTCAACTTCTTTGCCTTCGAGCTTCTTCAACTTCTTTTCCTTTGAGCTCCTTTTAACCTTTAACAAAGGGCTTTTTGAGCTCCTTTAAACCTTTAACGAAGGGCTTTTTGAGCTCCTTCAAACCTTGAGCTTCACTTTTCCTTTGAGCTCCTTTTAACCTTTAACAAAGGGCTTTTTGAGCTCCTTTAAACCTTTAACAAAGGCCTTTTGAGCTCCTTTAAACCTTGAGCTTCACTTTTCCTTTGAGCTCCGTTTAACCTTTAACAAAGGGCTTTTTGAGCTCCTTTAAACCTTTAACAAAGGGCTTTTTGAGCTCCTTTAAACCTTGAGCTTCACTTTTCCCTTGAGCTCCGCAGATTCTCACTCTCCCTCTGCTACTCGGCAGGCTCTACTACTTGCTCTGCTACTCGGCAGGCTCTCCTACTTCCTCTGCTACTCGGCAGGCTCCATTACTTCCTCTGCTACTCGGCAGGCTCTAATACTTCCTCTGCTACTCGGCAGGCTCCAATACTTCCTCTGCTACTCGGCAGGCTCTAATACTTCCTCTGCTACTCGGCAGGCTCCAATACTTCCTCTGCTACTCGGCAGGCTCCAATACTTCCTCTGCTACTCGGCAGGCTAATACTTCCTCTGCTACTCGGCAGGCTAATACTTCCTCTGCTACTCGGCAGGCTAATACTTCCTCTGCTACTCGGTAGGCTAATACTTCCTCTGCTACTCGGCAGGCTAATACTTCCTCTGCTACTCGGCAGGCTCCAATACTTCCTCTGCTTGACCAGCCCACGCAGCCCACCCGGGGACGCCACAAATGTTAAGGTATGAGAGGTCAAATTAAAGAAACCTCCTTTAACAAGTAAAACTTTTACCCAAAGTCTTGATATTGTTTGAGCTGCCTCAGGTGATCAAGCAAGAAAGAAAATAAGGAAGACAAAACCAGCGGCTACACCTGTAAAGCTCTTCTGCTCTACTAAAAAAACTCTTTATTTAAACAACACGGCTAAGTTATATACATTCAAAAGGGAAATTTACATAATAATTTATACATTCAATAGAAAATCTACATTCCTAGTCATACATTTAAAAAATATATTTACACACTATATGTCATGACTTTTAACAGACGGGGTGAAGATCTCCCATATCCCTGCCCGGCTGGATGTCAAGTCCAAGGGAGTGGCCACACACTTCTATGTGACCTACGGCATCAGGTGCTCCCTGTGCCATAAGCAGGGACACAAACGTGCGAACTGTCCTCGCAAGACTGGTCTCGAGGAGGACAAGCTGGTGCTCCCTGTGGAAGCTCCTGCTGCCCGCACACAAGGCTGGACCAAGCCACCCTCCACCTCGAATACCATGCCAGCTGCAGCTCCTACACCTGCTGACCACAGTCCCCAACAGACCTCACCTACTGCTGCTGTGGAAACAGCCCCACCTCCATCAAGGGCATCCAATGCTCAGCAGGAAGACCTCACCCTCAAGTCTATCCCCACAACGAGCGCTCAAAAAAATCTAGCGCCGAAAACATCAAGGAAAAGAAGGCAGGGCCGGGTGTCGAGGCCTCCCTCATCCAAGCCCATGCCCTCCAACAACTCCGCCCTCTCAACACCAGCTACGGAATTGTCTGCACCCATCAAGCAGACCCCCTCAACACTCTCCAGCCCTGCCACGCTTTCGCCCGGGGCGAACTTCCCTGTCCGTCCCGACGAGACTCCAGCCCCCGAGCTTCCTGTTCCGGCGCCGAGCACCAGCCAAATGCCATCACGACCAGAGCCTTCCTCGACCAATACTGAGCCATTAGCGGCTCCTGCAGAAGAGATCCAAGCCATGTCTGAATCATCCATCCAGTCTGTTACCCCCGCGGACGAAGACATACAGGGTGCGGTAGATAAGTAATGAGACTCAGTCAAGAAAAACAAATTTATTGATATGATTTGTACAAAACGTTAATATTCTTCAAAGAACTCGCCTTGGGCGTCGACACAACGTTGGCAGCGCGTTTTCCAAGTTTCATAGGCCCCACTGTAGTCCGTTGGAGTTATCCTAGTTAGTGCCTTCGTGACAGCACGTTGGATGTTCGGGATATCGTCGAAACGATGACTCTTCAGGCATCTTTTTACCTTCGGAAATAGGAAGAAATCAGGAGGACTTATGTCAGGACTGTATGGTGGCTTGGCAGAACTTCAACTCCAATTCGGGTCAAATAGGAGGTCACGAGGAACGCTGTGTGCGCCGGAGCGTTGTCGTGGTGGAGACGCCAGCGGTCCTGTCGCTTCTGTTTGACGGCTTTGTGCAATCGCCAAAGGACTTTTTTGTAGAATTCGGCATTAACAGTTTTCCCCTGAGGGACAAACTCTTTGTGAATTGTCTAAAAACACAATCAGCATTGTCTTGACTCGGGACTTTGACATTCTTGCTTTCTTCGGCCGCGAGGATGCCGGTGTGTGACACTCCGAGCTCTGGGCTTTCGTCTCCGGGTCATATTGGAATGTCCCCGATTCGTCGCCTGTTACTAAGTTGTCTAAAAAGTCCGGATTATTTTCCAATTCATTTAACATCTCACGGCAAACGTCCACTCGTCGTTGCTTTTGTTCGGCGGTGAGCACTCGCAAGTGTCACGGGCACACAAACAACGTAATACGCGAAGCTCGACCCTCACTGCGCCAGAGCTACGACGCGACTGCGAACCGGTTCGATTGTTAGCTCAGATCCCCCACACACACTACGTGACCTGCAGGTGGAGAACGCACTGCGAGCGACTGGGGCGCAGCGCGGCGGCCAGTCGCATTACTTATCTACTGCACCCTGTATCTCTCTCTCAGGCCATTCAGGAGAGGGAGCCGCTGGAAAATATTTTCAAACAACTAGAGGCTTACTCTACTCTAGCCCCTCTCTATGGGTTTAGGGTTGATTATGAGGACGTGGTCCGCGGTTCAGTTCCGCTCTGAAAGAGAACCAATCCTCAATGATCTCTCGCCAGGAAACAGAAAACTCCTGTACGAATTCCTCGGCGGTGCAATTGAGCACGTTGGAGACAAAAAACCCGTTATAAGCACGGGCCTTTCCGAATTCAGGGCGGCCTTGAGCATTTGACACGATGTCCCTTCAGAGATGTCTGATGTAAATATTTATTAATTTATATATTTATTTTACTTTCTTTTATAAATCTTTAATATATATTTTTTTCTTGGTACTAAATAATTTTATATGGGCGATCAATGAAAGTTGTTTCAATCTCAGCAGACAGCGTCGCCTGGGCATCCAGACATGACACACCGCTGGCCGCCATCTCCCTAGACCTAAAGTCGGCCTTCGACACCCTGAGCAGGAGCTACCTGTACGCCCTGCTGGAGAAACTACCATCTGCCTTCCTCTGGTGGATTACTGTCCTCTACGGGGAAGCAGACGTCTCCATCCGGATCGGAGATGTATACACCAGAGCCTTCCCGCTTCTTAACGAGGTGAGGCAGGGCTGCCGTCTCAGCGCCGCTCTCTTCAGCATCGGAGTAGGGCCTCTACTACGCCGCCTTGAGAGGATCTTGGGCCGTGGCAGCGTGGTCGCCTATGCGGATGACATCGTACACTTCATCAGGGACGACGCTCAGTTTGAATCGTTCCCCTGATCTTCGAAGAGTTCTGCATGGCCTCTGGGGTGGCTGTAAACTTCAGCAAGAGCTGCGGGCTCTGGTGCGGTTCCTGGAGACACCGGATGGATTCTCCTCTGGGGATCTCCTGGACGTCCGAATCGCTAAATATCCTGGGCTGCACAATCACTGCCGGGAACACCGTTGCCTCCCAGGCCTCCCACCTGATGGGGCTGCTAGAGCGAGCCATCGCGAGGTGGTCTCCCTTCGTTCGCGGACTGTCTCTGGTGGGTCGAGCCCGCGCGGCCAACTGCTTGGTCCTGGGTTCCATCTTGCACCACCTCCACGGCTACGTTTTACCTGAAACCACCATCGGCCGGTTGCAGGCGCGGCTGGCGCGCTTCGTGTGGGGTACGAGCCGAGTCTCGTGGCTCCCTGGGGGCATTCTGGCTCGCCCAGCCTCCGAGGGTGGCGTCGGCTTGCTTGACATCGCGGGCCAGCTTCGGCTTGCCTGCCCGAAGGGCGTTCAGGCTTCTCTGCGCGGCTCCGCCAACGGCTACTCTTGGCTGGTCCGTAGCCGGACGTGGATGACATCGCCGGCTCCTGATGTCTGGCTCTCACCGAGGAGAAGGAGGCTGCTGAGTCTTTGGGAATCCGTGTCCAGCATTCTTGAGCTGAACCACCGAATTCTCCATCCTGCTAGCCTGAGGTATCTGCGTCTTCGAGGCGACAACAGGTTTCTCCGGCCGCCAGACCTGCTGGCTCCCGACCGCTGGCTTCAGACGACTGTCGGGGACTTCTCAGATGGCGCCCCTGCTTTTATACGCTCAACGCGGGATGCGCTGCTGGACGCACAGCACCTTGGGATCTTCTGCCAGCGACTCCTGCAGGAAAATGCCAGTTCCAGATATCATGCGGAGTACGAGGCGGAGACCATCGTTCTGAGGGGCTCAACAACGCCCATTACCCATCTTACCAGCCAGAGGGCCCGCCGGGCTTTGTACTCGGCACGGCTCCAGGCGCATCCTACTGCAGAGCTGGCTGCCCGGTGGACCCCCACCGTGGATGTGCCTGCGTTGGAACTGCTTCTCGGGGCACGAGGCAGATGTCGCCCTACGACTGGACCTCCACGCCCTACCACATCCTGACCATCCTGCCTCGAGGCGAGCCAACTGTGCCGCCTGTGGGTCCAGCGACGGGTCGCTGACCCGCAGATATTGGAGTTGCCAAGCCGTGCAACCCCTGCCCCGCAGGTGATCGCCTCCTGCGAAGAGTCCCTGTATCTTCAGGCATGCCTGTTCGGCGTCGGCCCCAATCCCGAGGCAATGAAGTTAACCAGTGAGAAGACCAATGAACTACATATAATGTATTATAAGTACTGGAATCCCATTCAATAAAGTAAGCAAAAATACGAGAATCACGGGACGAGTGTCTTTTTTTTTTTTTTTTTAAAGAGTGGTTGGTGGTTCGGATATGTTGGTATATAGCTGATTTCTCATCTTGTCTGGAGATGTTTTTTCTGTGTTCCTCGAGTCTTGTCCCTACGCTCCTGCCCGTCTCACCAACGTAGACAACATCGCAGTCAGCGCAGGGAATGGAGTAGACACAGCCAGACAAGAGAGATGGGTTATATGGGCTATTGCTTTTCGTATCTGGGTTCCTAATGAGGGAGCTGATGTTAGGAGAGTTGGAGTACAGGGTCCTGACTCCAAACTTGCTTAGGGCTCGGGCTATGGAGGAGCTAGTGGGGGAATATGGGAGGACACATATGGATACATAAATCCATATAAATCCATGTATATAAATCCATATGTGTCCTCCCATATTCCCCCACTAGCTCCTCCATAGCCCGAGCCCTAAGCAAGTTTGGAGTCAGGACCCTGTACTCCAACTCTCCTAACATCAGCTCCCTCATTAGGAACCCAGATACGAAAAGCAATAGCCCATATAACCCATCTCTCTTGTCTGGCTGTGTCTACTCCATTCCCTGCGCTGACTGCGATGTTGTCTACGTTGGTGAGAAGGGCAGGAGCGTAGGGACAAGATTCGAGGAACACAGAAAAAACATCTCCAGACAAGATGAGAAATCAGCTATATACCAACATATCCGAACCACCAACCACTCTTTAAAAAAAAAAAAAACTCTCAAATCACTCGTCCCGTGATTCTCGTATTTTTGCTTATATATATTGTATATTTATCAATTATTTGTATCTATTTATTCATATTTTTATCATTATATAATCTATATATATAAAATTGAATGTCTGTCTGTCTGTCTGTCTGTTTGTCTGTACTCTATAGATTCAAAAACCATACATCCAATCGCCGTGAAATTTTGGGATATTATTAGGTATATCACCGGGAAGGTTTTTGAAAAATAATTTCCTGAATATCTTGAATATCCTTAGAGTTATTTGCAGATTTGTAGATTTAACTCGCAAGCAGCGCCCCCATTGTGACGATGATAACAAGTTTTCTTATCACTAAGTTTGTTATCTTAAATATTATTTATCAAAAGTAAGATTAAATCAGGATGACACGGCATTGTGACACGGGAAAAAATGTTCACTAGATAAAACTATGATTTTCTAATGTAGAAAATTAGGAAAGACAAAATTCAGGATGACACGGCACACAGGGACCGGGAAAAAATGTTCACTTTATCGAGAGATTCAAATTTACGAGTTTCAAATTATCAAAATATATCTTTTTTTTTAAATAAGTTTTCAGAGAATTGTTTTAACAAATGTTCGCTAGACAAACCTTTACTCGGGTAAAACCCCGGGCGAAGCCGAGTACGTTTTATAAGTTTATAGAGAATTGTTTTAACAAATGTTCGTTAGACAAACATTCTATCGGGTAAAACCCGGGCGAAGCCGGGCACATCCGCTAGTCTTATATATACACTGCGTGACATTTAAAATGGAACACCAAGAAATAGTGGCCAGAAAGTGATGAAACTCGGCAGACAGAGAGAGACAGGGACGAACAATAAGTGATCTTTATTTCAAAATGATAGTCATAATACAGAGCGAGAACGGCGTCAGCTTAGTAGCAATTAGGACCACCGCGGACGGCTATGCACGCAGCAACACGTCTAGGTAGAGAGTCAATCAGAGTACGGATGGCGTCCTGAGGGATGGCTCTCCATTCCCTCTCAACCATTTGCCACAGTTCGTCTTCTGAACGCGGCTGTGGCAAGGCATGCAAACCGCTTCCAATGATGTCCCAGACGTGCTCGATTGGTGAGAGATCAGGAGAGTACGGTGGCCAGGGAAGCATCTGTACATCTTGCAGAGCTTGTTGGCTAATGCGAGCAGTGTGCGGTCGGGCGTTATCCTGCTGATAAAGGGCATTGGGTACCCCCTGAAGGTAGGGGAGTGTCACCGGTCGCAGCACATCATCAACGTATCGTTGGGCGTCATAGTGCCCTGAATACGAAGTAAAGGTGACCTGGAATCATACGCGATTGCGCTCCAAACCATGATTCCACGTTGTCGCACGGTGGGGCGTTCCACAATTGCTGCCGGATTGGACCTTTCTCCACGTCGACGCCACACGCGTACACGGCGACTATCACTGGACAAGCAGAAACGCGACTCATCTGAGAACACGACCCTGTGCCATTCCGTCATCCACGTCGATCTAGCCCGGCACCATTCCAAACGTTGGCGCCTATTCGGTGGGGTCAATGGCAGTCTTCTTAGCGGACGGCATTAGTGCAAGCCATTAGCAACCAATCGACGGGAAATGGTTCTGGTCGAGATGGAATGATCTAGGGTGTCTTGCACATGTTGCAGGATGGCGGTACAAGTGGCATGTGGGGCCGCCACTGCTTGTCGAAGGATACGCCGATCCACACGTGCTGACGTCCCTCTGGTTGCACCGACATTCCTATAAATTGCCACATTTCCTTGTTCCAACCATCTTCTCCACAGTCGGTGCACCGTGGACGCACCAAGGTGTGTATCAGCTGCGATTTGACGTATGGACCAACCTGCCCTTTTCAGTCCGATCACCATGCCCCTCGTAAAAGCGTCTGTCTGCTTGAACTGCCTCCGTTTACGTCTTTTGACACAAGAACAAAATTTCTACAATGATTTTCCTTGAAGAAATAACGACACGAATACTGTCCTTTCTGCAAGTTCCTTCCCTTATATCTTACTCCATGTGCGCACGAGAGCTGCGCACTTTACATCATTTGCATAACTCGGTTAGGCGCGTCTACCCTGAAATTTGCATAATTTTCTGGCCACTATTTCTTGGTGTTCCATTTTCAATGTCACGCAGTGTATATTCATATTTATATTTATTCTGTATTTAACAGTATTGATCTTATATATTATTATTATTTATTTAAGTAACCCAGGTTCCTGGAGCGTACAGAAGTCGCCAACTACCCGGGATGTCCTTCTGAACTAAGTCTTCTTGGATTTATATACAATGCCAGTGGAAGTCCAATTAATGAGGTGTCGCCAGGCCGATTTCTTTCTTGGGAGATTTTCTAGGGATGCTGGACATATGTTGGTGATACCTAGGAGAGTGGCTGTCTGGAATCTTTGGTATTGGAAGGTTGGGCAAGTGAAGAGGAGGTGGTCTATGATTTGATCTTCATCTTGGCAGTGGGGGCAAATTGGGTCTTCTTTCGATACCGTTGCAAGGTCTGCCTGAATGTAACCATGGCCGGTCAAGGTTGTTGTGGAGGTAGATCCATGCTTGATGTTTCGAAGCATTTGGAGGAGTAGTTTCGGGGTAGCGGCAAATCTTCGTAGATTTCTGGTAGAGTAATCTTGGATGTAGAGGTCTGTCCACATTTTGAGGGCTATCTGTTCTTTTTTACCGCGCGCGACGCTCTTTGGGAGGGTGGTAAAGGATAGTGGCAGATTAGAATGTGCTGCAGCCTTTGCCGCCTGATCCGCCAGTTCATATCCTGGAATACCGCTGTGGCCTTTGATCCAGCAGAGTTGCACATTTGGTGAAAAATGCAGGTTGTAGATTATTTCCGCAATTAGTTGTGTTCTTGGGGGCCAAGACCTACATATGGCTGATAGAGCTGATTGGCAGTCTGAGGCAATGATAAAGTGTTCATTCGGGAAATTCATGGTGATTTTTGTTGCGTACAGAATGGCAAGCAGTTCAGCTTGGAACGCTGAGCACTCCTGGTGGAGTTTAAGTTGTATGGTTTGTAGAGGAGTTGGTAGGATGACTCCAGCCCCAACTCCTTCTGATGATTGGGATCCCGTCTGTGTAAAATGGTGGTGACATTTAGTTGTAGTGATTTTGTAAAATAGATTATCTTCCGTAATGGAGGATAGGGTAAAAAGGAAGGACTTGGGCGTGATTCGTAGTGGCCCGTTTTCAAAGTTTTTAAATATTCTATGTGAGCCTTTATAGAGATATCGAGTGGGGGACAACCCGTCAATGAAATAGCTGGTATTGTCGGTGTGCATGGACCACCTCTTATTATTGCTTTCGCATATTTGTAGTGGAGACTACGTAGCCTGCGAGCCCCATTTGTGTCATATGCACGTTTTCCCCAGACAACAGAGCCATACAGTAGCGCTGGGAGAACGACTCTCTTGTAATTTTTTTGTCCGGAAATGAAGGTTGAACCAAATTGCCCTTTTATGGTACTAGTGAGCCTTGGGAGTATCCATCGGTATTTGAGTAAACTGTTATTGAGATGTTTAATAAATTGTCTCTTTGAATCAAAGGTAATACCAAGGATTTTAATTGTTTTGTTGATTGCAATGGGCTGGTCAAGAAGTCGGATGCTGTCCTTGTTTGGCCATCTTGGTTTGTTTCTGTAAAACATGCATGCTTGAGTCTTGTGGGGATTTACCAACATTCCATGCCTTCTGCACCATTGTGAGAAAATTTTAAGAAAATTGTTTATTTGACATTTAGGAAGCTTTGGGGCCACCTGCACCATTAGTGTGAAATCATCTGCGAAGCCCACTAATTCGCTCTTTCTAGGTTTTTGCAAAGTAAATGCTTTTCTTCCAATCATATTGAAGAGGAAGGGACTTAAAGCCGCTCCTTGTGGGACTCCACGGAGTGACAGAATGTGAGCAGTGTGTCCCCATACGCTATAGGCCATTTTTCTATTTATTAAATAGTGGTAATTAGTTGTAGTAATTCCTCAGAGGAGCTAGCCTCTCGTAGGGCTTCAATGATAGAATACCTATGTACGGTGTCGAAGGCTCTTCTAATGTCTAGGCTGATAACTAGTGTTTTCTCCCCCTCTTCCATGTCCCTGTCTATGAATTGGTTTATTGCAGCTAGGGCGTTTTCGGCCGAACGGCAAGGAACAAATCCAAATTGGAGGGGTGAAAACCAATTGTGCCGGTCTGCTAGCCATTGTAGTCGAGCCAAAATGCAACGCTCAAATACCTTGGCTAGGGTGTTGAGGAGAGCAATTGGGCGGAATCTTTCCAGTGGGTTTTCTGCTGTGCTATCCGGTTTGGGTATGAGGACTAAAAGGCCGATTTTCCAGGGTGATGGAAAATAGCCGAATCTTAAACACTTGGTAAAAAGTCCTGCAAGTAGTTTATGTAGGGGAGGACCTCCTAATTGAAGGCACTTTGCTCAAAGTCGATCAGGGCCTGGAGATTTCTTGAGTCCACAGCATTTGATGGCCCGAAGTACTTCAGCGTCGGTGAAGTCTGGCTCAATGAGGCCAGAAAACTGTATTAAGGGCCGAGGCTGAGATATTGGTGTGCCAGGCAGACAAAAGTGCTGCAAGATTTTTTTCACAGGTTTCCTCTGGTGTATAGGGGGTTCCGTCAGATTTTTTGAGCAGTGGAGGTTCTCTTTGGGTGCTTCGTCCTTTGGAAATATATTTGTGGACAGAGCTCCAAGCGGCTGTGAGGATACTTCTTGACAGAGGTTTATCCATGATAGGTGTTTGACTCGTCTTATCTCGGCTCTCAACCTGTTGTGACATGATCTGTAGAGCCCTTTGAAGAAGTTTCTAATGGGCGTGGATGTGCACTGCGAAAGGCGCCTTAGAGAAACTACTACATTGCGGAGTTTTGCTAAGTCTTTATTCCACCAGGGTTTTGATGGTCTGTTGTCTTTCTTTTTCCTTTTCATGGATATGTTGCAGGCCTCTTGAAGGATTTTGGTAAGAATATGTACCACATAATCTATATCCTGGTGTGTTGATGCGGCAGGGAGACGTGAGACTGCATGTTGCAGAGAGGAGCCAAGGAATGCAGTGAAGGCGCTTTCCACACACGTCGATTCAGCCCAGGAAGTATTTTGCGCTGGGGATATTGTATCTTGGATTCTAGTGAGGATCGGTAGATGGTCTGTGAATGCCATTTCAGGGAGGCATGTTCTAGTTGCTCGGGCGGCTAGGGAACTGGAAGCCAAGGTTACATCGATGGAGGAAGACTGGTGTCCGTTGCTCCAAGTGTATTGCACAGGAGCTCCCAGAAAGTGTAAGTTTGTGAGCATAGAAGATGCTTCCAGACTAGCGCCTCGAGCATCACGGACTGCACCGAGACCCCAGGTAGGGGAATGGGCGTTGGCGTCCATGCCTAAAACACTTGGTATGGCACATGTGGTAATGATGGATTCGAGGGTCGGAAGAAAGTCATATTCTGTTGTATCATGGTGCCAGTAGGCTGAACAAACTAAGAGGGCTTGTTTGCCTAGCCAGACCATCGCAGCAGTGATGTTTGGGTCGGAGGAATCAACCTGTACAGGATGAAGGCTGGCGCGAATAACTAATCCCGAGGGGATGTAGTTACCAGGTGGAGCAAACGTTAAAAATGTGCTATTGGGCCATCTGAAGTTTCGGGGGAGTTCCTGGAGCAGGATTACGTCTGCTTGTGTTTTGATTGCCATTTGGGAAAGTTCCAGAACAGCATCTGGTGACTTTCTGAGGTTGGCCTGTAGAACTTTGAGGGGTTTAATCATATTTTATAATCTTGTATATTTGTGCCTTAACCAAGGGACATGCGCGGGATGTGGCTTGGTGGGTTAGTGCTTCCTACCTTTTTGGAGCAGTTATGACATTTCAGTGTGTTGCTTGGGCATTCATGTCCTTCGTGTCCTGTTGTACCACATTTGTAGCATATGGGGTTGGCGGCTTGGCAGGTCGATGCGCGGTGGTTGAAACCGCAGCATCTGTAACACTGCTTCAGAGAATAGCTTTTCTCATAACGGTGTATTAAGCTTGCGATGGGGATCTTACCACGTTGTTGCAGAGCCTTGGCGGCGTCATCGTCCACTTCGAGGAATACTGTGGGGAAACCTTTTGGATTGGGTTTGGGTCGATGTGCAATTCTGAAGTGTCTTTTCCCAGGTAGATTCTTGAATGATGGGTTGTTTTCCAGACTTTTAAGGATTTCTTCATTTTTGGTGCTGTCTTCTACCCCAAAGATACAGTATCTGGGGTGGATCGTTGGACGTTCCTGGCAAGACAGTACGGATGGCATTGCATTGTTCAGCTTGGATGCTAGCTCAGCGGCAACATGTTTGGTTTTAGTATAGATGACCAGCTTCCCTTTACCTTTCACTGAGAGAGAAGGTTTTTTTTACTTTACCTCGCGGAGGATTTCTCGAGATTCCTTAGTAGGATTTATGGATTTAATTACGATATGGGATTCAAAGTCTCTTGCCAGGTTGTTATAGGTTGGTTTAACCTTCGAGGAGACAGGCGCTGGGGGTTTGGTTATGTCTGCTGTTTCAGCATATGAGGGTCTGGATGGTGTCTCTGCCATTGGCCTGGGGCGAGACTGTGCGAGGTTGATACCAGTGTAGGCATCCTGGAGAGCCAGCTCAGCGCAGGTCAGAGCGGAGTGAAGAGTTTTTATGAGGCTTCTGCGTAGATCTTAATTTAATTTAGCCTTGGTAGCGAGCGTATTTATTTGATTCACGCCGGTGTTGAAGGTGAAAGAGATTTGGCCGAACTTTAAATCGAGATGTTTAGGGTCAGAGTCCATCTCGGAGCGATTTCGTTTCACGCCTGATGGCTTATTACTTGACATCATATCTTCTTTGGCTCTGCTATTTAAATATTTTTAAATATATATATTAGATTAAATAAGATATATAATTTTATACAGTATATGAGAGTAAATACAATTGAAGGTTATTATATAAAAAGATAATTAGGCTTAAAAGTAATATTTACCGAAGAGTCTTCTTATAAAAAATCAAAAAAAAGCAAAGAGAAAATAATCTGATTTTCTACGGAATTGAGGGAAAGGAGGGCGAGACTCCACATTATATTCCCTGAGCCCAGCCCATAACCTCCAAGTAATCTTATATAGACTTTGAAATAAAGTAGTTTCAATCTCAATCTCTCTCTCTCTCTCTCACGAGGTGCGAGGATGCACGGGCGCACCCTACTGCCCCAACTCTAGTGGCTTGGAAATTTTAACCGCCTCCGAAGAGAAGTAGAAAAATTTGAATTTTTATGGGGGATTCCCCGCCCCCCGAATCACCAATGGCCTTGGCTGAAAGCCAAGTGCCATCTTCAACTGCTGATGCAATCAGCACTTCTCCGGCGACGGAGTAGACTACCATCAACCATCAGCCTGGAACAGGCAAGCCGTCGACGAGCTGGGAGGATCTCGTCGATCGGACTAATCAACTTCCCATGGAGGAGGAAACAGACGGCTTCACCAAGGTGGAACCAAGGAGAAAGAGGCCGGTGGACTCCAAAGCGGCAGGACGGAAAGCCAAGAGGGGCTGCGTCCAGGCAGCGACCGCGAAGTCAACCCTCACCCAACGCCCAGCGCCCAGGTCCAAGGTACAGGAATGTACGACGACCCGGCAAAAGCAGGCGTTGTTCCGAGCCAGGTCGGCGGTGGGGAAGGTAGAACAATGTGTTTACCTAGAATTCTGCCCAGTACTTTCTGACGCTGGAAGCAAAGCTGGGCAAGGGCACCGTCTACCAGCTGGCGAAGATGGAGGGGCAAATCCTGGTCGGCCTCTCCAACTTACAGCTCGCCGAAAAGTTCGTCGAGGAGGGTCTCGACATCGAAGATGCCATCCTGTGGGCCTTCCCCCTGAGGAAAAGGGCCGAACGTATTGTGATGGGCAACGTCCTCTTCTTCGTGGAGGATGCTGATCTCGTCGCAGCACTTCGGCCCTACGGACAAGTGACCTCCATTGTCCAGAAGTGGATGGAGTTGGACGACTCCTCCTGAGCTGATTCCCGTCGGGAAGCTTTCATCACTCTGCGAGACGGAGGGAAGCTCTACCAGATCCCTGCCCGGCTGAAGGTCAAGTCCAAAGGAATGGCCACCCACGTCTACGTGACGTATAGCATAAAGTGCTCTCTATGCTACAAGCAGGGGCACAAACGTGCCAATTGTCCACGGAAGACCGGCCTGCAGGAGAACAAGTTGTTGCTCCCTGTGGATGCTCCCGCTGTGGGCTTTAATGCCGCTAGCAAGCCTCCCACCACGTCGAGCGCCTCTCCTCCTCCTGTTGCGGCCCCACCACCGGCTGTTTCTGTCGCCGCAGAACCTCCTCCCAGCGGCACAGCCATCGCCAGCGTTCAGAAGTTGGGGCTGGAGAGAGAGAAACTCCTCCAGGCCTTCACCAACAATGGCGTGATGGATAAGCTTATGGCTCAATCTAACACCGAACAGAGACAGGCCATCGACACCTTGGCCACAGCTATTATGGCTCTGACAGGGAACACTAGTGACACCCTGTACAAGAAGCTGTCAAACGCTAGGAACTCTGCTAGCGAACAAGAACGCCGAAATGAGCTTCCGTGTTGCAACCCTGAACACGCGCGGCATCGCCGCTCTTCGCCGGAGAATCCAGCTCTGCTGTTTTCTCAAGGTGCATGAGATCGACATCTGCTTCCTGCAGGAGACCAACGTCAAATACCTAGACGAAGAAAGAGACCTCTGCTACGGCTACAGCGCCGTCGTTGTGCCTTCAACGACCACCTTGGGATCAGGCCTCGCCTGCGTCTTCGCGGCCGGCGTCGTTGTTCACCGGCAGCAGATCCTATGGCCTGGAAAGATGGCTGTCATCGACCTCACCGTCCCCCCGGACGGAGTCTCCATGACGTGTGTCAACGCTCACGTCTCTCATGCTTCTGAAGAGCGCTGCCACCAGCTCCAGATCATCGCAGCTTTGGCGCGTGAAGAAGGTGCGTGGATCCTCGGTGACCTGATAATCTCCGAGTAGTCGGCGAAGGACCTGGCATCAGGTTCAGCAGAAGCCCTCGCGGAGCTCCTGGACCAAGCCGACCTCGTCGACGTCGCCACCTTCTTCGATGCTGCACTGGAGCACACCAGGATTGCCACTATCGGAAGCCGGGTTGACGCGCGTCGTCTGGACAGAATCCTACTTCCATCAGGCTTCTGCGACCGCGTCACCCACTACCAAACCATCGACTACGCCTATTCGGACCACCGTGCCGTCCTGATCCAAGTGGGAGAACCAGCTCCTACAAGACTTCCCTGCATCGGCAAGCTGCTAAGGTCAGACCTGTTTTTCGATCGAAAGGAAACGTTCATCGATGAAACATCGGAAGACCTAGCAAATCTCTCACCCCCGATGTTATAGGACCACTGGACCAGGATCAAGGCAAATCTGGTCACGGAGATAAGATCACTCGCGCCTGCCGTCGCCGAGTCCGGCGGTGGATACATCGAGAGAGCAAGCCTATTACTGAGGCGGAGACTGGAGGACGACACTGCCCGCTCCGACTATCCTTCCTTGTCGGACCTCGGGCGTTCCCTCCGAGCCAGACGTCGCTCTCCCCCCACCTTCACCGACGACGACGGCAACGCCATCTCCGGGGGGCAGCTTAGGCGTTTCCTTCGAGAACACTTGAGCAGTCGCTTCGCTCAGGTTACAAGCTCGGCAGAATCCATCGCCGACTTCCTAGCTGAAGTGACACCCCTGGAGTTCGACGAGTGGGACCAGATCTTTCTCGCTGACATCTCCCGCGACCAGATAGCGGCAGCCATCCACCGCCTGCCGACGGCCGTGCCTCGGGATGGGACGGTTTACCCTGCGAATTTGTCAAAGCCTTCGAAGAATTCTTCGCCGAGGTTCTTTGGCAAGTCTTCAAGGCTTCTCGACTCCGCGGGGCCTTGCCTCCATCCTCAAGACGCAGCAAAGTCATCCTGCTGCCGAAATTGCACGGTGGTCCAGGTCTACAGGCATTCCGGCCAATCAGCCTACCAACGACCGACTACAGGGTCCTCAGCGGAGTGCTCATGGCCCGTCTCCGACGTCATCTCCCAGACCTGGTGTCCGACTGTCAGACCTACGCCGTTCCAGGACGGTCATCTTCCTGGAATATCGCGCCATTGTCTGACGAAGCCGCCAGGGCATCCAGACATGACACGCCGCTGGCTGTCATCTCTTTGGACCTGAAGTCGGCGTTCGACACCCTAAGCAGGAGCTACCTGTTTGCCCTGCTGGAGAAGCTGGGCCTACCATCCACCTTCCTAGGGTGGATTGCTGCCCTCTACGGGGAAGCAGACGCCTCCATCCGGGTCGGAGATGTCTACACCAAGGCCTTCCCGCTTCTCAACGGGGTGAGGCAAAGCTGCTGTCTCAACGCCGCGCTCTTCATCATCGAGTTTGGCCACTGCTACGCCGCCTCGAGAGGATCTTGGGCCGCGGCAGAGTCGTTGGCTATGCGGACGACATCGTAATCTTCATCAGGGACGACGCTCAGTTTGAGCTCGTGCCCCTGATCTTCGAAGAGTTCCGCATGTCCTCCGGGGTGGCTGACAACTTCAAGAAGAGCTGCGGGCTCTGGTGCGGTTCCTGGAAGCACCGGACGGATTCTCCTCTGGGAATCTCCTGAACGTCCGAGTCACTGACCGTCCTGGGCTGCACCATCACCACCAGAAACACCGTCGCCTCCCAGGCCTCACACCTGATGGGCTGCTGGAGCGAGCCATCGAGAGGTGGTCTCATTTCGTTCGCGGACTGTCTCTGGTGGGTCGTGCCCGCGCGGCCAACAGCCTGGCCTTGGGTTCCATCCTGCACTACCTCCACGGCTACCTTCCACCTGAAACCTCCGTCGACCGGCTGCAGGCGCGGTTGGCGCGCTTTGTGTGGGGTGCGAGCCGAGTTTCGTGGCTCCCCGGGCACATCCTGGCTCGTCTAGGCTCCGATGGTGGCGTCGGCCTGCTTGACATTGCGGGCCAGCTTCGGCTCTCTTGCCTGAAGGGGTCCAGGCCTCTCTTCGCGGCGCCTCCAACGGCTACTCTTGGCTGGTCCTCAGCCGGGCGTGGTTGACACCGCCGGCGTCTGACGTCTGGCTCTCGCCTAGGAGGAGGAGACTGCTGAGCCTCTGGGAGGACGCGTCCAGAGTCCTCGAACTTGACCACCGGATTCTTCATCCCGCCAGCCTGAGGTCCCTGCGTCTTCGAGGCGACAACAGGCTCCTGCGGCCGCCAGACCTTGTGGCTCCCGAGCGCTGGCTACGGGCGTCTGTCGGTGACTTCTCCGATGGCGCCCCTGCACTAGCGCGCTCAACACGGGCCACGCTCCTGGACGCGCAGCATCTGGGGGCCTTCTGCCAACGTCTTCTGCGGGAAAACGCCAGCTCCAGCTATCATGCGGAGTACGAGGCAGAGACCATCGTCCTGCGGGGATCGGCGATCCCCATTACCCGCCTCACCAGCCAGAGGGCCCGCCGGGCATTGCATTCGGCACGGCTCCAGGCGCATCCTACTGCAGAGCTGGCTGCCCAGTGGACCCCCACCGTGGATGTGCCCCGCTCCATCCCCTGGGCCGACCTGCGTCGGAACTACTTCTCGGGGCACGACGCAGATGTCGCCCTACGGCTGGCCCTCCACGCCCTACCACATCCTGACCATCCTGCCTCGTGGCGTGCCAACTGTGCCGCCTGTGGGTCCAGCTACGGGTCGCTGACCCACAGATATTGGAGTTGCCGAGCCGTGCGACCCCTGCTCCGGGAGGTGTTCGCCTCCTGCGAAATGCCCCTGGATTTGCAGGCCTGGCCCTTCGGCGTCGGCCTCTATCCCGAGGCAGTGAAGCTAACAGGTGTGGCGAAGGCTACCATCTACAAGTACCATCTTGGTCTTGAGTTGGGTAATGCCAGCCAACACATCGACCTGCCCACTCTGTGGGAAAGAACTCTCGCAGTCCATCGGTGGCGGAGTCTTTCTCGCGGTGGGCGCCACAAATGAAGACCTTGTGTATATATTTATATATATATATATTTATATTTATCAATTATTTTATCTATTTATATCTATTTATTCATATATCTATCATTATTAATCTTATTTATTCATTTTATGCATTTAACCTTATATAATCTTATATGGACGTTATAATAAAAATCAGTTTCAATCTCTCCGCCGTGCGGCGCGCGAGCTCAGCGTTATTATGGGATAGAGATTGAGGCGATGGAGATTAGTAACCCCTATGGGCTATTGGCTGAAAGCCAAAAGAATGGGCTGCAAGCCCATATGAGTTTCATCCAAAACGGCCGAGTCTCCGCCGAGAAATCTTCAAAATTTTCTGAAATGACTGAGTCATTCAGAATTAATTAATGGCAAAGATGTAAATACCAAGCCAGCGGGAAACGGCGGACATGCAAATTTTTACCGCAATTGGGCTGATTGCCCGGAACAAGAAGACCAGCTTATCGAAAGACAAGATGTGATCTTCAGCAAAGTGGGCGGCTCCAAGAAGAGGCCGCATGATCCTGACCACGCCAAGTCGGGGGCCAAAAAGGGCTGCGTTCAGGCACCGGAAATGCCTCTGAACAGCAGCAGGCCACGAGCCACACCGAGACCCAGCAAGGTGCACGAGTGCCAGACCACCAGGCAGAAGCAGGCCACCTTCCAAGCAAGGTCGGCAGCGGGACAGGCGGACCAGTGTGTCTACCTGGAATTCTGCCCCGACTTCACACAAGAACAATACTTCTGGGCGTTGGAAGCGAAGCTGGGCAAGGATCTACCAGCTGACAAAGATGTAGGGACACACCCTGCCCGGCCTCCCCAGCGTGAAACTCGCCGACAAGCTGATAGAGGAAGGCCTCGACATCGAGGACGCCATCCTGAGGGCCTTCCCTCTAAGAAAAAGGGCTGAGTGAATAATGCCCGGCAATGTGCTATTTTTCGTGGAGGACGCCGACCTCGTCGCTGCGCTGCGGCCATACGGACAGGTCACGTCCATGATCCAAAAGATAACGCAGCTTGAGGACTCATGCTGGGCTGATGCTCGACGGGAAACATTTATTACTCTGCGAGACGGAGTAAAGCTGTCCCAGATACCTGCTCGTCTGGAAGTCAAGTCAAAGGGAATGGTCACGCACGTCTATGTGACCTACGGCATCAAATGTTCCCTGTGCAATAATCAGGGACACAAACGTGAAAATTGTAATTGCAAGACTGGTCTCCAGGAGGACAAGCTGGTGCTCCCTGTAGATGCTCCTGTTGCACGCACGCAAGGCTGGACCAAGCCGCCCTCCACCTCGAACATCATGCCGGCTGCAGCACCAACTCCAGCTGAACAGACCTCACCTACTGCTGCTGTGGAACCAGCCCCACCTCCAACACCCTCCAGCGCTGTCGCGCTTTCGCCCGAGGTGAACATCCCTGTCCATCCGCAGGAGACTACAACTCCTGAACCTCCTGTTCTGGCGCCGAGCACCAGCCAGTTGCCGTCACGACCAGAGCCCTCCTCGACCAATTCTGAGCCATCTGCGGCTCTTGAAGAGGAGAACCAAATCATGACTGATCAGGTTGAGAATATGTTCATAGAGGTAAACGCTGACTCTATTTTGGCCCCTCTCTATGATGAGGTTGATGATGATGAAATAGTGGCCGCGGTTATACACCGCTCTGACAGAGAAGTACTCCCCAATGCACTTTCCTATGAAAACAGGAAAATACTGTACGAATTCCTCGGCGATGCAATTGAGCACGTTGGGGACAAAAACCCCTCCATAAGCACGGGCCTTTCCGAACTCAGGGCGGCCTTGAACATTTGACATAGTCTAGACATCCCTTCAGAGAAGGCTGATGTCTGATGTAAATATATATACATTATCATTATTTTTATTTTATTTTTTTTTTCTGTATTATAACTTTAAATATGGCACTATATAATAGTATATGAACGATTAATAAATCATTTTCAATCTCAATCTCTCTTTCTCTCTACTCTCTATTTGACAATATTACCACATAGAGAGAGTCTAAGAATGATATTTTCTAAGAAGTTATTGACTCTAATAATTGTAGAACTATCGACAAATATCGAAAGCACAACGTTTCTGATCATTGAGATTCAGAGTTTTTTCGTTGATCTAGAAATGTCCACCATTCAGGAAATCCCAATTCTGCTTCTCGGATTTTGGCAATTAGCTGCTTGCTGTTCTTTCTGTTGTTCCAGTACGATGAGTAGATGACCTTCGTACTTGCGTTTCCAGGACAGATGCTTAGCTGTTCTTCTGAAGGCAGAGGCCAGGGAGCATCCAGGATTCCATGAATCTTTGGATAAAGGGTGGGGACAATCTGTTTGGTTTTTGCACTAACGCATCGTTGCTATTATCACCAACCCCTTCCAGATAGAAAGAGTCTAGCAATGCTAGCCAAGCTTTTTTTAACTATAAAAAGGAGCAAACTTCCGGGCGAAAAGGCCCTTCGAGTGTTTTTTTTTTAACGCTAAAAATAGATTAAAAAGACGTTTTAAGGCCAAAAAGAGAAACATGTTATTTTACCCTAAAAAGAGACAAAAATGTTTTTAGCGCTAAAAAAGACAAAAATGATGTTTTTAACGTTAAAAAATTTAAACATGATGTCTATAACGCTAAAAGGGGCCAATTTTTCAATACTAGAAAGAGACAAAAATTTTGTTCTTAACGCTAAAAAGAAACAAAAAGGATGTCTTTAATGCTAAACAGAGGCAAAGCTGATGTTTGTAACTCTAAAATAGACAAAAAATGATGTTTTTAACGCTAAAAAAAAAAAAACAGTCGAAGAGCCTTTTCACTCGAAAGAAGTTCTCAATAGTTTTTAGCTCTTAATAAAGACAGAGATTACTAGTCCATGCTGTAATATTGTCGTTAGTTATTAGCTATAAATATAAAGTGAAAGGATTTAAGCACGAATGTTTCTTTTATACACAATACAAGTAGCTATGTTTGAGGAGAAACTAATAATAACAAAGTTGTATATTCTTTTATTATTGGAGAAGGAACTACCGTGTGAAATATCTTATTGAAGGTCATGCTTCTCCATAGACGAGAGGACTTTGATGAAAGAAGTCCTTGGATGACAGGTGTTGTTAAAAAAGTAAGTTTTGTTGGTGTCCAGCTTGACCTTGACCACAGGCTTGCAGGTTAGGTAAACCTGTCACATACACATCGATGTCAACCTTGACCATAGGTCAGGTACACCTTTGTCAAGAGAGTAGATTTTCGTGCTGCTGCATATCAATTAAAGTCTAGGAAGGAAAAAATGAATGGTTGGTAAAGAAATGGTATAAAGTGTCGAATTTTAACAGCATTCTGAAGGAAACATTGTTTCAAATCCCACCGATTTTTTCAAAGATTCAACCTTCCAATGAGTGCGAGGGTACTTGAAAGCGTAAAAGTTGAAGTTTAACAACAAAGATCCTGGATCGAATCCTGCATTGGGTACTTTTTTCTGAAGAAAAAATTGTTTCAATGATACCCGATTCTTTCACAATTCCATTCCCCTAAGTGAGTGTGGGTAACCAAACTTGTAAGCGTAAAATTCTAGATGCTTTCTGCATGAGTAGACATGTAGAGGAGCACTTAGAGTAAAATCAGCCTCTGAACACCTATACTGATTATCATGATTTGTGCCATTTATATTGCCCAGCATCTCCGCCAATTGTTGCACCAGGTTGCGGTTTGGCAGACTCTTCAGCCTTGATTCTCTCCTCAGACATATCTGGACACTTTTTATTTTTCCGTTCTCCATTACTCTTCATGTTTCACCTTTCCATACCTCATCCTCAAAGTTAGAAATATCGCTATTTCTCTTTGAAAATAAATTTCGATTTTTAAAAGAAACATTCGCGGTATAATTTTAATTTTCGTTTTACAATCATCAGCCGCGTTATATTGTATTTTAAATGTTACTTTAAATATAAGTTATGAACGGAAAAATACGTCCAAGGTAGCCGAGTGGACAAGGCACCTGCCCGTTAAGCAGAAGGGTGTGGGTTCGATTCCCGCCCCTGGACACTTTTTATTTTTCCGTTCTCCATTACTCTTCATGTTTCACCTTTCCATACCTCATCCTCAAAGTTAGAAATGTCGCTATTTCTCTTTGAAAATAAATTTCGATTTTTAAAAGAAACATTCGCGGTATAATTTTAATTTTCGTTTTACAATCATCAGCCGCGTTATATTGTATTTTAAATGTTACTTTAAATATAAGTTATGAACGGAAAAATACGTCCAGGGTAGCCGAGTGGACAAGGCACCTGCCCGGTAAGCAGAAGGGTGTGGGTTCGATTCCCGCCCCTGGACACTTTTTATTTTTCCGTTCTCCATTACTCTTCATGTTTCACCTTTCCATACCTCATCCTCAAAGTTAGAAATGTCGCTATTTCTCTTTGAAAATAAATATCGATTTTTAAAAGAAACATTCGTGGTATAATTTTAATTTTCGTTTTACATATCTTGTATCTTTTCAGAACGTGTCTCAACCACCCTACAAGGTTAGACCAGTCAATAATAAGACAACTAAATTTTTAGGTAACACCTAGAATATCGCTTTATTTATCACATCAAAGTTTAAAGCAGGTTGTGTATTCAGTGTATCAAAATACAAATGATTTTATAGTACACACATAATAAAGAAGGTTGAAATCCTCTAAAGAATGTAAGTAATAGATTCGAAGCGTACACACATAATATTTCATAATAATAATCTGTTTTATAAAAATTAATTTCTGGCGAAAATCAGGGCAACAGTTGGAAAAGAAAACCAACACTCAATACATTTATTGGTAGAATGCTCATTCTTTCATAGCTACATAAGTAATCATTTTTATCCCATCGAAGAAATGTGCGAATTTGTATATAACAAAGACACCTATGTAAAATTCAATAATTTTTGTTAATTAATTTCAGATTTTTTTTCTGTTTGAGAAAACCAACCTTTCAGTTTTAAGTCTTGTTCATTGAATTTTATATAAATTTAATTATATATATAAACTTCTAAAACGTATTTAGGCGCAAGTATCCAAAGCTGGGATATCGCGTCCGATATGTCAAACAAAAAATAAATATAAAAATTTAAATTTGAAATATATGAAAAATATAATTGTCACGGTAGAGATAACGAGCATTACAAAAGTTTAAGTAAAAATAGTTTTTTTAGAAAATGCAAAACTATATCTAAAAATTTATTTACAAGTAAAATATATAAGAATCGTAAGGAGTGATGACTATGCAAATATTAATGATGATATACCACAGCATATTTAAAATAATTATTCAGTGACATTGCCCCCTTCCTAGATGAACAGCGTCCCGCTGTAATTATCACTTGAACAGATCAGCTTGGTCCTCAGGATCATGGTAGGGTTTCATTCTCAGTACATGGACAAGGTCTCTTGTTTGGCGTCTCCTGGTTGGTTGGTCCACAGGTTCAACTTCGAAGGTCACGTCAGAGAGTTTCCGAGTAACCCTGTATGGCTCGAAGTACCTTTTCATCAGTTTTTCTGAGAGCCCCACCTTTCTTATCGGGATGAAAATCCATACCAGGTCACCAACGTTGTAATCCATTGCCTCGTGCTTTGAGTCATATCTGGCCTTGTCCTTTTCTTGGGCTTTCAAGGTTTCTAATCTTGCTAGCTGCCTAGTCTCTTCGACTCGCGAGGCAATCTTCTGACTGTAATCCTCTTGGAGATCTTCATGCGGATTTGGGAAAATAGTGTCTACAGTTGGCTTCGCGTCCATGAATCAGTTTAAAAGGGGTAAAACCTGTCGTATCTTGTTTTGCCGTGTTGTAGGCGAACGTAACGTAGGGCAGGATTACGTCCCAGTCCTTCTGTTCAACACTTACATAGCGATCATGTTGGCTAAGGTTTTGTTTAACCTCTCCGTAAGTCCATTCGTCTGGGGATGATACGCTGTCGTGAACCGATGTATCGACGAGCATTGATTGGTGAGTTCCGCAATCAACTTGGATTGGAATACTCGACCTCGGTCCGTGATGATTTCTCTGGGGGCTCCGTGCTTGAGAACAACATCTTCCATTAAGAACTTGGCTGCTTCTTTTGCTTCCCCTGTGGGTAAAGCTTTAGTAACGGCAAATCGAGTAAGATAGTCAGTACAGACTATGATCCATTTATTACCAGTATCAGACTTGGGAAATCTTCCAAGGAGGTCCATTCCAACTCTCTGAAAAGGGGAGGTTGCAGGAGGTATTGCCTTAAGTAGTCCGGGTGGCTTTTGAGTTGATTGTTTCTTTCTTTGGCACTCTTTACAATGAGCGACATATTCCGTATGTCCCGGAGAAGTCCTGGCCAGAAATATTTGTTTTTAACTCTCTCATATGTCTTCGAAAATCCAAGATGACCTGCTGTAGGAGCGTCGTGTAAACCTTTCAGTAGTTCTAAGCGTAAGTGCCTGGGAACAACTAAAAGGTGTTGGTTTCCCAGGGGGTCGAAATTCTTTTTGTATGAGGTTCCTTTTAACATTTCATATCCTTTCGATTCTGCACCAAATCTTTCTGTTTCTTCTATCAATTTACTAATTTTAGGATCTTTTCTTTGTTCAGCCTCGAAGCACGTCAGAGCAGTTATTGGGGTATATCATCATCCTCAACATTGTATGCTTCTTCCGATTCAAGTTGGAGAGGATTTCGAGAAAGACAGTCGGCATCTTGGTGTTTGCGTCCACTTTTATAAACAACTGTTACATTGTATTCTTGGAGTTTTAAAGCCCATCTTGCTAGTCTTCCTGTCGAGTCCTTCAGGTTAGATATTCAGCAAAGAGCGTGATGGTCAGTGACGATGAAAAAACTCACGACCAAAAAGGTACGGTCGAAATTTGTTGATGGCCCATATTGCGGCCAAGCATTCTCTTTCCGTTGTTGAGTAATTCTTCTCCGCCTTAGATAAAGTTCTTGAAGCATAACCAACTGGCCGCTCTTTCCCATCGTTGATCTGTACGAGGACAGCTCCAATTCCATAACCGCTGGCGTCAGTATGAAGCTCGGTTGGCAGTTGTTCTTCGAAATAGGCAAGAACAGGTTCAGACATCAATGCTTTTTTCAAGGAATCAAAAGCATCCTGTTGGTCAGAGTTCCACGTGAATTTATTATCTTTTTTAAGGACTTCGTGTAGAGGAGCAGCTTTCTCAGCAAAATTTTCGATAAATCTACGATAATAGGAGCATAAGCCAATGAAGCTTCTCACATCTGTTATAGATTTTGGGGTCGGAAACCTGGCGATAGCTTCAATCTTTTCTGGATCGGGATAAATACCTTTACTATCGAAGAGGTGTCCAAACACTCTTATTCGTTTGGTACCGAAAAGGCACTTTTTGGGGTTGAGGCGTAGCTCGGGTTTGTCGAGACATTGTAGTATGATTTCAAGCCGGTGTAAATGTTTGTTGAACGATTTGGAATAAACCACGATGTCGTCTAAATAACAGAGGGCCATCGTCCATTTCAGGCCCTTCAATATCTTGTCCATCATGCGCTCGAATGTTGCAGGGGCATTACACAGGCCAAAGGGCATGACCAGGAATTCATAGAGTCCGTCAGGGGTAATAAAGGCAGTTTTTTTTTTCTCTATCTGCTTCGTCGACTTCTATTTGCCAATATCCTGAACGAAGGTCCATTGATGAATAAAATTTGGCTCCTTTCAGGGAGTCAAGTGTATCATCGATTCGAGGTAGTGGGTAAACGTCTTTTTTAGTAACCTTGTTTAGTCGTCTGTAATCCACACAGAAACGCCAGTTACCATCCTTCTTCTTCACTAAAATAACCAGCGATGACCATGAACTTTCTGAATGACGTATAATCCCGGCGTCTAGCATTTTGTCCACTTCCGTTTGGATTGCTTGGCGTTCTGTAGGGGAGACTCGATATGGTCTATGCCTAATAGGCTGATGGATTCCAGTTTCAATTTTATGTTTGGTTACTGAAGTTTGCTTTACTGGTTCATTATTTTTATCAAATATTTTATCATGTCGCTTTAAAATTGATAAGATTTGAGACTGCTGCTCCTCTGATAAATCATCACTAATTAGATTTTGTAAAAATTTAAAGTCACTTTTATCAGCATGACTGGCATGATTCACATCTTTCACCTCCTTATTAAATTCAGAAAATTCTGAAATAGCCGTCAAGTTATTTTCTTCAACCCTTTGAATTCTTCCCAGGCACATTCCCTTAGGGACTATTTGAGCTGTGGTGCCAGAATTTACGATCCAAAGTTTTCCTTTATTATGGGAAAGCCTGAATAATGCACAGGGAAGTGTTAACCCTTTTCCTATTGATACCTTTTTCGAAGGTTCAAAAAGTACCTGATTTTGCCCGTTAAGCTCTTCACTCATAACATTTATTAGTTTGGTAGATTCGGCTGGGATTACGACGCTTCTGCTAGTCACAACCTTTCCCATGGAAGCTGGTGAATTTAGTACATCTTTGGCCTCTTCCAATCTGATTTCGGCGCGTCCACAATCAATCACGGCATTTGATGCCTTTAGGAAATACAATCCGAGGAAAATACTTGAGTTACTGAATGAAAGGAAGAAAAAATATTTTGCAACAAGTTTCTTTTATTCTGAAATTTGGCAAGCTTTCAGGCGTTAGCCTATCATCAGGCCGATTTCGCAAATATATATAAAATAATACAAATTCTAAACTATATATAGGCGTAGAACTGATCTTACCGGAACTGATCTTTTCCGGTAAGATCAGTTCTACGCCTATATATAGTTTAGATTTTGTATTATTTTATATATATTTGCGAAATCGGCCTGATGATAGGCTAACGCCTGAAAGCTTGCCAAATTTCAGAATAAAAGAAACTTGTTGCAAAATATTTTTTCTTCCTTTCATTCATTAAATTACTGATTGCAATTATTTATGTTTTTACTTGGGTTACTATTAGGGAGGACGATAAACTCAAGCGGCTGTTCCAATCCATTGATGCTCAAGCTGATTGTGCATCGGCCGATCGATGTAAGATTCTTGCCATCGGCAACTTTCAGAGTCATTCCGCTATCCTTGAACATGGTCTTTTTTAATTGTCGTCTTAATCCATCAGAGATAACCAAAAAAGAGGAACCTGAATCGACCAGAGCAGAAAACGCAATGTCATCAATGATGATTTCGACATAATTTTGTTGTAATTTAGCGGCTGTCGACGATGGAGGGTTTTTCACACCCGCGGCTTCCCCCTCGAAAGAAGACGCGACGCTTAGTTTTTTTCTAGATTGTAGCGGCGTGGGGATTGGCTTGTATGGCGGCCTGGGGAAATGGACTGGCGTCTTGAGGATCTTCCCCTGTTTGGATACGGCGATTGTCTGCGGTAGGTTTGGCTTCTTATGGCTTGGGGGTTACCCATTTTAGGTTTTTGGGTGCTTGGTGCATGTCCTTCGGGTCTCTGCGTCCATTGTCGGCGTTCTCTACAATATCGCTTAACATGGCCTGAGCGGCCGCAATTAAAACATATTGGGATGTTGTCATGCGTCCTCCATTCATCCGTTCTTCGTTGTGGTGGCGTCTGGTTATATATGGGTGTTTGGGTAGGGTACTGACGTCGTGGAACCTGGTTGAATGTACGTGTTTGGTTGGGGCACGACTGTCGTGGTGGAGGCCTTTGAATAGGCTTCGAAATTACAGCTACGTTTTTTTCAATCTCTTCTCGGATAATCTCTTTCAGAGAAGATAGTTCAGGGGTAGTTGACTCCGGATTTAGTGCGCGATGAACCTCTTCACGCACGATGCGTCGGACCAAGTCTTCCATTGATTCAGAGTCTGCTGAACCGATGGCAGCAACATTCGGTAGTCTGTCGAATACTACACGTTTATTTACACGTTTTTTATTTGAAGCCTCGATTTTTCGGCACCATTTGATGAACTCATCGATAGTTGCGATGTCTAAAATGATCACTGACTGATATATCTCCTCCGATATTCCTTTCTTCAAGTGTGCGATTATTTCATTTTCCATCATAGCCGGATCTACTTCTCTGCACAGATGGAGAACATCTTGAATGTAGGAATCACTGGTCTCCTCCTTCCCCTGAGCTCGAGTTTTGAGGTTCTCTGCGAGCTGATCTTTTTGGGTGACATGATGTCCGAAATTCTGAGAAAACATTTTCACAAAAATATCCCATGAATTAATTTTCTCTTCAACATTTTCCTACCATCTGTGCGCTGTTCCCTGGAGGAAAAAATAAACATTTGCGAGGCACATTGAATCATCCCAGCAGTTATAGCGGGCGACGCGATGGAAATCTTTCAGCCATTTTTCTGGATTCTGGTTGCGTTCTCCAGTTAAAATAGAAGGGTTTCTAAAAGGTTGAAAGTGGTACTCACTCATTTTTGTCTGTGTCTCTTGATTGACCATAGCGATGTTTTCCTCAGGTTCTAGTCCTTGTAGTCTTCGGCTTCTTCTAATGGCTTGGGCGTCGAGGGAATATTCCAGCTTCTCCACCAGTTGTCACGGTAGAGATAACGAGCATTACAAAAGTTTAAGTAAAAATAGTTTATTTAGAAAATGCAAAACTATATCTAAAAATTTATTCACAAGTAAAATATATAAGAATCGTAAGGAGTGATGACTATGCAAATTTTAATGATGATATACCACAGAATATTTAAAATAATTATTCAGTGACAATATTATAAATAATTTTAAAAATAGGCGCATTGACCATGATGCAACAAATAACATGAACAACTTACATCTCAACTGATTTAAATTTCCTGGACATAAATTAATTAATATTAATATATGCATCAGGCAGCATTTTATTCGTTTGTCCATGTTCTCCTGTACTGCCCCTATCTGAGCCAACTCTTTAGAGCTGCTGAGATAAGCAGTATCTGGCCACGCATGCAATTGACGCTATGAATTATCAATTTGGAATAAGATTGAACTAAGCAACTCATTAAACTAAACCTATTGTTATGTGGGAGCCTAGAAGTCCCAGGGCTGTACTAAGGGATGCAACTTTTTATTGGTGCCAGGGTTGGGGCTGGTCCGGGGATGCATCTTGTCTGTAGCTTCTTGGCACTCGGGTCGGTCCTCTGTAGGGTCGGTCGGTGCGGGTCGGGCCGTCTTCATTTTCCGTTGATCCAAAAAAGTGGAACTTGAATCCAAAAAACAAAATAAATAAATAAAAAAAATAAAGAGAGCAAGCAAGAAAGTTGGTCCGTGGTTAAAGTGCAATTTCTCGCCGAACTCTGTTGTTCGATGACTCACAGAGAGAGTTTAAAATTAAAATTAAAATTAAAAAATAATTAATTAAAAAAAAAAATTCAAAATCGTGAGCCTTGCTAGTTAAGATAGCGGGCGTGTGTTAGTCGCGCCCACGTGTCCGGCGTTCAGGGTCGCGCCGTGGTTACACAACGATATAGCTAAAAAATAAAATAAAAATCATTCCTTGAAAAATAGTAAAAACAACGAATTTCTCGATACTTTCCCAAAACTTATATCATGTGAAAAATAGTTTACCCAGAAATTATTTGAAAAAGGAAAAATAGAATTTTGTTAAAGAGGTTTTTTTTTTATTTTGGTTTTGCAAGCTTCCGAGCAAATATTCTGCTCTTCATACTTTATGTACAATCTCGAAATGATCTATATACAAAGATAATTGAAAATTTTGTTATTGGCATGTGCTCTCGTGCAGATGAACGCCCGCGAGTGTATAGGCCAATAACAAAAATTGTCAATTATTTTTGTATAAAGATTATTTAGATGTTGTACATAAAGTATTAGCCCGTTGAAGAGCAGAAAATTTGCTCGAGAGCTTGCAAAAACAAAATCAAAAGAAATTTTTACATGAATTTTATTTTTCCTTTTTCAAAAAAAAACTTATATAAATTAATATGCCGCAGCAGATTCCAGTTAAGCCTGTGTGTTTTGTACATAGAATATCGAGAAATGCGTTAAAAAAAAAAAACTTGAAAAGAAAAAGAATAAAATTTTGGTACCTGATTATCATATCCCAAATATTTTATATAACCTCTACTGTATTATACTAAAATAACTTTTTTTAAAAAAGAAGAATAAATAAAACCATGGTAAAGAGTTTCTTTTAATTTTGATTTTGCAATCTTTCGAGCAAAATTTAAACCGTCTGATGCACGACCACGAGAGCACATGCCAATAACACATTTTCAATTATTTTTGAATAAAGATCGACTTTATATTGTACATAGAAGTATTTGCCCCTTAAAGAGCAGAAAATTTGCTCGAAAGTTTGCAAAATTAAAAGAAACTCTTTACCTTAATTTTATTTATTCTTCCTTTTTCAAATAAATTTCTAGATAACTATTGTTCACATAAAAATAACTTTTTATGTATAAAAATTTATATGATTTAAGAAAAAATTGGGAAAACGTTTAAAAAACTACAAATATTTTCTCACAATGAGTTTCTTTTTTTTTTTTTTTCAAATTACAAGCTTTCAAACGATAATATTTCTTCAACGTTGAAGAACGATTATCGTTTGAGAGCTTGCACAATTTAAAATGAAAAATAAACTCATTGTGAGAAAATATTAATATTAAAAATATATAGTCCTCTTAATGAAAGTTATCATGGGGGTATAGCTCAGTGGTAGAGCATTCGACTGCAGATCGAGAGGTCCCCGGTTCAAACCCGGGTGCCCCCTCCCTTTTTTTTTTAAATATAAAATATTGATATCTACAGAAATAAGAAAATTTCATTTTTTTTAGAGCTAGAATTATATATAAAATAAATAATTTTCAATAAAAATTTTACTTTAAGTAAATACAACACAGTTATCAAAGGTCATTAAGGTTGTTGGTAGCGTACATCAAGTCGAGAGTTCGAACTTGGGTGACTATATAAACAAGTATTATTCAAAACAATAACGTACCATACATATATAACGAACGAAGACGCGAATGTTTCTTTTCACAAATAAATTAAACTACTACTGTCCTTACTGCGATGAAAAAAGACAGAAGTTTGATTTATTTGTGAAAAGAAACATTTGCGTCTTAATGTCTTCGTACGTTGAATATCATCCAATTTGATCTGTTCGGGTAGAGTTATTGATCCCTTCTATCCAGCTCATTGTAGGTCTTACTATCTTCTTTTATAGTTACATGTATAAAAGAAATATAGGAGTTAATTTTTTTTTTTTTTATCATGACGTCTTCATGTAAGTACAGCATCTTATGAGAGGATGAGAATCAGAAATGGGAATGGATGAAGACTCTAAGGTCACCTCCACTAGGCCATTCATCCTAAGGTCACCTACACAGTGGTCAACACACACTGAGGTCACTCACACCGCCAGGCAGAGGACCACAGTACCGCACCAGCCGCTCGTCCGTCTCACCCTTCCTGCAGACCGTCTCCGCCAGCGTGAGACACATCTTGACGTAGTACTCCACCTCGCTAGACTTCTGCACCACACGGGAACACTCAACATAGAGATGGTGATTGGAATAATCGCAATTTTAGTATATATATATTTGAAATGAAAGAATTTAAAAGCACGAATGTTTCTTTTATACATAATACAAACTTCTAATACCCTAACTGCGATGAGTCAGTGGTGAGCCAAGCCCTCCCAATACATATTTTTTCATCGCAGTTAGGGTATTAGAAGTTTGTATTATGTATAAAAGAAACATTCGTGCTTTTAAATTCTTTCATTTTATATGTATAGAGGGCGCGTTATTGCTATGTGTTAATATATATTTTTGCTTATCCCTAGTACACGTGGTACAGGCCATGATAATCATGGTGAGTAGAAGTAGGCGACTGCTTTTACTGTAAGTGCACCACATGTCTACATATGTGAAAATCAGTTCGACTTTTGTACTTACAAATGTGCCAGAGCCCCGTTTGAATACTTGCACTCGCTGGTAGGGTTGGTCTTTTAAAAGAATCGGGGGCCATTGGTAAATGCACCACATGTCTACACATGTGAAAAACAGTTCGACTTTGCACTTACAAATGTTCCAGAGTCCTGTTTGTTAATGTCCTGTTAATTGCACTCGCTGGTGGGGTTGGACTTTTGCAAGAATCGGGGGTCATTGGTAAGTGCACCACATGTTTACACATGTGAAAAGCAGTTCGACTTTGCACTTACAAATGTTCCAGAGCCCCGTTTGGTTAATTGCACTCTCTGGTGGGGTTGGACTTTGCAAGAATCGGGGGCCATTGGAGCATATATATTCTTTTTTATCAGAAAAAAGCGCCCAATGCAGGAATCGAACCCGGGACGTATCGGTCGAAAACCAATGGTTTAGACCATCATTCCACCGACCCCCTAATTTGAGTAATAATGTATGCGAATAATTAAAATTAACTATTTTCGTTTTAAAATGATGGTTTCTTCAATACAATCTGCAGCCGTAGCCTTAGAGTGTGAACAGGCCTTGAAATAATACTTCATTAGGCCCATAATCGACGCTCTCTTCATCTAACTGTAGATGGAACGCTAAAGTTTTATGTTTAAACAAGCTCTAACTGACCTTTGTGTAATATAAGCGGAAGAGGGTAACCTAGTGAACATGGCATCTGCCCGGTAAGTGGAACACTGTGGGTTCGAGTCCCATCCCTGGACACTCTTATTTTTCCGTTCATCATTGCTCTTCACAATTCATTCTTTCATACTTCATCCCTAAGGATAGGAATAGTCGTTATTTCTCCTTAAAATAAATTACAATTTTTCGTTCTGTAAAAAGAAACATTTGCGGTAAAACTTGTTAAACGCCGTTCTATAATCATAGCCGTATTATATTTTATTATAAATTAACTTTATATTGTATTATGAATAAGCCCTCTAAGCATAGGTACATAGATTCATTAAATACCTCAAACAAAGAATTCCTTTCGAATACCAGACATATAAGCAGAATAGCCCTGTACAATATTATATGCCTGCATTCAGCACAATAGCGTTCTTGTGTAATAAATTGGTAAACTGCTGGGACGGTTCATTATACTGATTAATATTGTCTTTTGTAGTATAGACAGTAGGAAGCGTTTTATTTGTAAAAGAAAAGAAATCGTGCTATAAAACGTTATAATTTCTTGCACATATAGGTTATATTGCCAAAATATTCGCATATTCATATAATATATATAAAATCGAAGATTTTAAATCTTTTCTCACTTGACGGAGATATCTGGCACCTCGTACATCAGCTAAACATGCAATTGTCTTTTCCTTAGAACTGAAACAAACTCTATCGCACTGGGATATCAGATTTTATTAGGTTAAACACAATACCTATCAATATAAACGTTAGGATTTTTATTGTATTTTGATTGTGCGAAATATAATGTGAGACTGAAGTAATGAACATTCGTCACTTTCTTAAAATATCTAATTGGAATACTACATTTTCTGAGGTTTCACAATAGCTACAATATAAACGTTAAAGTTTTATTGTATGAGAAATAGAAAGTTTCTTATACAGTATCTAGACACTGAAGTAATGAGCATTCGTCACTTTCTTAAAATATCTAATTGGAATTCCACATTTTCTGAGGTTTCAAAATATCTATCGATATGGAAGTTGGGATTTTATTGAATATTGATTGTGCGAGATATATAAAGTTTCATGCACAGTATTTAGACACTGAATGCTGAGCATTCGTCCTTTTCTTAAAAGTTGAGTAATATCTAATTGGAATTCCACTTTTTCTGAGGTGTTTCACAATATCTATCGATATAAAAGTTAGGATTTCAATGAATTTTGATTGTGTGAAATTGTCTTATACAGTATCTCTATAGACACTAAAGTAATAAGCATTCGTCATTTTCAGAAAATATCTAATCAGAATTCCACATTTTCTGCGTTTTCACAATAGCTATCGATATAAACGTTAATGTTTTATTGTTTTTTGATTGTGTGAGAAATCTAAAGTTTCCTAGTATCTAGACACTGAAGTACTGAGCATTCGTCCTTTTCTTCTGTGGTTTCACAATAGCTATCGATATAAAAATGATAGTTTACCGTATTTTGAATGTGTGAGATGGAAAGTTCTTTATAGAGGCATTGAAGTAAGAGGAATCGTCACTTTTTCGAAAGTTGAGGATTATATAACTGGGAATTTCCACATTTCCTGATATTTCCCAATAGCTATCGACATTAAACTTTAGTGGATTTACTCGGGTTTTGACTGCAGGAGAAAGAATGAATCTTAAACACATTACGTCCCTATACGTTGAAGTAGTTTTCACTACTTTCACACACATTAGTTTTCTATTGAAGTCGCTACACATTGATTGGCCTCAGGCGTGCTTTGGGAAAACTACAGATTCCTGGATGAAAGGGTATTTTAAAAGTTCAGCCTTATATATATATGTTATATAAAAATTATTTTATACCAAAATTATAATTTCTAGAACAAATTGCTCTGTTTGAGTTTCCCTATATAAACCTATTGTTGTTGTTTCCCGTTGGCCGGCTCAAAGCTTTCTGTACATATGTAAATATGTCTTTTGTTTTCTACACGCCTCAATTATGTTATCATATCAATTAATGCAATATTGATCTAAAATATTTTATTGTATTTTCTAAAATGATGTCCACGACTGCAATAACATGAAATGCTCATATATCAAAACAATAATATAAAATACTCATGTATCCTCAATATAATCAGCATCAGCAAGTAATAATTCTATATATCTCATTAATATTTTAAAATCAACATAAAATCATTTTTGTTATATATACACGTGTATATGCGTGTGTGTGTGAAAAAAAAAATTAAAAAAAAGGTCAGATGTTGATATTAAAAACGTAACATGGCATTTCCTGACCGCTCACATGAGCATTTTAGATGACAGAGCGCCATCTAGTGGAACAAAAATCAACTAAACATTGATTTAGCTTGTCTTAATGATATTTGGCCAACCCAATTTATATAAATTATATTAATACATTTTTAAAATGCTCATGTGAGCGGTAAGGAAATTCCATTTTTGTGTGTTTTAAATATATAAATATATATTTATAATATATAATAATTTCAAATATTCATAATAGATGGCGCGCTGATGCATCATAATATATAACATTCGTGTCTTCCTGCATAAATGAAAGTTTTAAACCACTCATCCAAATTTAGAATGGATTCACATCGTAGAGGTAGAGACATCGTGTATAAAGGAAATATGTAAAAAATATATATAAACTTTGCAAGGATAATAACAAATAACACAGAAATATATACAATATTTCATATGAATTTAGTGAAGGAGAATTGTTGAATGTAATTATGAAAGCTTTTAAAAGGAGCATACAAGTGTCTCCCACTGTAGTATTCTGTGTTTAAATATAGACAATATATCATCATCATATAGAGCGCGTGAAGCGAAAAACATTGGATTCGAATATAAAGAAAATTGTAAAATAAAATAAATGTAACCTTTTAAATATATATAATACTTCATCCTTAAAGTTAGAAATAGTCGTTATTTCTCTTTAAAATAAATTTCGATTTTTGTTTAAAAGAAACATTCGCGGTATAATTGCAATTTTCGTTTTACAATCATCAGCCGCGTTATATTGTATTTTAAATTACTTTATATAATATTGTTGCACCAGGTTGCGGCTTGGCAGACTCTTCAGCCTGGATTCTCTCCTGTGCTGGGTCCTGCATCTTACCAGAGCGTTTTTCAACCATCCTACAAATTTATAAAAGGGAATAATGAAATAAGTCTTCTTTAAGTAGCCTCCAGAATCCTTCTTTTATTTTTCTCACATCAAAGAGAGCAGTGAAGTCACACGTGTACCTAAATACAAATGATCATAATCTAAATAATCTGTTTTAAATAAATATCATAGAATATTTTATATAAAAATAAATAAATATATAATTTAAATTTCAAATATATTAAAAATAATATAAGAAATACGCCATTAATCATGATGTAACACTTCCCCCTCTCCAGAGGTCGTCACGTCCTCGTGATTGACCTCATCAATTCTTTCAAAATAGGGTTTGATTCTTGAGACATGGACACTCAATGGGTCTTGGCCAGGATTATCTTTTGGTTCAATTAAGTAATTTACGTTTGACAGCTTCTTTAATATTCTATATGGGCCAAAATATTTTCTCATTAGTTTCTCACACTTTCCTATTTTCCTAATTGGTGTCCAAACTGCTACTAATTCTCCTGGTTCGTAGCTTTTTTCCATGTGTTTCTTGTCATAGTTCTTTTTCATTCTTTCTTGAGTCTTTATTGTGTTGTTAATAACTAATTTTCTTGTTCTGTTTATTTTGTCTAAGTGATGTTTTATGTATTCATCATAATCATCCTTGTCAATGTCCACCGACATATTCCTGTCGTCCAAAAGAGACGTGGGTTCTCTTCCAAACATCAGGAAAAAGGGAGAATATCCTGTGGTTTCCTGAATTGTAGTATTGTAAGCGTGAGTGATGACTGGGAGTATTTCGTCCCAATTCTTCTGATCAGTGTTCACATACATACTGAGCATATTGATCAATGTTCTATTTAACCGCTCTGTCAATCCATTAGTCTGGGGATGATAGCTCGTTGTGAAGCAATGTTTAATCTTGCACGTTTTCATCACCTCTTTCATTAAATTACTGGTAAATTGAGAGCCTCTGTCACTAATAAGATATTGTGGGGCTCCGTGCCGGAGAAAAATATCCTCTACTAGAAATTTTGAAACTTCTTTCACTGTTGCTTCCGAGACTGCTTTTGTTTCCGCATATCTAGTGTAGTAGTCCGTCAGCACGATTATCCATTTTTTCCTATTTTTCGTAGATGGCAATGGACCAACAAAGTCAATTCCAATTCTTTCGAAAGGAAAGTTGGCTGGGGGAATGGGCTGTAGTAGTCCAGAAGGTAATTGGTTTGAGCCTTTTCTACTTTGGCAAAGGTGACACGTCTTAACGAACTCTGAGACATCCTTTAGCATGGATGGCCAAAAATATTTACTCTTTATTCGGTACATGGTTCTGTCGACACCCAGATGACCATTCGATATATGATTGTGATATTCTTTCATAATTTCTCTCTTTTTCTTCTCTGGAACCACAAGCAACCACGCCCTGCCTTCAGGGTTCGGGTTTTTCTTAAAGAGGCATCCATCTTCTACTTTAAAGTTTTGCGCAATTGATCGCCTGCTTCCATTAAGGTTTTTCTTAACACTTTCGATAAACTTATCCTCTTCGTCTGTTATTTGATTTAAAAATAGCCTTTCAAAATCCTCATCCCAATCAGTTTCTGGTAAGGGTCCCCTAGATAAGCCATCGGCGTCCAGATGCTTCTTTCCTGATTTATGTATTATATCGAAGTCATATTCTTGAATTTTCAATGCCCATCTTGCCAATCGACCTGTTGGATCCTTCAAGTTTTTGAGCCAGCATAAGGTGTGATGGTCTGTTACTATTTTAAAGTGTCTTCCATAAAGGTAGGGTCGTAATTTTGACATTGACCAGACAACGGCCAGACATTCTTTTTCAGTGGTTGAATAATTTTGCTCCGCTTTACTTAGGGTACGACTCAAATATGAGATCACCTTCTCTTAACCACCGATGTCTTGGACAAGTGTTGCACCTATGCCGATGTTGGACGCATCAGTATGAACATAAGTAGGTGCATTTGGATTGAAGTGACCTAAAATTGGTGGACTTAATAGTGCTGTTTTTAGGGTTTGAAACGCTTCCTCTTGTCTTTCTGTCCAGGTAAATGATACACTTTTTTTTATAAGGTTGGTCAAAGGGTCAGCAATTTTTGAGAAGTCTTTGATAAATTTTCTATAATATGAACACATTCCCAAAAAGGATTGTACTTCTTTGACCTTTTTGGGCCGAGGAAAATTTCTGACAGCTTTGATGTTATGTTCCGCGGGTTTTATACCATGTTTGCTCGTTATATAGCCGAGAATCTCCAATTCTTCAAAAGCAAATCGGCATTTTTTTGTCGTTTAACCTTAAATTATATTCACGAAAACATCTAAAAACAGCTTCAAGTCTTTTGAGATGCGTTGGAAAATCCGGGCTATATATGATAACATCATCCAGATAACACAAACAAATTTGCCATCTCAGATTTCCAAGCATATTCTCCATATTTCTCTCAAAGGTAGCAGGCGCGTTACAAAGTCCAAAAGGCATCACGTTGAATTCATATAATCCATGCGCTGTAGTGAAAGCTGTTTTCTCTTTGTCTCTTTCTTCGACTTCAACTTGCCAATATCCAGATCTGAGGTCTATTGCTGAGAAGTGTGTAGATCCTTGGAGAGTATCCATAACTTCGTCTATTCTAGGGATCGGATAGACATCTTTTACTGTCACATTATTCAGTTTTCTGTAGTCCACACAAAATCTGTATTTTCCATCTCGCTTCTTGACCAATATTACTGGAAAAGACCAGGGGCTAGAAGATGGCCTAATTATGCCTTCTGTAAGCATCTCGTCAATTTGCTCTTTTATAATATCTCGTTCTTTAGCACTTACCCGGTAAGGCTTGTGTTTAATTGGCTTCGCGTCTTCTGTGTCTATCCGATGTTTTGCCAAATTGGTTCTCCCTAATCTCGATGAAAAAAGATCTCCATACCTTTCTAAAACTTGTTTTAACTCCTTCTGTTCCTTTGGTGAAAGATTTTCGTTTATTTGGGATCTAGGTTCTTCGTTCTTTTCTACCTCTCTTTCTCGACTCACATTTATTTTCGCTGGACTACTTCCAAAAGCCAATGTTTGGTTTTTCATTATTTTTAACGGTCGAGGATACGGATTAGTTATCCAGATGTGTGTTTCCCTATTTATAACATTGATCAAGCTTCTTGCTAGACGAAGTCCATTTGTTTGAAACATTTTGCTGCTCTCCTCGCTAATATATTCTCCATCCTCTGTTTCTACCAATGCCTTGATCAATTTCATGGAACATTCCGGTACAATGGAATTCTTGGCACTCTTTATTTTCAACATTTCAAAATTGATTTCGTCATGATTATTCGTCAAATCGTATTTTATAGTTTCTTGCTTACAATCTATTTTTTGCGTTCATTTTCTTAAGGAAATCTCTCCCAAGAATTAATGTCCGTAAATGCGTTTTCAATATCACAAAGTTGTGTGATAATGTTTCGTCTCATCAATTTTTATATTTAAAAATATACTTCCTACCATGTCCATTTTTTTTACATCGGGTCCTGCACAAATTTTTGCGAGTTTACTTATACCATGGGCTGTATCGAGGGCCGTTCTGAGGTCGACCACTGAGAGGTCAGCACCTGTATCAACCAAAGCTTCAAAAGTCCCTATCTTGTCCACATTAATTTTTAATTTGTATTTAGGGTCCAACTTCTTGATTCCGTTTATGGTCGACTTGCTTTGATTGACAGATTCAGGCGCGGCGCTTAGTTTAAATCTTCCAACACGGAATATCTATTCCGGGTAGGAATATTTGTCTGTGTGCTATGACATACATCAGCATAAAGCCGAGGTCCTGATTTCTCTGATATTTCATTCATTTGGCATTTCTCTTCGACCTTCTCTTGGGTATCTGCTGGATCCTCTTCTAGGATTCTTATAAACTTGACCCTACAATAACGGGCCACGTGCCCTGGCTTGTTACATTTAAAGCAGATTGGTCTTCCATCTTCCGTCCTATTTTTGCTCACTTCTTGGCTTTTATTGTAAGTGTTTCTCTGAAGGTTTGGTTTCGGCACAAAGTTAGGATTATAAGGACGTCTCGGGGTAGAGGGCTGGGGAAAGTTGTTTCGATACTGTCTGGGGGTAGGAGGGGAGTCGTTCTTGTAATTATTGGAAACAGGGGCTTGGGGCCTGGAAGTGGTCTGGTAGTTTCGTGCGGCAGTCGGCGGCACGTACCTCGATTGTTGTTGGGGTCTAGAATAGCGTGGACCGTTATATAGGTTTCTGGATTTCTCCACACGTTCCCGATACTTCTTTTCAAAAGAATCCATTTTCTTGCACACGACAAGAAGGTCATCGGTCGTTTTAGGAGGGTTCAGGTAGAGCGCGAATGAGTACTCTTTTTTTCAGTCCTCCAATAACATGTTCAATTTTTGTTTCTTCTTCCATTGCGGGGTCAACCTTGTTGCACAACACTAGAATGTCTTCCGCGAACCTGATTGCTGGTTCATTCCAGTGTTGCATTCTGTTGAGCTTCATTCTAAGTTCTTCTTTATTCGCGTCCAAAGAAAAATCCTGAATGAGGCGGATTTTAATATTTTCCCAGCTCGTGAAACTAGCTTTGTGTAAATTCAACCAGGTTTTAGCGCTTCCCGTCATGTTCATGGCGGCATAACGAGAGATAATGTAGTCTGCCCAATGGTACAAGAAGCCAATTTCTTCAAGAGATTCAATCCATGGGCGAGGGTCTTCCGTTCCATCATACTTGGGGATGTCGATGTTGGGATTCAGGACAACTGGGTCGGAACTAGCATCTCTACCAATTGTTGCACCAGGTTGCGGCTTGGCAGACTCTTCAGCCTGGATTCTCTCCTGTGCTGGGTCCTGCATCTTACCAGAGCGTGTTTCAACCATCCTACAAATTTATAAAAGGGAATAATGAAATAAGTCTTCTTTAAGTAGCCTCCAGAATCCTTCTTTTATTTTTCTCACATCAAAGAGAGCAGTGAAGTGTGTCACACGTGTACCTAAATACAAATGATCATAATCTAAATAATCTGTTTTAAATAAATATCATAGAATATTTTATATAAAAATAAATAAATATATAATTTAAATTTAAAATATATTAAAAATAATATAAGAAATACGCCATTAATCATGATGTAACAATATTTACGAACGGAAAAATATGTCCAGGGTAGCCTAGTGGACATGGCATCTGCCCGGTAAGCGGAAGGTCGTGGGTTCGATTCCCGCCCCTGGGCACTTTTATTTTTATTTTTCCGTTCGCCATTACTCTTCATATTTTCACCCTTTCATACTTCATCCTTAAAGTTAGAAATAGTCGTTATTTCTCTTCAAAATAAATTTCGATTTTTGTTTAAAAGAAACATTCGCGGTATAATTGCAATTTTCGTTTTATATATAATTGTAATAAAATAATTTCATCTGGTGAGTAATGTTTAATTAATAAATTAAATAATAACTATACAACATAAATTGGAGACGAGAATTTGAAAATATAACTGTAGCCCTAAAAAACAAGTATGGCAGCCAACCTGGCGCCACCTTTACCCATGAATATGAATGCTAGCAATTTATTTGCGGAATATAAGCAATGGATGGATTCCTATGCCATTTTTGAAATAGCATCTGGAATTTCAAAAAAATCGGATGAAATTAAGAGAGCAACTCTATTGCATTGTTTAGGGCCAAATGTACAGCGTATATTTTTCAACTTTCCAGATGAAAAGGAAAATTATGAACAAACTAAAATGGCTTTAGATAAATATTTCACACCTCATAAAAATGTGGTCACTGAGAGATTTAAATTTAGACAAAGAGTCCAGAAAGATGATGAATCGATCGAGAACAACCTAATTTCTTTAAGAGAGCTTTCTAAATCTTGTGAATTTGGGAATTTAGAAGCTGATATCATAAGAGACCAAATAATTGAAAAATGTAACAACAAAAATCTTAAAGAAAAATTGTTGCAACAAGAAAATTTGACACTGTCAAAAACCATTGATATTGCTAGAATTTTAGAAATTTCTAGAAAAGAAATTAGACTTCTTGAACCTCAAAATGATCAAACACTAAATAGAGTTCAAATTAAACCTAAAAAGCACTATAAAGCTAATAATTTCAACAAAGGTAGATTCACTAATCAAGGTACCCCATCATTTTCAGGTACCTCAAAGCCTAAATGTTATCGCTGTGGATTAGATACACATTCAGCACAAGAATGTGGTGCTAAAAAATGACTTGTTCCTATTGCAATAAATTAGGACATCTTTTTAGAGCTTGCAGGAACCGCCCAAATCAAAATAATAATAGAAACCACAAAAGTTTCAATCAAACTAAAGTTAAGACCATACAAGAAGAAAATAAGACTGAAGTAGGTGAAAGTTCAGATGAATATACCTACTATACAGGTGCAGAAAATAAAGAAAAAGTGCAAATAGATGGTAGTGAAATAAATATGATAATTGATACAGGGAGTGATAGAACTTTCATAAGCTATAATAAGATGCTTGAATTATATGGCCATAAAATTATGCCAAAATTACATGACACCACCCGAACCTTTTTTGCCTATGGTCAAGATAGACCTCTTCCATGTTATGGTTATTTCAATGCTGTGATTTCTTGGAAAGAAAATTCAATTTCAGAAGAAATTTATGTGATTGATAAAAAAGTTGAATCTTTGTTGGGAGGCAAGGCTAGTTTTGAACTAGGTATAATTAAAAGGGTAAATCATGTAAATGAATCAATGTCTACTAATATAGAAACTCTTGTTCAAGAACATGAACATATTTTCCATGGACTTGGAACTATAAAAGGCTATAGTCATAAAGTGACATTGAAAGACAACTATAGGCCCATTGCCCAGAGATGCCGTCGTATACCTTATGCAATGGTAGAAGCAGTAAATCAAGAGCTTGATAAGATGCTAGAGAATGGAATCATTGAAGAAGTGCATCAAGGTACTGAATGGGTTTCTAACATAATAGTTGTTTCAAAAAGGGATAGTGAGGAAATTAGACTATGCATAGACCTTCGGGAGGTGAATAAAGCAATATTGAGAGAAAGACATCCAATTCCTACAATTGACAATATGTTACATGCCCTTAAAGGTGCTAAAGTATTTGCAAAGCTGGATGCAAAAAAAGGGTTTTGGCAGGTTGACTTAGACCCTCAATCAAGACCCCTTACAACTTTCATCACGCACCGTGGTTGTTACAGATTTTGTAAAGTTCCTTTTGGTCTATCAAGTGCTCCAGAGGCATATCAGAAAGGAATGGATTCAATTTTGCTTGATTTGAAAGGTGTAATTTGTTACTTGGACGATGTCGTAGTTTACGCCAAAGATAGACAAGAACTAGAAGAAAGGCTTAGAAAAGTCTTACAAAGATTTGATAAAGTAGGCATTAGGCTCAACAGGAATAAGTGCAAATTTGCCATGGAAGAATTGGATATTTTAGGTCACATCGTTAGTAGTGAAGGTATTAAACCTGATAATAGGAAAATAGAAGCAGTCTTAAATTTTCCAATACCAAAAAATATTGAGATGTTAAGGTCATTCTTAGAAACTTGTGGGTTTTTAAGAAAATTCATACCTAATTTTTCTAAATTGGCAGAACCTCGAAATAATTTGACTAGAAAAATTGTTAGGTGGAATTGGGATTTGAAAACAAATAAAGCATTTCAGGATCTTAAAGAGTCACTAACAAAAGAGCCATGCTTGGCATATTACAACTTGAACTCACCAACTGAATTAATCACAGATGCAAGCCCTATTGGTCGTGGAGCAGTATTAATACAAACACAACAAAATGGCATTAAAAGACCCATTGCATATGCCAGCAGATCCTTAACTGATACTGAAAAAAGATATTCACAAATAGAAAAAGAGACATTGGGATGTGTATGGGCAATTAAACATTTTAACACCTATATTTGGGGAAGGAAATTTGTGTTAAAAACAGATCACAAACCCCTAATCTATATGCTGAATCCTAAAAATGGAGCTGTTTTGCCTCAAAGAATTCAAAGATTGAGTTGGAGATTACAACCATATGACTTTGAAATTGAATTCATTCAAGGAAAGCAAAATATTGCAGATATATTTTCAAGACAACCTCTTTCTAACACAAGTGATGAAAAATGGCTGGAGGACTATGTTCATAAAGTCTTATCCATCACTTCTGAAGAGCTTCAAGCACTGTCTTTGAAAGAGATAAAAGTTTGTACAGAGCAAGATCCTTTGTTTCAAAAACTGAAAGAGATGGTTCAAAAGGGAGTTTGGCCATATCCTTTGAATGAAGAATTCAAATGTTTTTATAAGTTTAAAGATGAACTCTCAATTTTTGATAATCTTATCTTAAAAGGAAGTAGAATTTTGCTACCTTCAAAACTAATAAAAAGAGTCTTGAGAATTGCACATGAAACACATCAAGGAATGACAAGAACCAAACAACTGTTAAGAGAAAAATATTTTTGGATAAACATGGACTTTGACATTGAAAATTTGATAAGAAACTGTCCAATTTGTGTAAGGAATCAACCATTTATAAATGATCAACCATTGCAAATAGTTCCGTTACCATCAAAACCTTGGATGAAACTTGGAATTGACATATTTGGTCCAATTGGCCATCATTATGTTTTAACAGTGATCGACTACTATTCTTCATATCCTGAAGCATTGATAATAACAGACATTTCCAGCAAGACAATTATTGAAAAATTAATGGAGATTTTTGCAAGACATGGTTATCCACATGAAGTTGTAACAGATAATGGCTTACAGTTTGTAAGTACACCAATGGAAAGATTTTAAAAGAATGTGGAATCAGGCACATCAAAGCCTCATCCTATTACCCAAAAAGTAATAGGAAGATAGAAAGATTCCATAGATTTCTAAAGAAACAATTTAATTCAAGTTCTGAAGAAGGCAAAGATTGGAAAGAAGATTTATCCAGAATTTTAATGTGTTACCGAACTACTCCAAACAGATCTACAGGAAAGACTCCAGAATTCCTATTGTTGTTGTTGTAAAATGTTATAATACCTTGATAAAGGTTGGCGTTCATCCAACTGAAATATTGGTAAAATAAATGATATTTTGATCCAATATATGCCTTTTTATTTAAAGAAATATGTATATAAGGTCATCTTTGTATAAGCCTTTCTTGTAATTTTACACCAGTTGAAAGAGAGACCGAAAGGTTCGAAAGTTTGTGAAAAGATTTATAACACAGGTCTACAAAAAAAACTTTTTTTTTTTGCACAAGAGAACCTGATGGTGTTTCTAGTGTAACTTTTCATGCTGAACTCAAAAATCTAATCAGAAATTTCCCATCACCCATGGTTTTTGCCTGATGGTCTTTTTTTAGTATTAGCATATAGCACATGCATCCAACATGAAAGAGACTTACGAAAACATGAAACTGCTTTTGAAAAAGATAGAATATGAAAGATATGGTTGGAAAATATGCAGCGATTTGAAAGTCGTTCATCTCTTGCGTGGATTACAGCTTGGATATACAAAATTTTGTTGTTTTCTGTGTGAGTGGGATAGCAGAGATAGGGAAAGGCATTACATTAAAAAAATCTGGCCAAACCGTAAAATCTTTACTCCAGGATATAAAAATATTGCAAATCTACCCCTGATCGATTCAGAAAATATTTACTTACCACCATTACATATTAAACTGGGATTAATGAAGAACTTTGTCAAGGCAATGGATCGAAATGCCAGTGGATTTGCCTACCTAAAACAAAAATTTTCTAGTATAAGTGAAGCGAAGATTAAAAAAGGCATTTTCGTTGGACCTCAGATTCGAGAATTGCAGCAAGATGGAAATTTTCAAAATAGTTTGAATGAAGTTGAAGCAGCAGCATGGAAGTGTCAAGGTTGATAATTACCGAGACATAGTTAATGATCTGTTGCTTTCCTACAAGGCACTGGGATGTAACATGTCCCTCAAGATCCATTTCCTGCATTCACATCTAGATTTCTTTCCAGACAATCTTGGCGCAGTTAGCGATGAGCATGGTGAGAGGTTTCATCAAGATATATCAAGCATGGAGAAGCGGTACCAAGGTAAATGGAGTCCCGCTATGCTTGCCGACTACTGCTGGACACTCAAGAGGGATCTACCACAAGCAAAGTATAGAAGAAAATCCACTGTCACTGCTTTTCAATAAATAAATATGTTTCGTTCTATATGCCTATATATTAACAATATTTCCAAAATTCAAGTAGGTGTATCTCAGAAATATTGCGTAATAGAAAAAAACTAATGGTATATTTGGATTCAGGACATGTAGATAAGATGCTATTTCTTTGTGGACAAAGAAAAATATTTTTTGATAAACCAGTGTAATGTAATAAGGGTTATGCAAAACTGCTTACGTAACATTGTTTGCATTTTTTTACTGTATTTATCCCAATACTAAAAAAAGACCGTCACGCAAAACCCATAGGTGATGGGAAATTTCTGATTAGATTTTTGAGTTCAGCATGAAAAGTTACACTAGAAACATAATCAGGTTCTCTTGTGCAAAAATCTTGTTGACCAGTGTATTTTAAAGAAACCTTTCACCTATGCATTTTTTCTTGTGGTACATTATAAATTACAAAATCTCGGGAGAATGACATTCATATACAATATCAATTGATGGATATTAATCAAACAAATGCTGCAGGTTTCTGAAGACGGGTTTCTTTATCTTTATTAAACGTGATCTTGAACTTTCGTGCATCTCTGTCCTTCTACAGGAATACATAGAAAACGGCGATTATATGTTTCTGGCCTCGTAGAAGGGCAGAGATGCCTGAAAGCTCAAGATTACGTTTATTAAAGATAAATAAACTTATCTCCAGAAACCTGCAGCATTTGTTTTATTCATGTACAATAAAGGCACTCCCTTTTCATATATGGGGTGACCCCGTGAGGTTTGGCCAGATCCGAAACTAGGCCTCCCTATGACGTCAAAATGACGTCGCGATGTAAACAAAGGTTACGACTGGGTCATTGTTTTTTTTTAAAACACGATTTAATTATTGATATTCTAAATACCTGCGATTATTTTATAGTTTCAATATATATACATATTTTTTCTAAATGGTCTTCTAATTTTAAATAGAATTTTTTTTGAAAATATTTAGCGCAATTGTAAACACGTGTATGTTGTGAATGCACCTTGAGAGCAATGGTGTCCGATATTTAAAATTATTATTAAATTAATTATTAATTAATGTAAAAATTTCGTTGTTAATTTAGGTTAGTTTAAGTTCGGTTTAGGTTAGGTCAGGTTAAGGTTCGTTCAGGTTAGGTTAGGTTCGCTTAGGTTAGGTTAGGTTAGGTTCGCTTAGGTTAGGTTTAGGTTCGCTAAGTTAGCTTTAGGTTAGGTTAGGTTATGTTAATGTAATTTATTAATAGTTTTATTATTATAAATATGTAATATTCATAATTTTATTATTTTTATTTTTATATTCTATATTATATTTATTTTGTATATTCCTATTTATAAATATAATCTTTGGCACCATTGGAACGTATTACGCCAGTATTTCTTTGTTTACGTTGGCGCTAAAAAAATATTTAAAAAATTGCTAATAGAAAATTATTGAAATAAAAAATCCTTTATAAATATATTGACACTATAAATTAGTCGCAGGTATTTAAAATATTAATAATTAAATCGAATTTAAAAAAAAATGACCCAGTCGTAACCTTTGTTTACATCGCGACGTCATTTTGACGTCATAGGGAGGCCTAGTTTCGGATCTGGCCAAAGTCAACGGTGTCTCCCCATATATGTGATAAAATGTATTTCTCAAAAGCATTTATTTAAACAATTTATTTTGATTTTCATTGCGCAGAACTCTCAAATTGAAGTGCAATAAGAGGTACAGCATCAGCTTTAACAAAATTGAACAAAAGTATACAGGTTTATATAAAAGGGCCTACCTGGATCTGTAAAGAAAAAAACAAACAATTTTTTTCTCAAAATATTTCGATGGATTGCTCCCTCTTTATCAATTTATTGCACAGTGATAAAGAAGGAGCAATCTCTCGAAATATTTTGAGAAGAAAAAAAATGTTTTTTTTTTTTTCTTTACAGATCCAGGTAGGCCCTTTTATATAAACTTATTTGATGGATCGCCTTTTGACTCAAAAGTATAAAGGTAGGATTTTATAATAATTATTTACGCACTCCGCAATAAGTTTCTTCAATAATTTACTACAATTCTAAAGCTTTCGAAATTAGATTTGGTTTAAATTTGCCAAAACTGACGTCTTAGCTTTTTGTACAATCTAAATTTGCATGTTTTTTTTGCCTTCAAAGATGATTAAATAAATGCATTTTTGATACATTCAATACATTTATTTGTAAACGTAAAAATACTAAAAGGAAAGATGCTATCATTGACCTAATTGTATATTTCTATATCGAGAGTGCAACGGGTTGAGAGAGAATATGGTTTTACGGGCTACTAACCAAAGTGTTTGATTTTCGAGCCCAAAAATAATGTAGCAATCAGACAAACCGCAATACACTATAGAAAAGTACCAAAGTGCTAGGTGGTCGGTGGAAGAATGGTCTAAACCGTTGGTTTTCGACCGCTACGACCCGGGTTCGATTACCGCATCGGGCACTTTTTTTTTTCTGATTAAAAAAAAAAAAATACTCCAATGGCTCCCGATTCTTGCAAAAGTCCAACCACACCAGCGAGTGCAAGTAACCAAACGGGGCTCTGGCACATTTGCAAGTGCAAAAGTTGAAATGCTTTTCAAATGTGTAGACATGTGGTGCGCTTACAGTAAAAGCAGTTGCCTACTTCTACCCACCATTATTATCATGGCCTGTACCACGTGTACTAGGGATAAGCAAAAAAAAGGAGAAATAACAACTATCCTATCCTTAGGGATGAAGTATGAACGGATGAATTGTGAAGAGTATAATGATGAACAGAAAAATAGAATTGTCCAGGGATGGAAATCGAACCCACAGTGTTCCACTTACCGGGCAGATGCTATGTTCACTAGGCTTCTCTTCCGTTTATATTACACAAAAAGCAGTTAGACCTAATTTAAACAAAAGCCTTTAGCGTTCCATCTACAGTTAGATGAAGAGAGCGTCGATTATGAGTCTCAAATGAAGTATTGTTAAAGAACTGTTCACTCTAATGCTATCCCTGCAGATTGTATTGAAGAAAACATCACTCTAAAACGAAAATAGTTCATTTTAAAAATTCGCATACATTATTACTCAAATTAGGGGGTCAGTGGAAGGATGGTCTAAACCATTGGTTTTCGACCGATACGCCCCGGGTTCGATTCCTGCATTGGGCGCTTTTTTCTGATAAAAAAAAAAAAATATATATATATATATATATATAATTCTGGCCTTAACTACCCGTTTCATGATTTTTCAGGATGCCTTAATGACCAATTTTTTGGTCGTTGAGGTACAGCTTGCACCACGCTGATGAGGGCCAACAGCCCGAAACGCGTCCGTGGTTAGCTTCTCTTGATTAATCAAGAATGGGTATTTGGCCAATTCTGGAATAATTAAAAATCAACGAGAATAGTTGATATTTATTCCGATAGATGGCGCAAGCCATCAGCAACTTTCAGTTGCACGATAAGGAGATGCCTTTTTCTATATATATATATATATATATATATATATATATATATATATATATTATATAAAAGGGCGTACCTGGATCTGTAAAGAAAAAAAAAATTTTTCCTCAAAATATTTCGAGAGATTGCTCCCTCTTTATCAATTTATTGCACAGTGAATTTAATTTACAAATTATTGTACATCACATGAAAACAAATTTGTCATTGGTCAAAAATAATTATTGATATTGATACATAAAAAAAATTAATAATAATAATAATATAAGAAAATATTTTGAAAATTAAAGGCTTTTAGTAATGCAGTATTTTATAATGTTTTGGAACAAAATTTAAGGAAATAAAAATAAGAAACAAATGAAGTTGACTGCGATTACACAGGTCTACAAAAAAAAACATTTTTTTTTTTGCACAAGAGAACCTGATGGTGTTTCTAGTGTAACTTTTCATGCTGAACTCAAAAATCTAATCAGAAATTTCCCATCACCCATGGTTTTTCCCTGACGATATTTTTTTAGTATTGGGATAAATACATGCATCCAACATGAAAGAGACTTACGAAAACATGAAACTGCTTTTGAAAAAGATAGAATATGAAAGATACGGTTGGAAAATATGCAGCGATTTGAAAGTCGTTGCTCTCTTGAGGGGATTACAGCTTGGATATACAAAATTTTGTTGTTTTCTGTGTGAGTGGGATAGCAGAGATAGGGAAAGGCATTACATTAAAAAAATCTGGTCAAACCGTAAAATCTTTACTCCAGGATATAAAAATATTGCAAATCTACCCCTGATCGATTCAGAAAATATTTACTTACCACCATTACATATTAAACTGGGATTAATGAAGAACTTTGTCAAGGCAATGGATCGAAATGCCAGTGGATTTGCCTACCTAAAACAAAAAATTTCTAGTATAAGTGAAGCGAAGATTAAAGAAGGCATTTTCGTTGGACCTCAGATTCGAGAATTGCAGCAGGATGGAAATTTTCAAAATAGTTTGAATGAAGTTGAAGCAGCAGCATGGAATTCCTTTAGAAACGTTTGCAAAAACTTCTTAGGAAGTGTCAAGGTTGAAAATTACCGAGACATAGTTAATGATCTGTTGCTTTCCTACAAGGCACTGGGATGTAACATGTCCCTCAAGATCCATTTCCTGCATTCACATCTAGATTTCTTTCCAGACAATTTTGGCGCAGTTAGCGATGAGCATGGTGAGAGGTTTCATCAAGCTATATCAAGCATGGAGAAGCGGTACCAAGGTAAATGGAGTCCCGCTATGCTTGCCGACGACTGCTGGGCACTCAAGAGGGATCTACCACAAGCAACGTATAGAAGAAAATCTACTGTCACTGCTTTTCAATAATAAATATGTTTCGTTCATATATGCCTTTATATTAACAATATTTCCAAATTCAAGTAGGTGTATCTCAGAAATATTGTGTAGTAGAAAAAAACTTATGGTATATTTGGATTCAGGACATGTAGATAAGATGCTATTTCTTTGTGGACAAAGAAAAATATTTTTGATAAACCAGTTACGTGACATTGTTTGCAATTTTTAGTGTATTTATCCCAATACTAAAAAAAGACCGTCACGCAAAAACCATACGTGATGGGAAATTTCTGATTAGATTTTTGAGTTCAGCATGAAAAGTTACACTAGAAACATAATCAGGTTCTCTTGTGCAAAAATCTTGTTGACCAGTGTTATTAGAAAAAAAATTAAGTTAAAAGAGACAAATAAGGTTCGGGGATTTCTTCGTATCTATTCACACAAGCAGGGTCCTTCATTGATGCTATGGCCTCCAGGAACTTCCTCTGGTGTGAGTTCTGGAAGCCCCTGTAAATAGTGGAAGTATTTTCCCAATCTGGCTGATGTCCCGATCGGAGACCATGCTCCACCATGGTAAACCTTTCCTTTGCATACTTCCAAGAAGATTTGTGTTCTTGGAGTCTGGTCCCAAGGAAAGGCCTGTCTCTCCAAAAATATATATATGCTCCAATGGCTCCCGATTTTAGCAAAGTCCAACCCCACCAGCGAGTGCAATTAACCAAACGGGGCTCTGGAACATTTGTAAGTGCAAAGTCGAACTGCTATTCACATGTGTAGACATGTAGTACACTTACCAATGACCCCCGATTCTTGCAAAAGTCCAACCCCACCAGCGAGTGCAAGTAACCAAACGGGGCTCTGGCACATTTGCAAGTGTAAAAGTTGAATTGCTTTTCAAATGTATAGACATGTGGTGCACTTAGAGTAAAAGCAGTCTCCTACTTCTACCTACCATGATTACCATCACCAGTACCACGTGTAGCAGGGATGAAGCAAAAAAAAAGTACTGCACGCCACCAAATTTGTTCAAAAAAGGCTAGATTCCCCAGGCCATGTAAACGACGGGTTGAGAGAGAACGTACTAAAGGGAAAGTAGAAAGTGAAAAGGTTGAAAGCCTTGATGCAAATCAATGTGAAAAATCTCCAGGATCTCAAACCAGTCAGCTTATCGATAGCAGACGGGATGTGATGGCATGAAGGCCTTCAAGGAATGGAGCAACGCGACGCATACCCAACACGATTCTGATTTATGGAGCCGACCTTAGAATCCTAAAACACGAAGCCATAAAATTCTTGGAAAATATTTGTTATCAAAACAAGGTGATTACGTATATCTCTTGGCAGGGATTATTTACCATGGAATTTTATGTAATCTACAGAGAAATGTTATGTCAATTTTATATAATAATCCTATATGTGAATTACAATCATGGACAAAACTTAAGGAAGTTTCCCCTGTAGCATTTTGATGTTCCCGTTCGTCTGTTTTTTTTTTTTTTTTTTTTTTAAGAGACGTAAGCAATTTTGTTCACATTTGGTTATCTGATGTCTTCAATAAAGATCACTGTGTATCAAATATCTTTCCGAGTTATTGTCTGAATACTGATATCAATGCTAAAAGTTACAACTTCCTTAAGCTTTGTCCATGAGTGTACTTTATAAAATGATATTGTTTGAAATAATATATTAAACACGCGCCCGCGCTGTTGTTAACATACAACAACAAGCTTCCTGGTTGAAAAGCTTGCTCATGTCTTTTTCTAAATAAAAAAAAGGAACTTTTTGCAATGCTGTTCTATACTATTTTAATGAAGAGAATTCTCTATAAATAGAATAAGAAATGCTGAAAAAATTATTTAATTTATAATCAAAAGATAGTAAACTGATTCCCTATAGCAGAAAAATGTTGATTTGGCCTCTACCAACAATTTAGTTCTATTCTTAATCAAGTCATATTTTATTGTCTATATATATTTTATTTATTAAAATCAACTAGATGTGATATTGAAATATTTGTGAACCTAATATAGAGGAAATTAAAATAGAACTTAAAATTAAATATTTACAAATTTACATGTATTAATCAACAGAATTCATAACATTTATATAGACAAAGTGGCTGATGTAAGAGATTTAAACCATTTAAATCAGGGAACAATCGATGTCTCACTTCTGTAAAGTTCTGACAGTCGTAGATAAGGTGAAGAGCAATCTATTGGAATGTGATTAAAAGGTATAATTAAACGCACTTCGCCCATCAAGCATGTTTTAAAATAGATTCTAATTATAAAAATAGTAACGTTGAACTTTTGTATCAATTTTCAGATGTTTCTTCATTACAGAAGATTGGCAACAGCAGAAACACAAATGAATATCGTTTGAGATATCCAATGACAAGAATACGACACGGGATTGCTATAAATGATAACAATGTCGTTGTCAACAGCTAAAATTCAAACTATATAAGATTATTCGAAAGATATAATCCTCTCTGAAATGTAAGCAATAATAAAAAAACGGCCTCCGAGATTAAGTTTATTGCTTTATAGTGATTCATTTCATCATCAATAGAATCCTCTGAAATGTAAGCAATAATAAAAAAACGGCCTCCGAAGATACTTAGAAGAAACTTATTCTCGGAGGCTGTTTTTCATTATTGAGTATATAAGATTATTCACATACAGGATTTTATGAGATACTTGAATACATTTATATAAAAGGGCGTACCTCGATCTGTGAAGAAAAAACAATTTTTTTCTCAATATATTTCGAGAGATTGCTCTATCAATTTATTGCAAGGTAAACTTAATTTACAAATTCTCGTAGCTCACATGAAAGCAAAAAAGTTGTTATATATATATAAATCGCTTTGAAAAAGTTGGCGTTCAGCCAACTGAAATATTTGTTAAATAAATGATATTTTGATCCAATATATTCCTTTTTATTTAAATTAATATATATAAATGTTATAATGTATTAGCGCGCCATCTGTTATCAAAATTCGAAACTATTATAGACGCGTATGATCCTTTTTAAAAATAAACATTTCAGTAAGGACAGTAGACATTTTTATTTTTAAAAAGAATCATACGCGTCTATTATAGTTTCGAATTTTTATATATAAATGTATTGAGTCTTGGTTTTCTTTTCCACAGAAGCAGCTAAATTTATCTGTGGCCCCGAGAATTTCTGGCGAAAATCAGGGCAACAGATGATCCTAGCTGCTTCTGTGGAAAAGAAAATTAAGACTCAATACATTTATTGATAGAAGTCGATTATTTTACAGCTACAGAAATAATCATTTTTATCCCATCGAAGAAATGTGCGAATTTGTATATAACAAAGACACCTATGTAAAATTCAATAATTTTTATAAATTCATTTCAGACTTTCTTTTCTGTTTGAGAAAACCAACCTTTCAGTTTTAATTTTGTTTTTAGTCTTGTTTATTCGAATTGTATATAAAATGAATTGTATATAAGCTTCTAAAATGTATTTAGGCGCAAGTATCCCAAGCTAGGATATCGCGTCCGATATGTCAAATAAAATTTGTAAAAAAATTTTGAAAAAAAAAATGCTTTTTTTTTTTCTTTACAGATCCAGGTACTCCCTTTATATAAACTTATTTGATAGGTCGCCTTTTGATTCAAACCTGAATAAATTTTTAAAGAATATTATGTTGCCTTAATGCTCCATCTCTTAGAAATGAAACATTACGGAACGCAGACAATCCTCTATAGCAGATAAACCAAGGAGGAGCTGAAAGAGACCGAGATAAGTCTCCAAAACATCTTAATATGGATAAGGGCATTCACTTGTCCTTGGAGATGGAAACGGATTCTAAAGGTGGATAAACCTATTATTAGGTCAACGGTATAAGTCAAGGCAGAAGTCAAGGATAAACCATTTCTTTATCATTTTTCTTTCGATAAAATAATCCCTTGAACCAATAGTAAAATAAAAAATATTAGGCCTCCAGGGAAAAAGTTTTATTTTTCATTTTTTTTTTTTTTTTTATTTACAAATCTCTCAAACTTTTGGGCAAGAAAACACGTGCAATAGAGGCCCGCGTTGATTCTGCATTCAAATAATTGTAAACACCCAAAGCATTTTATTTGATTTAAATTCTTATATTTTATTAGCGATTTAATGTAAAATAATTTCTCCTGTAGAAGAGCTTTTTTGCCCGAAAGCTAGAGAGATTTGTAAATAAAACATTCTTGAAAAATAATATTTTACCTGGAGGCCTAATGTTTTTATTTTAATATCATTTTTTTATTCCAAAATCCTCAATTTTTTATTGCTTATCCTTAGTACACGTGGTACAGGCAATGATAATCATGGTGGGTAGAAGTAGGCGACTGCTTTTACTGTAAGTGCACCACATGTCTACACATGTGAAAAGCAGTTCGACTTTGCACTTACAAATGTGCCAGAGCCCCGTTTGGTTACTTGCACTCGCTGGTGGGGTTGGAATTTAGCAAGAATCGCGGGCCTTTGGATCATTTTTTAATCAGAAAAGTGCCCAATGCGGGAATCGAACGCGGGCCGTAGCGGTCGAAAACCAAAGGTTTAGACCATCCTTCCACCGACCCCCTTCAAATCCTCAATGAATGCTTCATATAATCCTGACTACAGAAGTGTATAGATCATCTAAGAGGAGCCTGATTGAGAGGCCCATCATTCTTAGGATTGTTTAAATAGGTTTATTGATATATAAATATTCGTTTAATTATTATCATCAAATCAGACGCGATATCCTCACAAGGGATGCTTGCGTCAAGCAACAACACTAAATTCAGATACTATATTACATAAACAATTGATTAATTACAAAGTTTGAGTAGAAGTTTAAAGAAGAAAATGAAGGAAAAAGCGTTACTAAATTGGATTCTTTATCACAAATGGTCGTCTATATTGCCCATTCAAATAAATAAACAATAGACGAAAATAAAGGCGACATTTTTGCCAATGTTCAAAGAACTTGTTTACATTCGAGAATGGAAAAAAAGGAAGCCAAGATCTTCCAATCAACAGCGAAACAATAGTCGACCAAAGGCTATAATCATGGCGACCATTTTCCATTGTGACTTGTATCATAGAGCTTGTATGAGAGAAGATACTGGGAAATTCAGTTAAATATACATTTTTTACTAGTCTAAAATGTAAAGCGTTTATAAGCATCTTTATCTCATCCTTTGTATCAATATTAAGGTGAAATATCAGACTACCAAAATAAGCTTTGTTTAAAAATTCAAATTCACAAATCTCTCACTTGCAGTGGGGATTCCTTCCCGCGGTGGGCGCCACTAATGAGGACATTGTATATATATATATATCGTATATTTTAAACTGTATCATAATTATACTTTCTATTTGCTACCACCCCCATATTTTGTATATATGCTATATCTTTATTAATATAACCTGTACACCTTTTTGTATATAAACTAAAATTGGTGACGTCAAAATAAAGATCCAAAGAGAGGGCGGTCAGCTGGTGGCAGCAGGGACAGAGGGGCGGAAAAAGGCAACGCCCAGCCCATGTGGGGTCCCGAGGGACATTCTTATAGAGACCCCCCAAAACAGGACAAGTTTTGGCAGGGGGTCGGCAGATGTTCTAGGGGGTTTCTCAGCAGTTCGCTTCAGCCTGGCTGTCTTTCACACACACAGTCTCTCCCTCCATGTCTCGGGGATGAGCATTCAAGTTTGTGTCATGGCCTCTACCTCTGTCCCGTGGGCTGTCCCCGATCCCTCTATGTGCTAACATCTAGCCCTGCCTCTGCTTCTTGTTGTCCGCGTGTGGGAAGAACATCAACACTCGCCTCACGTACACGACTGTCAGTTCATCCATACGTCGGAATTTGCAACAATCCTTATATCTATAAAAATGAAATGCGAAATCGATGTTTGTTATCGCTTCACGCAAAATCTACTGACTCAATCATTATGGAATTTCGCATGTAGGTAGCTGAAGATTTCGTTTAACATATAGGCTATTCAAAAAACTAAAAAAGTTAATGTGCTTTTTTTTATAAAAAAAAAAAAAAAAAAGCGCTAGTTCCAGTCTTTTACCGCTTGGGCGCAGCACTGGTCGCGACGATAATTGAATTTGATTGGTTAATAATTAACACGTGATTTGTTTACACGATGAATTTTAGTTTGTTCACACGATGAATGTTTTTAAAAGGTAAGATTATCCAATCGCCGTGAAACTTTAGGAAGTTATTTACTATACTACTGGGAAGATTTCTGGTTTGAATTTGATTTGAAATAAATATTCTTTGCAATTTTATTTGCAAATTTTCTACTTTCACTCGCAAGCAGCGCCTCTAGCGGCGTCTGGTGAAATTGTATTTATCAATTGTAACAATGCTTAAAATGTTTTCCAAGTATAATAAATTTAATTTGAGAATTTAGTAATATAATATTCCAATGACGTAAAAATACTTTTCAATATTAATATATATTTAAAGAAAAAAATTGTAACGATTTTGTGTTAAATGTTAAAATGTAATGTTAAAATATATTTTTACATTGTTAATTTAATTTGCTGTTGTTTTATAAAAATGATGATGCAACTTTAATTGTTGTTGTGAAAATATCTTTATTTACGGAGCTGCTAACCATAATAAGTGATTTTTGAGCCCCTAATTGTTGTTGTTTATTATCGTTTGTTTATATAAAAAAATACACTGTATGTGATGATGATAACAAAAATGAAATTTTAAATTAATATATATAATTCATTGAGAAAAAAAATAACTATATCAAATTCACAAAAGTGACAATATCTTATTTAAAATATAATAAATGTTTTCAAAATATTATGTGTTTCAAAAATATATTTAAAAGCATATAACAATATTTATATTTATATACGTTTATAAATCAATATATAGGTGGATTGGATGTTTTCTAGAATCGTTTTAACAAATGTTCGTTAGGCAAACTTTTACTCGGATAAAAACTGTGCGAAGCCGGGTACATTCGCTAAATACAGTTAATTACAAATCTTCGTTTGTGACAAGATACTATTCCTTCAACTTCAAATTACCGAGTGGACCAATTAATACTGATTTTTTTCAACTTATCGAGTATTTTTCAAGGGACCGAGAAAATATTATCGAGAAGGTAGACAAGTATAGATTCAGTAGGGATTGGATGTTTGCTAGAATCGTTTTAAACAAATGTTTGTTAAGCAAATCTTTACTTGGGGCGCGAAGCCGGGAACATATATATATATATATATATGAAAAAACGAAAGAAAAAAATAAAAGATAAAAAGATCAGGTATTGAAATCAATATTAAATATGGCATATCCTGACCAGGAGCACAAGTGCTTTACAGAAGGCAGAGCGCCATCTGGTGGAACAGAAATCAACTAATCATTGATTTAGCCTGTTCCCTGATATTTGGCCAACCCAATTTCTTGATAAATCAAGAAAAGCCATCCACGAACGCGTTTCGCGCTTTTGGCGCTCGTCAGCGTGGAGTAGGCTGAACCACTGCGACCAAAAAATAATTTTTGGTCCCAATGGCTTCTTGAAAAACCAAGAAATGGGTATTTAAGGCCAAACTTGCGTAAATACGCTTAGCACATGAAAAAACGAAAGAAAAAAATAAAAGATAAAAAGATCAGGTATTGAAATCAATATTAAATATGGCATATCCTGACCAGGAGCACAAGTGCTTTACAGAAGGCAGAGCGCCATCTGGTGGAACAGAAATCAACTAATCATTGATTTAGCCTGTTCCCTGATATTTGGCCAACCCAATTTCTTGATAAATCAAGAAAAGCCATCCACGAACGCGTTTCGCGCTTTTGGCGCTCGTCAGCGTGGAGTAGGCTGAACCACTGCGACCAAAAAATAATTTTTGGTCCCAATGGCTTCTTGAAAAACCAAGAAATGGGTATTTAAGGCCAAACTTGCGTAAATACGCTTAGCACATGAAAAAACGAAAGAAAAAAATAAAAGATAAAAAGATCAGGTATTGAAATCAATATTAAATATGGCATATCCTGACCAGGAGCACAAGTGCTTTACAGAAGGCAGAGCGCCATCTGGTGGAACAGAAATCAACTAATCATTGATTTAGCCTGTTCCCTGATATTTGGCCAACCCAATTTCTTGATAAATCAAGAAAAGCCATCCACGAATTTTAATTATTCCAGAATTGGCCAAATACCCATTCTTGATTAATCAAGAAAAGCTAATCACGGACGCGTTTCGGGCTGTTGGCCCTTATCATTCCGAAACTTTGGTCGCGTTAAAGTCAACCTTACCATCAGTCACATCACCCATCAGATAGATTTACAGATCCTCAGAAACTTCATGTACCCCCTTCTAATAGGTCTTGACGTGGGAACTCTGTTCAATCTTCATGTCGACATCAAGAATGGTGTTGTGACTACTAAAGGCCCATCTTTGTATAATTGTAAATTTCAGGCGAATCATTTGAGACCAGAAACTATTCAAACCCTCGACAAGATATTACATAAATATACAACTATTTTTAGTGGAAATTATTTTAGATGTAGGAAAAATCAAAATAGCAAAACACAACATCCATACCGTTCCTCATCCGCCTATCCAACTTCGACCGTATCGAAGATCAGCCTCAGAGTATGATGAGATTAAACGACAGGTTGAAAATTTAAAGAAAAAAGGACTAGTTCGAGACAGTCGAAGCCCGTGGGCCTTCCCAGTCACACTTGTACCAAAGGCGGATGGCCAAAAGAGGCTTTGCGTTGAATACCGCCGCCTCAATGCCCTTACCATTGACGACAAGATGCTTCTGCCTAACATTCAAGAAGTCATCGATCGTCTTCAGGGAGCGAAATACTTCACTTCGTTGGACATCGCTTCAGGTTATTGGTATGTCGAAATGGCTCCAGACAGCACAGAGAAGACAGCATTCATCACCAACGAAGGGCTTTATGAGTGGTTAGTAATGCCTTTTGGGTTGAAAAACGCCCCTGCTACTTTTCAGCGAATCATACAACACACCCTTGGTCCATTAACGTACAAGGGGTGCATCAACTATCTAGATGATTTCATCATATATTCTGAAACTTTAGAAGAACATTTTGACCTTCTATCAGAAGTGCTGGAAAAATTATATTCCCAAAACCTCAAGCTCAAGCTTCAAAAATGTTCTTTTATCAGAAAAGAAATAGAATATCTCGGATATATCATCAAATACAATCAGGTTACACCTTCACCTCGGAAAATAGAAGCCGTTAAAAGTTTCCCAATTCCCAAAACAGTCAAAAACATACAGCAATTTCACGGATTGTGTAGTTATTATCGGAGATTTATAAAATATTTCAGTTCAATAGCACAACCTCTAGCAGATTTATTGAAGAAAGATAAAATTTTCCACTGGTCTGAAATTCACCAAAAAGCATTTGAACTTTGAAGAATTTAATCACACAACCTCCAGTTCTGGCAATGTACGATCCCACCTTACCATGTAAGCTCTACACTGATGCCTCAGAGCAAGAACTTGGTGCAATTCTTGCACAGAAACATCCAGATGGCGCAGAGAACGGGTTGTTTCCTATTTCTCAAAACGGCTCAACCCAACACAGTCACGCTACACCGCTACAGAGTTGGAATGTTTTGCCATCATCGAAGCAGTCAGACTTTTCAACAACTACCTAGACAAGCCATTCCAAATTGTCACTGATCATAGTGCTTTAAAATGGCTATTGAATTATAAAAACCCTGGGGGAAGATTTTCCGATGGTCAATGGAGCTATCTTCTAGATCGTTCACCATTATCCACAGAGCAGGAGGACAGCAAACACATGTTGACGCACTTTGCGATTTGTAAAGAACCCTCAAATTAAAAGTGCCATTATCACTATACGAATTCGAGGCCATTCCAAAGCAGTTGTAACTGATTCCCTACGGGCAAAATGTCTTCACCACTTTCATGATGACTTTGGACATCCTGGAAAAAACAAAACATTGAAGCTGATTTCCACATATTACTGGTGGCCACAAATGCTCAGGACCATAAAAGAGTATGTTTCCTCATGTAAAGTTTGTCAGCTCAGCAAACAGTCAAACCAACCGACAATCGGCCACTACCAAATACCGGACAGCGACCTCCAACTATTTGACCTCATTGGACTCGATACAATTGTTTTGGAAAATGAATCAAGAACACCATACATAAGTATCTCCAGGTCATCATAGATCACCATAGTCGTTACATTTGGGCATCTCCCACAGCATCCAACAATTCAGCTGCCATCCTCAACATCCTTAGACAGCTGTTATCTTCTGGAGTACCAATCAAATGTATTCTGACAGACAATGGTTCGAATTTCACAAGTAGTCGAAAAATAAAATTGCCCATTCCCTTGCTACTCCATACCATCCTCAGGCATGTGGAATGGTAGAAAAGGCTATCCATACCCTTCTCACAAGATTGAGAGCTGCAATTTTGGAGAAACCGAAACAAAAAAGGTCGACACTTGTACCATTTATTGTCAAACAACCAGACCCCTCATGAAGTAATCAAATTCAGGCCAAAGTTTCTTCTGTATTGGATTGATGAATCACCATCTTTTGCTGACCATCCCATCACTTTAGAAGAAGCAAGAGGTCTGGCTCGCGAGAATACCAGAAACGCTCAGATAAAGAGGAAGAATCTTCATGATGATAAACATCCAGATGTGGAATTCTCTGAGGGAGATCAAGTTTTGAGGACTGTGGCAAAGCACCATCCATGCATGTCTAAACTCAGCCCAAGACAACAAGGCCCTTTCTTCGTTAAGAAGATTAGCAGTCTAGTCTATGACATCCAAGACACCGAAGGACGAGTGTACCGAACTCATGCTTCTCAACTTCGATCTTTCAAGGACAGGGAGTCCTTGGGAGCCGGGGGGTGTGACGGTGTTTTGACCCACAGCCAATTTTGAACAGCCCTTTCAACCGCCACCACCTCGGCCGGCCGGGTACGCTAGTCGGCGCATGCGCGGCGGCGGTGACGTGGTAAGCACGGGGGAGGAAACTATTGTTTTGACGCCTCCACGAGCCAACGGCCATTTTCATCCTTCCATTTTCATCAAACCTTTTTAAACTCTTCTTTACTAGATTTTAATTTGTAACGATAATAATCACTAATAATTAACATTGATATTTATTTTCATATTATATCTGTAATAATTAAAATACCTTGGAATGAATAATTAAATCATTTCTTCAAAACCATACGAACCACCACAATATTTATATATTCATTCTGTATTTAACCTTATATAATCTTATATGAACGATCTAATAAAGTAGTTTCAAAATCAATCTCTCTATTCTCTCTCTAGAATTCGGACACGAAATCCCTTCTACAGTAAAAAACACTCTACAATAAATCGCCAATGGGACAAGAGTTCAAATGTAATCAAATACAGAGGGGGGGGGGGTGCTTATAGTAATTCTATTTAAATTCTTGTCTATTTAAATTATTGATATATTGTAGAGTATTTTCTCCTGTAGAAGGGCATTCATGCCCGAAAGTTAGATTTTTGTGAATTAAAAAGTTTTAAAAGAAACTTATTCCCGGATGGCTGATATCTTCACCTTAATAAGAATCTTTATCATCGTTAGAATTATGTTCATAATCATCTATTGAGGTCTTGCCCATCCAGGTGACTTTTTTGTTTAGAAACTCTCGAATGATTCCAAACAAAAGCTCTGATAAATATATAATAACACAATTGGAAATTTATATAACATTTTCATGATAAATATAATAATTTTATATCTCTAATATATTGAGAATATATATTGGAGAGGATCACTTTGCTACAAAGATATTTGGCTCTAAAGGCGGTTAACATTCCAAAAAAATTGATCCTGAATTACAAAATACAAATTAATCAAGGATAATCAATAGGTTATCATAAAATGTACAAAGCGTTTAAAAAAACAAAACAAAACAAAAAAAAAAAACGAGAAAATTTTAGTCGACTTTTAGGTTGGTCTGAAATTTCGATAGAATATTTATTTATAAGTATTAAAAAGATTGGTCACCTCTTCCGTAAAATAGACGTTAAACTAAGCGCCCATCTATTGACTGTATCAGCAAACTAGCGTACTTGGATCGACCTGTTAGCAAATACCTCGGGACTTTTAAGACATTTGGAGATTGGGTGCGACGCGAGAGGCCGCCCAGCTTGAACAGACCCGTCTCTCTCTCCTGGTTGTCTAGATCCCTCTTTCAACTTGTGATGTGCTTATTTCACCACCTTCTATTACCACATATATAGAAAACGGCTCGCTTTCTATAAGTGGTCAAAAAGATGAGAAACAATTGATCAATTAGATTATTGTAGATTTGGTGTTAAGTGAGGTACCATCAGCCAGGCCTTGCCAAGATCCTCGACCTTGAATTCATACGGCGAAGCGAAGGGTTCCGAGATGGGCAGTCTGCAGCCGTTCGCCAGTAGTGTAAGTGATGGTAGGTCGACGTCCAGCGGCTTCCAGCAAGTATCCTCGGCCGCTGCAAGCCAACACATCACCGCCACAACCCCGAGCAGCAACATGGAACCTGATCATTGTTCCTCTCCTGGGTTATTGGCTTTACACGGAGGATCGACGACGAATCTGGAAGTGAAATGGGCACGTATAACCATCAAACTGGCGGTTTGATGGAATCCAATTTGACTTCCATACTTACACCTGATGTACGCTACTGCCGTTATATGGAAAGCAAAGGAAAACTAATATGGTTACCTCTTGTCTGATAGAAAACGGTCAAATAATATTCAGCAATTTTATCTTCACACTCTCTGATTTCAGATGAAAGCGATTAAAATATATAAAGTAGAACCTCCATGAGAGGACACTCACGCTAGAGGACACCTCTCTATAAAGGACAGTTTTCATTCGCAAAATTATCATTTTTACAATTTAGCAAATCTAAAGTACACTTTGGCTCTTCAATTAGGTATCCTTTACAGAGAGGTTCTGATGTATACATTGAAGATGACACAATATTGGATTTTAAATGATTTTTTAATTTGTTCAATATTTCGAGGGCCAACATTATAAAGGGGGTTTGTATCGTTGAAGAGAGGCGAGTTGTCCCTCAAAATATAGAACTAATAAATAATAAAAAAAAACAATAGAGGCATTTTCTATTTATAGTTATTAACATGGATGTCTCAATATTCAATATTGTGCAATAATCTACAACAATTTCAATTATAATCAAATTTATACTGTCCTTACTGCAGAATGGTCCAATATAGTATTAGAGCTCTAAAAAAGCGGTCTGGTAGATTAAATTGGCGAAACTGCTAGGAGGGGTTCACCACTGGTAAGCCAAGCCCTCCAAATATTTGTTCATCTCAGTAAGGACAGTAGAAATTTAATTTATGTGTGAAAGAAACATTTGCGTCTTAATTTTTTCATTTTCTACGTTGTATATTATTCAATAATTTACAAACATAATTTACAGGCAAATATATAAAGTTTATCCCTTTGGCCCCATATTCACCCTAAACACTATTTAAAAGAATATCTACCCACTGCTCTTAAAATATTTAAAAGATCGAAGAAAAATAAAAGTTTACAATGAATTGAAAATATCGAATTTACCTGCAGAATTCAGGAGGAAAGGTATATAGACAAACCATTGTAACTAAAAACAAGAGCGAAAAACTTTAACTATGAAATAGGGAGAATATAACATTCACTATTTCATTCACAAATACTATATAATTTGTAACAAATAAATTTACCGGCAATATGTTTCTTTTTTAAAATAACATCAAATATTATCTCTACAGACCTTACTGCAATATAAGTTATTGAATGAGAGGGCTTGGCCCATCAGTGGTGAACTCTCTCAGCGGTTTCGCCAAATTAATCTCCAGACTCCTCTACTATTGTATTGGGTTTCTTATATACCCTGTATTTTATATGGAAAGTAGCTTAGGGGTGTTTAGTGAACGTATGGACCTAAGCTTATAGGTAGGTAGAGGTACATACATATAATTACAAGGTATATATATGTAAAACGACACTTGAAGTTACACCGCATGAGTTTCTTTTTAAACGTAAAATCAAAAATTTTTATTTCAAGGTGAAATATCGACTATTTCTATCCTTTTTGGATGAGGTATGAAAGGGTGAATTATGAAGAGTAATGACGAACGGAAAAATAAAAGTGTCCAGGGATGGGAATCGAACCCACTTTACTCTTCACAATTCACCCTTTCATACCTCATCCAAAAAGGATAGAAATAGTCGATATTTCACCTTGAAATAAAAAAAAATTGATTTTACGTTTAAAAAGAAACTCATGCGGTGTAACTTCAAGTGTCGTTTTACAATCACAAGCCACAGTGTATTATAAGATATATATATATTGTATCCAGGCCGTTAAAGAGAAGAGAGAGATTGAAACTGATTTATTAATCGTACATATATAAGTTTATATAGGGTAAATAGGAGAAAAATGTGACGTAACAAATAATTACAAATTATTTGTATCAGACGAATCCCATGGGTGTTGTCTGATTCAATGTCAAATTCTGTCCTGAAGTCAGACAGGCCAAGGTCGGAGTCCCCGACATGGGCGATTTCCATGTCAAGGAATTTCTTCAGAGCAGAGCTCTGCTCGGATAAGAGAAACTCGAGAACGTCCTCCCTTTTAGTTGGCTGTTGTATCCCTAACTAAGAGGGATAGAAAGGCACTCTACTCCCTTTAAAAACGAATTATTAAAATAATACCTTTTTAGTTTATTATTCCAGTATATAACGTAATTTTGGTGACAACGAATGTGCCACAGCTTCAGTTTTGACATACACAGATAAAATTGGATTGTTCAAATGCATTTATAATGGGAAAGGTATAATTTCACCAACATTTTTACAAAAGAACCTGCTGGTTTATAATATGCTTAGTATCCGTTTCACTGTTAAGTGAGCAACACTAAGTTGGTTTCTACTCATTTAAAAGTTTAATTTGAATGTTTGCAGTGATGTTTTTATAGCTTTTCATTAGGTTGTGCTAACCTAAAGTTAAATTAACATAGCCAAACCTAAGGCTATAATTGTTGATGTACAACTGCCAACAATCAGAAACGTGGGGAGATATGTTTTACCATCAAAGCCTTAGTGAAGACATTTTCAATTCCTTTCAAATTTGACTTTAGAAAGGTGGGACACACTTGTATGCTCAGTTTAAAAAGTTGCATAATTGCATTAAACAATTCCCCATTACTTAATTCACTTCAATATGAAATATTGCATGTAAGCCATGTTCCAGATATGGGAATCTCCAGTCCAAGATGGAAGTGGAAGACTATGACACTGGAAGATTGCTGTCAGGCTGATATGATAATGGGAGAGGTACGTCTTTTGGTACAATGAATGAAACCCTACCGTAAATATATATCTATATATATAAAAATAAATGTATGTGTGTGTGTCCTTTATGCCTGACCAAACCACTCATTGGAACGCCATGAAACTTTGGGAAGTTATTTAGTATAGTACTGGGAAGGTTTCTAGCAAATAAAATTTTTGAAATAACTTTTCGCCTAAAAATAATCAAGATAAATATTCTAATTTATCTGTATGATTCAACAATCTGCTCTAAATATTATCATGATGAAACGATGATTTTGTAATGTAGAAAATTAGGAAAGACAAAATTCAGGATGACACGGCAATTTATTTGAGACAAGAATAATGATACAATTCTAAGGCAAGATACTATTCCTCTTTAACTTCCAATTACCGAGGGAACCAATTAATATTGATTTTATTCAACTTATCGAGTATTTTTCAAGGGACCGGGAAAAAATGTTCACTTTATCGAGAGATTCGTTAGACAAACCTTTACTCTGGTAAAACCCGGGCGAAGCCGGGTACATCCATACAAGAATAATGATACAATTCCAAGGCAAGATACTATTCCTTCAACTTCCAATTACCGAGGGAAACAATTAATATTGATTTTATTAAACTTATTGAGTATTTTTCAAGGGACCGGGAAAAAATGTTCACTTTATCGCGAGATTCGTTAGACAAACCTTTACTCGGGTAAAACCCGGGCGAAGCCGGGTACATCCGCTAGTGTTATATAAAAATATATTTTAATTTGAATTATAATTTATAGAACAAACTGTAAAGTCGACCGCCAGATGTCGCGACTTTAAACTATATAAACCTATTGTTGTTGTTTTCCGTTGGCCCCAAGTGCGCCAATTGTGCAGGTGCACATTTTACCACTGCCTGTGAAAATAAAAGCGTGCTTAAGTGTAACAGGTGCGGTGACAAGCACAATGCCAACTCCATGATGTGCAAGCACATGCGAGATGTCCAGGATCAGTTCAATAAGTGGATGGTCAAATGAATGTTTTCAAGTGCCTATAAATCAGGCGCTCTCAGCCTTGTTTGTATTCAGTATTGAATGATTGTCGTCAGGAGAACATAGATTTATTACTTTTACAAGAGCTCCCAGCCGCGCGCGGCAAAATCCCATCGCTACCAATCCCATCTAACAGAGTTTGCTATGGCCCTATTACAAACTCTAGGTTGGGAGCTATGGTAATTGTAGTAAATCCTAGCCTTAAAATTGTCCATTTGTCTCATTTGTTCAGTGTTAATGTCGTGTTTTTCATGTGTGAATTAAGTGATAAATGTATTCTTCTTTGTAATGTTTACCTTCCGCCATCATGTGACCCCTCCCCTCTTCTAGATAAGTTAAATTATAGCCTTAATTCTCTGAACTATGACGAGATCATTTTTTGCGGCGATCTAAATGTTGAATCTTTTAGATGGTCGGATAAACCTCTGCTCCTCAGGCATCATTCAACTAAGAGAGATCTAGTTGAAAACTTTATTGATGCCAACTATTTGCATGTGCTCAACACGCACGGCGCAGTGACGTGGGAGGAGGGCAACTCGCTCTTCTTCCATCGACGTCACTTGCTGTAGAGCTGGCCTTGTAAATAGCGTTACCGATTGGCATCCTGAGTACCAGGAGTTGTCTGACCACAAACGCCTCGTCTTTAACCTAAATTTCGCTCCCTCTCACAGGACAACACCAGATTTAAATTAAATAAATTTAGCGAAATATACTTCAGCTTTGGTCGCGCTGACTGGGATAGAGTTTTTGAACATTTCAGCCAAAAAATAGAAAATATTAATATTTTTTTAGAAAACGTGCGTGACTCATCCTCCCTCGACGATGTAATTAATTTACTCGGCGAAGAAATTTTTCACACATGTCTAAACACCATTCCATCCTGTCCCAGAAGTGATAAATACCTCAAGTCCATCTCTTGGTGGAAATCTGATTTGAATCCTCTCAAAAGGGCCACTCAAAAGGCACAGCGGGCCTTTATAAAGGCACGCGGTGTCGTTAAGGGTGTTCTGGAGGTATTTTACAAGAGACTGAAGGCAAGATTTCGCCGTGCGAGGAGACGTGCGTGGAGGGCAGCCTGCTCGCGTTGCGAAATCAGCCCTTGGGGTGGAATCTACAGTTTCATCAAGGGAAATTTTAAGCACAAACCCCTCTCAGCTCTCCCAGTTGGTAGAGGCTTCACTGAAGGTCCGCGGGACACATTAAATCACGTATTAGATTACTATTTCGGCCGCGTCCCGCCCGATACCATGTTAGAACACAAAGATTTAAGCAAAGTCATCACATCGTCATCTGATAACGACCCTTTGTTTACAGATAACGAGTTGTTGTTAACAGCGGATGAGGTGCACTTATCTTCTTCTCCTGGTAGTGATGGCATGCCACCTCTTCTTATCGTAAAACTAGTTAAACATTTTAGGACGTTTTTTCTAAGTATTTTCAACAAGTATTTAACCACTGACCACTTTCCATCTACATGGAAGCTAGTTGGGACATTGTAGTTTAATTCTTGCTAGGCTGTCGTGGATGGCCGATAGGATGTGTAAAACGCCTCCAAACCAGTTCGGATTTAAGCCTTGTAGATCTACTACAGCCGCACTCTCATATCTAAAATCTACTATAACCCGGACGATTAAAAATAGAGTTGCACAAAAGCGTTTGTCCCCGAAACATTTATCATCTGATAAACTCGTTTCTATGTAACCGTGTTGTGAGTCTGTCTATGAATGGTTGTACTGTGCCGAGACGAGTTTCCAAAGGATGTCTCCAGGGTTCAGTTCTCGGCCCTTTCCTTTGGAATATTGTCTTTGACGAACTCCTCACGCTAGATTACAGGAATAATGTTTTCCCGCAAGCCTACGCGGATGATCTGGTCGTGGTGGTCTCGGGATGTCGACCTAGTCAACTTCCCGCGGCCCAACACGCTATAGATATGATCGCTAGGTGGTGCAGTTTGCATAAACTGGAACTCATCGTGGGGAAGTGCCAGGCTATGGTTCTCCTCAGACCACACGGGAGACTGCCTGAACCGCGCCAGGATCTGGTTATCCACGGTGTATGGTGTTATGCCTTGTTAATAAAAAGATACTCTTACCTTAAGGATTTATATCTTAGTTTTATTTATTTAACTATTTACAAGGTAATTATTAAACTTATAACAATCACAGCTATGCCGGAACTTCCGCCAGCCTATGGTAAACAAAACAGTTATATTGTGATGATGATCACCTTCCCGATGAATCCGCCGGGTTGTCAGATCGTAACTTATTCTCAACACATCTCCCCCTTTTCTTCTAGAGGTTTAGCCTGTCTAGCGGCTTTATCACACGTCCACTCCTGGTCTTTACTGGTTCCGGTGATCTCTGGAATGTCCTCGGTTCACTGTCACAAGTAGTGCTGTCCCCAGTAGATGTGAAGCACTGACTCATCTCAGGAGACTCCATCTCTTCATCTTCCATGTCAATCCTTTCACCCTGTGGGTTTGGTAGTAGGTGGAATCTATTTCTTCTTAAAATTCCTTTTGAAGAGTTGACTATATAAGATCTTGGACTTCCAGCGTCTTCAAGTACCACACCGGGAACTCTCAAGTCTTTCACCCATACTCTAGTTCCTTCATCCAGATGGGGCAATTCTCTTGCACGATGATGTATATCAAAATGGGTTTTCTTTTTGTGTCGTTGATTTTTTTCTCTCATTTCTTGATTTTCAAGATCAGGTATTCTTGACTGGAGTTGAACTGGTGATATCGGGACAGTTGTTCTGAGTTTCCTGTTCATGCATAGTTCAGCGGGGCTGTACCCATTTTCCAATGGATCGGTTCGATAACCAAGAAGAGAAAGATATGGATCTCTTCCTTTATTCAATTGGTTTTTGATTTTCTTCACCATCGATTCGATGAAGCCATTGCTTTGAGGAAATCTGGGACTAGATTTTATGTGGTGGAAACCATATTCTTTTGCAAACCTTTTGAATTCTAACCCAAACTGTGGTCCGTTATCTGATCTAACCTCTTCGGGCATTCCATGGCGGGCAAAAATTGACTTGCAATGTATAATTGTTGAATGTGTTGTTTGATCCTCCAGCAATTCTAACTCTGGGAATCTAGAGTAATACTCTGCAATTAGAAGATAGTATTTGCCCTTTTAGTAAAAATGGTCGATTCCCACTTTCTCCCATGGCCTGCTTGGGAAATCAGAAATAATTAATGGCTGCTGGGGATTAGATCTTTCTTCAATACAATTTGGGCAATTCCTCATAAGTTCTCCAATTTCTTGACTAATTCTGGGCCACCACACAGATGATCTGGCACGGCCTCTACATTTTTTGATGCCAAGATGACCTTCATGGAGGCTGTTTAGAACCTTTGATCTGAGGGACTTAGGAATATAAATCCTGGAATTTCTCATTAGAAGACCATCTATAACAGACATTTCATATCTGAGAAACCAAAAGGCTTTTGCTTCTGCAGAAAGCTCATTCTTTGTAGGCCAGCCCTTTTCACAATAGTCTTTTATTTCTCTAAACTCTCTCTCTCTTCATTTTGATATTGCCAGATTTCTTTCATATTTTCATCCTTGAATGGAGGACACGAAGTGATCTGTTGAACAAAACTACAGATTTCATTCTCCAGATCTTTTTCATGCGATATCTTAATTGGGCAACAATGTCCTTGCCTGGCGTGTGATGAATGCTATATGAGTAGCGCATCATCCGAAGTCGTAGTCGCTGTATGTGTGGTGTCATTTCATCTAGATTTTTTGTTGAAAATATTGGAATGAGAGGTTTATGGTCAGTTTCAATGGAAAATGTATTTCCCTTCAGATAGTCTTGAAATCTTTCACAGGCCCAAACTATTGCTAGAGATTCTTTCTCAATTTGAGCCCATCTCTTTTCAGTTTCAGACATAGTCCTGGAGGCATATGCAACTAAATTTTGGTTTCCATTTTCAGATTTTTGTAAAAGCACTGCTCCTAGTCCATATGAAGAGGCATCTGCAGACACTGTAGTTGGTAGATTGGGGTCAAAAAATGTTAGTATTGGAGAAGTTGAAAGAAGTTTCTTCACTTTTTCAAATGCTTCCTCCTGAGCACTATCCCATCTCCAATCATTTCTCTTTACTAGGAGTTGATTAAGTCGGTAGAGGATAGTTGAAAGGTCTTGTATAAATTTACCTGTGAAATTCACCATTCCCAGGAATCTGCGCACTTCAGAAATGCTTGAAGGTGATGGAAACTCCCTGATGGCCTGGACTTTGTTTGGATCAGGTAGCACTCCTCTTTCTGTAATCAGGTGACCAAGAAATTTGATTTCCTTCACTGAGAAGATGCATTTCTCTTTATTCAGGGTCAGTCCTGAATCTTGAAGCTTCCTAAGGACGCATCTTAACCTTTCATCATGTTCTTCTTGTGTAGCTCCCCAAATCCCAATGTCGTCCATGTGACAATTTACTCCAGATTGGCTCTCCAGTAGATTTTTCATCTTTCTCTGGAATACCTCAGGTGCAGAAGAAATTCCGAAGGGTAGCCGTTTGAATCTGTATCTGCTAAATGGGGTCAGGAAGGTTGTAAGGCTAGATGATTCCTCTGACAGGGGTATCTGACAAAACCCACTGTTGGCATCCAGTCTTGAAAACAATTTAGCTCCTCCCATTTGTGCCAAGGTATATTCCACTGATGGAATTGGATAATGTTCTCTTTGAACAAACTTGTTTAGAGCTGTCAGATCTACAAAAATCCTTAGATCATTAGAAGACGGTTTGGGCACAATGACCATTGGAGCACACCAATCCGTTCGTTGCTCAACTTTTTCAATTACTCCTTTTTCAACCATTTGATCAAGTTGTTCTTTTGTTTTATTCAAAAGTGGAATGGGTATTCTTCTGGGAGTACGAGGTGTGTTCAAAAAGTATCGCGACTTTTGAATTTTCGCGGGTTACGTATAACCGAATTTCGATCTTTTTGTGGCTTTATGTTGGTACTCATGTCTCTCACTTATGCCGACAAGCTCGGCCATTTTGAATGTTCACTTAATTGTTGACAGCTGCTTTGCTTGCAGGTGTTTTGGATCGTCTTCGATTTTTACCTATTAAAAAAAATGGATCAAAGAACCTGTATCAAATTTTGTGTGAAAAACGAAATTAAGTGCACGGATGCATTCCGAATGTTGACTGTGGCATACAGAGAAGCTACCTTGGACCGAAGCAACGTTTATCGGTGGTACAAAATGTTCTCAGAAGGCCGAGAAGATGTGAACGACGAAGAGCGTGCCGGACGCCCGAGCACTTCAACAACAGACGAAAAAATTAATGAAGTGGAGAAAATGATATTGGCCAATCGTCGAATCACCGTTAGAGAAGTTGCTGAGGACCTAAACATATCGATTGGCTCGTGCCATTCGATTTTTATCAATGATTTGGGCATGAGACGGGTCGCCGCGAAATTCGTACCAAAATTGCTCAATTGCGACCAAAAACAGCATCGCATGAACATTGCTAATGAAGATGTTGGACTCTGTCCGCGACGACCCAAATTTGCTCCAGAGGGTCATAACTGGTGACGAAGCGTGGGTTTATGGTTATGATGTGGAAACCAAAGCTCAATCATCTCAATAGAAGCTGCCGCACGAACCAAGACCGAAAAAAGCGCGCCAAGTTCGGTCGAATGTGAAAGTTTTGCTGACAGTTTTCTTCGATTGCAGGGGCGTGGTGCATCATGAGTTCTTGCCACAGGGTAGATCGGTCAATAAGGAATATCACCTGCAAGTTATGCGCAATTTGCGCGAAGCAATCTGCCAGAAACGCCCGGATTTGTGGAAGAACAAAAATTGGCTTTTGCACCACGATAACGCCCCTGCTCACACATCGTTGCTTGTGCGCGACCTTTTGGCCAAAAACAACACACTAATGATGCCGCAGCCACCGTATTCCCCAGATCTGGCCCCCTGTGACTTTTTCTTGTTCCCTAAACTGAAGAGGCCCATGAAAGGACGACGTTACGCTACGCTTGAAGAGATAAAGACGGCATCGAAGGAGGAGCTGAAAAAGATTTTTAAAAATGATTTTTTGAAGTGCTTCGAAGATTGGAAAACCGTTGGCACAAGTGTATAATAACTCATGGGGATTACTTTGAAGGGGACAAAATAGGTATTCATGAATAAATAAATAATTTTTGAAAAAAAAAAAACACAAAAGTCACGATACTTTTTGAACACACCTCGTATATATAGCATGAGGCTGTGATTCATCCTTCAATTTAATTGTGTAGCTACCTTGGAGTGTTCCGAGTCCTGTGAAAAGCTTTGGATATTTTTCAAAAGGATTAAGCGAATTCCTTTTCTCAATTGGCTGAAGTCTTTTGATTAGGTTTAGAGATTCACTAGCTTTTCCGCTCAAGAGTGGTTGCATTAGTTGAGGAACAACAAATATTTCTCCAGGGATTCTTCTCCCATATTTTTCTATCAAAGCTGTGAATTTTCCCATTACATGCAATTTAACCTGTCTAGGTCCTAAAAGTTGAATATCAGGTTTGCATAACTTCTTGTGAGCAAAATTTTTAAAATAAATCTTTTGGGGTATTATATTTACATCCGATCCTGTATCCATTTTAAAAAACATTTTAATCTTATCTACTTCTACATAAACCTTCCAATCATTTGAGTTTTGTCCATTCTCATAGATATTACCAACAAAATGGTAGTCATCACCTTGGGTGACTTGTCCTACTGTCTTATTGTAGCACACCTTTGCAAAATGTCCTACCTTTTTACATTTATGGCATTCAACTTCTTTTGCTGGGCAGTCTTTATATGGATGGAATTTTGAAGCACTACATCTTATACATCCAGATTTTTCAGGCTTGCTCCACTTCTGAAATTTACTTTTCTTTGAAGCGTCTCTTTTCCCAAATGTAGAATTGAACCTTCTTGGTAGCAACATTTTTTATAGACCTGGTCTACATTGGCAGCCTGTATTGTTGTTGACCGAAGAATAGTCTGTTGTTGCTTCACACATTCTGTCTGGCAAGCAGCTTGGATAGCCCTTTCCAAGGTCAAGTTAGGCTCTAGTTGCAACTTCTCTGAAAGTTGCAGATTTTTTACTCCTACAACTATTCTATCTCTAATCATTTCTTCTTTCAGAGATCCATAGTTACAATTTTCCGCCAATTTGTGAAGCACTCTTATGTATTCCTCGACAGCTTCTCCATCCTGCTGATATCTACGATTAAATTGTGCTCTTTCAAAGATGACATTTCGTTTACCTATAAAGTGCTCTTCAAATTTCTTAACAACTGTTTCATAGTTGTTTATTTCTATATCTGTTAAATTGAAGGATATTAGCGCATCTTCGGCTTTTTCACCTAATATGTAAATTAGAGCATTTACCTGCTCTTCCTCCTTTTTCGATTTTAATTCTGACGCTTTTCTTAAAACGTTCGAATCTTTTAATCCAATTTGGCCATTCGTTTGGATTATTAAAATTAAATTGCTCTGGAGGATTTATATTTTGCATTCCTTTTCTTTTTTTTTTTCGTTATGCAAAAATAATTCTTTTTGTTTTACTAGTAATTAGATTAGGCTTAGGGCACTATCGCCAATTAGCCGCCACCATGTATGGTGTTATGCCTTGTTATAAATAAAAAGATACTCTTACCTTAAGGATTTATATCTTAGTTTTATTTATTTAACTATTTACAAGGTAATTATTAAACTTATAACAATCACAGCTATGACGGAACTTCCGCCAGCCTATGGTAAACAAAACAGTTATATTGTGATGATGATCACCTTCCCGATGAATCCGCCGGGTTGGCAGATCGTAACTTATTTTCAACACACACGGACGGCCAATACAATGGTGACTCAATTAAGGTGCTGGGAGTGAGACTTGATCAACGTCTATCTTTCCACCAGCACGTAGTTGAAGTCTGCGCCAAGGTCCGCGGCATGTTGCCGCGTTTGACCGCAGCCGCTAATCTCAACTTTGGTTTTGGTTACCGCGCCTTGAGAACTCTGTATCTTCAAGTGGTTGTTCCAGCCATTGCCTATGCCTCGGCGGTATGGTTTCCTAATCTTTCTCAAAGCTCCTTAAATGTTCTACTGAGTGCTCAAAGGCCTTTCCTAGTGAGAGCTTACATATCAATCAGCAACGCTGCTCTTATCTCCCTCTCTAGAGTCCTTCCTCTCGATCTGGAAATCTCGGCTAAAACTGAGCTATACCTTAAAAAGTATGGATTGGTTAACGGTGAAATTCCACTCGAGCCTCCTCCCTTTCCACATCCTCTCCCTTACCCCCCCCCCCCCCCCTATTACTCCGCTCCCAGTAATATTCCTGCTCTTTTCTTCCACGTAGCATACTATACAGATGGTTCCAAAACCAGAGATGGAGTTGGCGCCGGCGTGTAAAGGTTCTCTTGTCTCGATTGTGCACTTGAAATACGTGAATCTCATGTTCTGTCCCCTCATTGTTCTGTCTTTCAGACGGAAGCCCTTGGATTGGTTAAGACACTTGAAAACGCAATCACTTTACCAAATCATCTAACCTTAGGATTCTTCCTGGACAACCTCTCAGTCGTGAAGTCAGTTCTGAACTCTAAGACTGGTAATTACCTTATCGACAGAGCTCTGCTACTGATTTCGCGATTGAATCGCAATGGGAACATATGCGCCATACAATGGATCAAGGGCCACAGTGGGAACGTGGGTAATGACATTACGGACACTTCGCAAAGCGGGGTGCTGAGTCTGCTGACCCAAGCTGTTACAAACTCGCTCCTTTGTCGTTTGTAAAATCGGCAAAATATAGCCGGGCGCGTGAAACATGGGAAAGCAGATTCCTCTCTCTAGCTCCTTCTATCCACACCCGTTTTGGACTTACTCCAATAAGTCTTTTAGACGAAAGGTATGCGTACATCGTCCCTAGCGAGCACATTGTGGTTGGCCTGCTATCGGGACACACGTGGACGGACAGTTTCGCCCACAGGATAGGCGTCATTGACGATCCTTCCTGCCCTTACTGCGACGCTGACAGGGAAGAAACTCTGTCTCACATCGTGCTTTAGTGCAGCAGCCTTGATGCCCTTAGATTCCCCTTTCTCTCCACCTGTGCAGAAGAATTGGGGCACACTCCGCGGTCACTCAAAGACTTTATTTTCAACAGGAGCACTTGGCGAGCTGCCTGGAGTTCCTAAAGGCCTCTGATAGACTTAAGCCACGTGTACGCGCGGAGGATTCCGATCACCTGAGTGACTCGGACTCCTCACCTCATGGTTAACACCGGTCATTGGCGGCCGCTCATAGACGTAACTCAGGCATGTGCCGCTGTTTAAGATCGGCTTCGCGAACTGCCCTGCGTATGTGATCGCCCCTGACGCTGTCTCTGTAACCCAAGGACAGAGGGCAAATGGTTTGGCGATTCGACGGCGCGGGCTGCTCGAGAAATCGACTTACGCAGCGACCCATTTGAACGCGCTATGCAATCTATGGTGTACTTTTCTGGTTGGTTGTCTTAGTACTGGTACCCTCACCAGTAATCATAACTAAAAATTTTATATATTCATTTTTACAAAAAGAAAATCTATCTTTTCCCATCAGTTGCTGAATCATTCTCGCTTTCTCTGATATTCTTATTTAAACAACAGCTGTCTTTCTTTTATTTTCCCTGGCCTGGGGAATCTAACCTTTTTGAACAGCCTTGGTTGCGTGCAGCACATTGGTACTTTGATATAGTGCATTGCGGCTTGTCTGCCTGCTACACCTTTTGGGCTTAAAAATCATACACTTTAATCATTGCGGTATGTATTCTCTCCACGGTCACCCCTGGGCTCAACACCATTGAGCCCGTCTCTGACACCCCCTGAACTCCGCGGATCACCACCCTGACTCCCCCCTGATCCTCCTCTACATCCTGGCTCTCCTGGCCTCACCTGACTATGATCCCCTGGCCACCCATCCCCAGGCCCCTCCAACTGTGCTTTGTATATATTCCGCCTTATGCGTCCATCGGGGCTCAAAAATCATTCATTTTGGTTAGCAGCCCCGTAAATAAAGATATTTTCTCTCTCTTTTCCGTTGGCCAAAAAGGTCACAGGCAATAATATTTCCTCCACTAGACAATAAAAATTTCAAGCCACAATCCATCTTAAAGGTAAACCAGAGCCCTATTAACTGGACTGACAGCGTTAAGTATCTTGGAGTTACCTTAGACTCCAAGTTGAAATTCAACATGCATGTCAAAAATATCATAAAGAAACCAAAAATCGCAAAAATAACATTATCAAGTCTGTTCAACTATAGAAGCAAATTGTCTACAAAACAAAAGTTTACTCTATACAGAAGTTGTATCCTCCTGATAGTAACATACGCACTCCCAGTTTGGTGCAAATATATTACAACCACAGACAAAAATAGGATAAACGCATTCATGAGAATCTGCCTTCGGACAAGTATAGGAGCTCCAATCAACCTATCAAACAAGATACTGAAGGAGGACTTGAACCAACCCGATCTAGAAGATATGTACCAAACTTCCGTTAAGAAATTATACCTTCAAATGCAAAATTCAAATAATCCAACCATACAAGATATTCTGCAAAATAAAGGAGATATCAATCCCCGATTCAGACGACCCGGCCCTGACGTTTAGTTAAGAGCTCATCGCCCAACAGCTGCCCTCCTGCAAGGTCCGGGGGGGGGACCACCTCTACTCCACCAACTCGCCATGTGTAAATAGCCAGGACAAGGTGACTCGCGAGCTGTGCTCGAATGTAGCACCTGTAAATTTGGACGAAATAAATTTAAAAAAATCCGTTGGCCGGCTCAAATCTTTTGTAGATATGTAAATAATTATTTTGTTTTCCTTATTCTACTATGTTATGAATAATTTTGTTGTTGTTAGATAAAGGGTTGATAAGACAAAGGATCGATAAGATAAAGGGTTGAAGGTGCAGTCGTGATAAAAAAAAAAGATACTTATTTACCATCAAGTAGCTTTTATTTTCAATTTCTTGTGGAAATATTACACGTTAGTTATTTTCACATTATATAGAATTTATAAAGTTAATCCTATATTAGTGATTCAAAAAGATAGATATATTAACTATGCATATTTACAACAAAACTGAAAGTAATTCTAAAAGCGATGATAACAAAAGTAGAATTACCAATGAATAAAAATAAATTATATATTTTTTAAAATATAGAAATATTTGATTTTTAGATTATATAATATATATATTGATATTAAAGACAAAAAGGTATATCTTGATCGCTCACGTGGGCATTTTTAGATGACAGAGCGCCATCTAGTGGAACTAAATTCAACTATAAAATGACCATGTGATCGCTCAGGATATGCCTTTTTTTTCTTAAATATCAATATCTGACCTTTTTTTATTTATTCTTATTTTCCCATATATATGTGTTATAAATCCTTATATCTATAAAAGTGAAATCCAAAATCGTTGTTTGTTATCGCGTTGCGCAAAATCTACAAAATAAATCATTATGAGATTTCGCATGTAGGTAGCTGAAGAATTCGTTTAACATATAGGCTATTAAAAAAACTAAAAAGGTTAATGTGTTTTTTTAAAATATAAAACCAAAAAGCGTTAGTTCCAACCTTTTACCGCTTGGGCGCAGCACTGGTCGCGACGATAAATGAATTTGGTTGGTTAATAATTTACACGTGGTTTGTTTACACGATGAATGTTAGTTTGTTTACACGATGAATGTTTTTAAAAGGTAAGATTATCCAATCGCCGTAAAACTTAAGGAAGTTATTTACTATACTACTGGGAAGGTTTCTGGTTTGAATTTGATTTGAAATAAATATTATTTGCAATTTTATTTGCAAATTTTCTACTTTCACTCGCAAGCAGCGCCTCTCGCGGTATCTGGTGATATTATATTTATAAATCGTAACAATGCTTAAAATGTGTTCCAAGTATAATAAATTTAATTTGAGAATTTAGTAATATAATATTCCAATGACTTAAAAAAACTTGGCATTTTAATATTAATATATATTTAAAGAAAATATTGTAACGTTTTTGTGTTAAATGTTAAAATGTAATGTTAAAATATATTTTTACATTGTTAATTTAATTTGTTGTTGTTGTTTATTATAATGAAGATGCAAATTACATTGTTGTTGTTGTTTATTATCGTTTGTTAATATAAAAAAATACATTTTATGTGATGATGATAACAAAAATGAATTTTAAAATCTATATATATATAAATGAATGTATGTGTGTGTGTGTGTGTGTGTGTGTGTGTCCTTTATGCCTGCCCAAACCACTCATTGGAACGCCATGAAACTTTGGGAAGTTATTCAGTAGAGTACTGGGAAGGTTTCTAGCAAATAAAATTTTTGAAATAACTTTTCGCTTTAAAATAATCAAGATAAATATTCTAATTTATCTGTTATAATTCAAAAATCTGCTCTAAATATTATCATGATGTTACGATGATTTTGTAATGTAGAAAATTAGTAAAGACAAAATTCAGGATGACACGGCAATTTATTTGAGAAAAGAATAATGATACAATTCCAAGGCAAGATACTATTCCTTTAACTTCCAATTACCGAAAAAACAAATTAATATTGATTTTATTCAACTTATCGAGTACTTTTCAAGGGACCGGGAAAAATGTTCACTTTATCGAGAGATTCGTTAGACAAACCTTTACTCGGGTAAAACCCGGGCGAAGCCGGGTACGTCCGCTAGTTAATATATATAATTCATTGAGAAAAAAAGAAATAATTAATTATCAAATTCACAAAAGTGACAATATCTTATTTAAAATATAATAAATGTTTTCAAAATATTATGTGTTTCAAAAATATATTTAAACGCATATAACAATATTTATATTTATATATGTTTATAAATCAATATATAGGTGGATTGGATGTTTTCTAGAATTGTTTTAACAAATGTTCGTTTGGCAAACTAGCGAGATTAGTTACATATGGAGGGCGTGCATAGCCGACAAACATATATATATGCTCCCGGCTTCGCCCGATTTTTACCCGAGTAAAAGTTTGTCTAACAAACATTTGTTAAAACGATTCTAGCAAACATCCAATCCCTACTGAATCTCTACTTGTCTATACTCTCGATATTTTGAAAAATTTCCCGGTCCCTTAAAAAATACTCGATAAGTTGAAAAAATCAGTATTAATTGGTCCACTCGGTAATTTGAAGTTGAAGGAATAGTATCTTGCCACAAACGAAGATTTGTAAATAACTGTATTTAGCGAATGTAACCGCTTCGCCCGGTTTTTATCCCATGTGTAATATCATATGTAATATCATATCATATGTAACTAATCTCGCTGAAATTTGAACAGGACAGAGTTATATCTGGAAGAGTTTTTTTGTCGCACTTTAAACAAGAAAAATTATAATTAACCAAGTAATGAGCAACAATAGTTTTTTTTTTTATCCAGAAATGATAATGACAATATTGCTGTGTCATGCTTGATTGACATAAACAAAATTCTTTAGGGGAATATTCACTAAAGCAGTCCACGGGCGGAGCCAGATAATAATTTTTAGTAGGCAGGAACAAAATTCTACCAGTGAAACATTCACTCGAGCAGGAAACACACACATCGTTTCTCGGCCTTTTGGCTAAGATCATGTAGTATATCTCTAGATATTTTTATTTATATATCTTTTTAAAAATATATTCAGTAGAGAGAGTGGTTATGTTTGTTCGAAAAATATATTTTATATCCTTCCTTCCTTTCTTCCTTTATTCCTTTTATATCTATAAAATGAAATCCAAAATCGATATTTTTTATCGCGTTGCGCAAAATCTACAGAATCAATCATTATGAAATTTCGCATGTAAGTAGCTGAAGATTTCGTTTAACATATAGGCTATTCAAAAAACTAAAAAGGTTAATGCGTTATTTAAAAAAAATGTAAAACCAAAAAGCGTTAGTTCCTGCCTTTTACCGCTTGGCGCAGCACTGGTCGCGGCGATAAATGAATTTGATTGGTTAATAATTTTACTCGTAGCTTGTTTACACCATGAATGTTAGTTTGTTTACACGGTGAATGTTTTAAAAGGTAAGATTATCCAATCGCCGGGAAACTTTAGGAAGTCATTTACTATGCTACTAGGAAGGTTTCTGGTGTGAATTCGATTTGAAATAAATATTCGTTGCAATTTTATTTGCAAATTTTCTACTCTCACTCGCAAGCAGCGGCTCTCGCGGAATCTGGTGAAATTACATTTATAAAGTGTAAACATGCTAAAATGTGTTCCAATTATAATAAATTTAAAATTTAATTTGAGAGGATTTAGTAATATAAAATTCCAATGACGTTGTAAAAAAACTTGGCATTTCAATATTAATATATATTTAAAGAAAATATCTTATTTAAAATTTAATAAATGTTTTCAAAATATTATGTGTTTCAAAAATATATTTAAAGGCATTATAAAATATTTATATACGTTTATGAATCTATATATAGGTGGATTGAATGTTTTCTAGAATCGTTTTAACAAATGTTCGTTAGTCAAACTTTTACTCGGGTAAAAACGGACGAAGCCGGGAACATATATATATATATATATGTTTGTCGGCTATGCACGCCCTCAATATGTAACTAATCTCGCTGAAATTTGAACAGGACAGAGAGTTAAATCTGGAAGAGTTTTTTGTCGCACTTTTAACCAAGAACTGAGCAACAATATTTTTGTAGACAGAAATGATGATGACAATATTGCTGTATCATGCTTGATTGACATAAACAAAATTCTTTAGGGGAATATTCACTAAAGCAGACCACGGGCGAAGCCAGATAATAATTTTTAGTAGGCAGGAACAAAATTCTACCATCGAAACATTCACTCGAGCAGAAGACGCACGAAGCCAGGTCATCTCTATATATAAAATATCGATTCTCGGCCTTTCGGCTAAGATCATGTAGTATATCTCTAGATATTTTTATTTATATATATCTTTTTGAAAATCTATTCAGTAGAGAGAGTGGATATGTTTGTTCGAAAAATATATTTTATATATAATATATATATAATGTAACGAATATTATTATAATAATTATCGTTAGGCAAACTTTCACTCGGATAAAACCCGGGCACACATCCGCTAGTATATTATAATAATCGAACGTGTAAAAAAATATTTTTATAAAATAAACCATTGAAACGGTCTATTGCTACTATATGAAAGAATATATAAATATTGAGAACTCCAATTTAAAGTTGAAAAAGAAGAGAATAATTTCAGAAATTCTGGAAAAGTTTCCATTTAAAAAAACTCTCTCTCCCCAGTAAAAGATGTTTATATAACCAATATATTAATTTTGGTCACGATCCCCACATTCCCAATTCAAAACACTTATTTGTAACTTTCTCTCTATGAATTATTCATGGCAGGGTGAAAAATTCAAATCTTTTAAATGTATTATCTCTGATTTTCTTTCGGAAAATTTTAAAAATGTTTACTTATTTTTTTAATTGATTATTTTATATAACGCGGTGAAGTGATTGATTTATACCATTTTTATCTTTGTGTTTTTTAAACATTCTCATTTTTGATTTAAAAATTTTTGACCAAATATTGGTAACATTTTTTACAAACTATCACCTCTCTGATCGGCCATATTTGTAAAATCAAAACTGATTGGACTAATACAACCTCCAATGAGAGACAACCTCCAAGAGTAACCTGGCGCATCCGATGACCTCCGATTCTTGAAAAATTCCAACCGCAAATGCGAGTGCGAATAACCAAACAGGACACTTGCACACTTGTTTAACTGTTTTTTACATGTGTAGACATGTGGTGCCTTTACAGAAAAGGCAGATTCCATGATTATCATGTCTGTACCACGTGTGCTAGAGATAATAAAAAAATAACTATTAACAGGAGCTGCGTCGTAATCCATTCGGAGATGGCTACAACAATCTTTCTTATGTCTTTCAGACGTTCAGAAACTTATCCCTGGAGAAGTCTGGTATTTTCACAATAGAATTGATACAATGAATTATTTGATTGAATACCTTCTTCTCTCTATTTGTAGCGACCGACTGTCACAGTTATCGTCCCCGTGTCCTATGATTGTCGCATCTCCTCCATGGCGATCTGTCGGTGGATAGCCATAGTCTGCTTGCCTTGGTCTACTTGGTCCATTCATTGAAGATTTTCGAGGGAAATATAATGTGGTGCTTTCCTCTTTGTCTTCTTCTGCATCCATAGGCGTTGGCCTGGTGGTGGTATCTTGTCCAAAGTCAATTTTGATTTTGTTGCTCCATGGAAAAAAAAAAAGGGGGAGGGGGGGGTGACATTGTCCCGTTAGTCAGCCACATTTCAGAGTTCCCTGTAGGACTACGAGTTCCCTACCGGGCAGCCCCTTACTTGTGCTGCTTCTCCCCACGTAGAGGAGAACTTCTGGGCAAGAACAGGCGTTGGTCTAATAGTAGGTTTGTCAGCCTTTAGAATCCATTTCCAAACTTCAAGGATGAGTGTAGGCCTTCTTTCATATTAGGACTAAATTGGAGACACATATCTATGTCTCTTCTCGTATTCTTCCTGGATTAGCTGCTCTGGGGTGTTGTCCACTCTTGTCATCGCCGAGGTGCTAGATAGGAGATTTTTCTCTTCCTTGGAGTTGGAACTTTATAGAAAGACATTTGCCACACTCCTCCCTACAGTGGTTTAAAACTTAAGGAAGTGGAAAATCTTTTAATGCCTCCGATCGTTTTTTTATTTGAAAGAGACAGAGATAATTTTGTTCACACTTGGTTATCTCGTGTGTCTTCAATAAAGGTCACTTTGTATCAAATATATTTCAGAGTTATTATCCCAATCCTGATATACATATTAAAAGGCACAACTTACTTAAGTTTTGTTTATGAGTATGCATATGATTTGAAATTTAAACTTTTTATTACGCGTAGGTTTCTTTTTGAATAAGATAATTTTACAAAGTCCCTATTGCAATAATAATAATAATAAATAGGAGAGCCTGGCTCATCAATGTTGAAACTATGGGTTTTGATAAGTTTAAGCATCCATACAGATCTAAACACACTGTTTTCCTCTTATGTCCGGCACGCTAATGGTACTTATTGAAAAATATTTAAAACGAACCATGAACATGAGCTTTGATAATATAGAATTAAATATATACACTCATGGAAAAAACTTAAGGAAGTTGTACCTTTAGCTTGTATATCAAGATTCAGACAATAACTCTGAAAGATATTACAGTGACCTTTATTGAAGACACACGAGATAACCAAGTGTGAACAAAATTGCCTCTGTCTCCTTTAAAAAACAAACGACCGGTGACATCAAAATATGAAACTTCTTTAAGGTTTGTCCATGAGTGTACATAAATAAATGCTTCGAACATTGCTCTTCTGCAAATAATTCATGGTCTGTTGAGCATAAATTAGGAGTGATGCATTAGCGCCCCATCTGTTTATAGAAATATTTATTCATGGTTAGAATATAAAATTTCGACTTCTTATTGTGTGTAGAGAATTTTTCCAGAACACTCACTACTTATTCTCAATATATAAAATGAAAGGATTTAAAAGCACGAATGTTTCTTTTATACACAATACAAACTTATACTGTCCTTACTGCGATGAAATAATATATTGGGAGGACTTGGCTCATCAGTGGTGAACCCTCCCAGCGGTTTCGCCAAATTAATCCACCAGACCGCTTCTCAGAGCTCTAATACTGTATTGGACGATTCTGCTTATATACGCAGCACTGAAGGGTGAAATCTCTGAAATGGTTTTCAAGAAACCTATGGACATAAGCTTATAGGACAGTAGAATTACATTCAAATATTTGCATTGAGCAATACTCTTCCGCAAACAATAAAGACAAGGCCAGTTAGGCATAAATCAACACTAAGCAATAATGCGCATCTATATATATATAATGAAAGGATTTAAAAGCACAAATGTTTTTGTTAGTTACTGTCAAAGTAAGTAGATGGATAAAAATTCAAAGATGCTATGACATGGTATAGAATATTTTTTCTTCTCTTTTCTATACCTATCCGTTGCTTACAGTTAAGATCTACCGCAGCATCCCAAGTGAATTCGTTGGTTGCCAAAGTTTGATAATTTGCATATGTTCATTCGAAGAGTCTTTGTATAGCATTTTGCCCAATTTGCATAACTCTTTTTTTTTTAATCTTCAAAATTATCCGTATATATATATATATAAGTCAGTGTATGTATGTATGTGTGTTTGTTCCTATTTCGGCTATACACGTCCACAATACGTAACTAATCTGACTGAATTTTAACAGTATATAGAGTTAACTATTGAAAAACTTCTAGTGAATATTTATATTGTTGCACCAGGTTGCGGCTTGGCAGACTCTTCAGCCTGGATTCTCTCCTGTGCTGGGTCCTGCATCTTACCAGAGCGTGTTTCAACCATCCTACAAATTTATAAAAGGGAATAACGAGATAAGTCTTCTTTAAGTAGCCACCAGAATCCTTTCTTTATTTTCTCACATCAAAGAGAGCAGTGAAGTCACAGTGTACCTAAATACAAATGATGATAAATTAATAATCTGTTTTAAATAAATATCATAGAATATTTTATATAAAAATAAATAAATATATAATTTAAATTTCAAATATATTAAAACTAATATAAGAAATACGCCATTAATCATGATGTAACACTTCCCCCTCTCCAGAGGTCGTCACGTCCTCGTGATTGACCTCATCAATTCTTTCAAAATAGGGTTTGATTCTTGAGACATGGACAATCAATGGGTCTTGGCCAGGATTATCTTTTGGTTCAATTAAGTAATTTACGTTGGACAGCTTCTTTAATATTCTATATGGGCCAAAATATTTTCTTAGTAGTTTCTCACACTTTCCTATTTTCCTAATTGGTGTCCAAACTGCTACTAATTCTCCTGGTTCGTAGCTTCTTTCCATGTGTTTCTTGTCATAGTTCTTTTTCATTCTTTCTTGAGTCTTTATTGTGTTGTTAATAACTAATTTTCTTGTTCTGTTTATTTTGTCTAAGTGATGTTTTATGTATTCATCATAATCATCTTTGTCAATGTCCACCGAGATATTCCTGTCGTCCAAAAGAGACGTGGGTTCTCTTCCAAACATCAGGAAAAAGGGAGAATATCCTGTGGTTTCCTGAATTGTAGTATTGTAAGCGTGAGTGATGAATGGGAGTATTTCGTCCCAATTTTTCTGATCAGTGTTCACATACATACTGAGCATATTGATCAATGTTCTATTTAACCGCTCTGTCAATCCATTAGTCTGGGGATGATAGCTCGTTGTGAAGCAATGTTTAATCTTGCACGTTTTCATCACCTCTTTCATTAAATTACTGGTAAATTGAGAGCCTCTGTCACTAATAAGATATTGTGGGGCTCCGTGCCGAAGAAAAATATCCTCTACTAGAAATTTAGAAACTTCTTTCACTGTTGCTTCCGAGACTGCTCTTGTTTCTGCATATCTAGTGTAGTAGTCCGTCAGCACGATTATCCATTTTTTCCTGTTTTTCGTAGATGGTAGTGGACCAACAAAGTCAATTCCAATTCTTTCGAAAGGAAAGTTGGCTGGGGGGATGGGCTGTAGTAGTCCAGAAGGTAATTGGTTTGAGCCTTTCCTACTTTGGCAAAGGTGACACGTCTTAACGAATTCTGAGACATCCTTTAGCATGGATGGCCAAAAGTATTTACTCTTTATTCGGTACATGGTTCTGGCGACGCCCAGATGGCCATTCGACATATGATTGTGATATTCTTTCATAATTTCTCTCTTTTTATTCTCTGGAACCACAAGCAACCACGCCCTGCCTTCAGGGTTCGGGTTTTTCTTAAAGAGGCATCCATCTTCTTCTTTAAAGTTTTGCGCAATTGATCGCCTGCTTCCATTAAGGTTTTTCTTAACACTTTCGATAAATTTATCCTCTTCGTCTGTTATTTGATTTAAAAATAGCCTTTCAAAATCCTCATCCCAATCAGTTTCTGGTAAGGGCCCCCTAGATAAGCCATCGGCGTCCAGATGCTTCTTTCCCGATTTATGTATTATATCGAAGTCATATTCTTGAATTTTCAATGCCCATCTTGCCAATCGACCTGTTGGATCCTTCAAGTTTTTGAGCCAGCATAAGGCGTGATGGTCTGTTACTATTTTAAAGTGTCTTCCATAAAGGTAGGGTCGTAATTTTGACATTGACCAGACAACGGCCAGACATTCTTTTTCAGTGGTTGAATAATTTTGCTCCGCTTTACTTAAGGTACGACTCAAATATGAGATCACCTTCTCTTCACCACCGATGTCTTGGACAAGTGTTGCACCTATGCCGATGTTGGACGCATCAGTATGAACATAAGTAGGTGCATTTGGATTGAAGTGACCTAAAATTGGTGGACTTAATAGTGCTGTTTTTAGGGTTTGAAACGCTTCCTCTTGTCTTTCTGTCCAGGTAAATGATACACTTTTTTTATAAGGTTGGTCAAAGGGTCAGCAATTTTTGAAAAGTCTTTGATAAATTTTCTATAATATGAACACATTCCCAAAAAGGATTGTACTTCTTTGACCTTTTTGGGCCGAGGAAAATTTCTGACAGCTTTGATGTTATGTTCCGCGGGTTTTATACCATGTTTGCTCGTTATATAGCCGAGAATCTCCAATTCTTCAAAAGCAAATCGGCATTTTTTGTCGTTTAACCTTAAATTAGATTCACGAAAACATCTAAAAACAGCTTCAAGTCTTTTGAGGTGCGTTGGAAAATCCGGGCTATATATGATAACATCATCCAGATAACACAAACAAATTTGCCATCTCAGATTTCCAAGCATATTCTCCATATTTCTCTCAAAGGTAGCAGGCGCGTTACAAAGTCCAAAAGGCATCACGTTGAATTCATATAATCCATGCGCTGTAGTGAAAGCTGTTTTCTCTTTGTCTCTTTCTTCGACTTCAACTTGCCAATATCCAGATCTGAGGTCTATTGCTGAGAAGTGTGTAGATCCTTGGAGAGTATCCATAACTTCGTCTATTCTAGGGATCGGATAGACATCTTTTACCGTCACATTATTCAGTTTTCTGTAGTCCACACAAAATCTGTATTTACCATCTCGCTTCTTGACCAATATTACTGGAAAAGACCAGGGGCTAGAAGATGGCCTAATTATGCCTTCTGTAAGCATCTCGTCAATTTGCTCTTTTATAATATCTCGTTCTTTAGCACTTACCCGGTAAGGCTTGTGTTTAATTGGCTTCGCGTCTTCTGTGTCTATCCGATGTTTTGCCAAATTGGTTCTCCCTAATCTCGATGAAAAAAGATCTCCATACCTTTCTAAAACTTGTTTTAACTCCTTCTGTTCCTTTGGTGAAAGATTTTCGTTTATTTGGAATCTAGGTTCTTCGTTCTTTTCTACCTCTCTTTCTCGACTCACATTTATTTTCGCTGGACTACTTCCAAAAGCCAATGTTTGGTTTTTCATTATTTTTAACGGTCGAGGATACGGATTAGTTATCCAGATGTGTGTTTCCCTATTTATAACATTGATCAAGCTTCTTGCTAGACGAAGTCCATTTGTTTGAAACATTTTGCTGCTCTCTTCGATAATATATTCTCCATCCTCTGTTTCTACCAATGCCTTGATCAATTTCATGGAACATTCCGGTACAATGGAATCCTTGGCACTCTTTATTTTCAACATTTCAAAATTGATTTCGTCATGATTATTCGTCAAATCATATTTTATAGTTTCTTGCTTACAATCTATTTTTGCGTTCATTTTCTTAAGGAAATCTCTCCCAAGAATTAATGTCCGTAAATGCGTTTTCAATATCACAAAGTTGTGTGATAATGTTTCGTCATCAATTTTTATATTTAAAAATATACTTCCTACCATGTCCAATTTTTTTCCATCGGGTCCTGCACAAATTTTTGCGAGTTTACTTATACCATGGCCTGTATCGAGGGCCGTTCTGAGGTCGACCACTGAGAGGTCAGCACCTGTATCAACCAAAGCTTCAAAAGTCCCTATCTTGTCCACATTAATTTTTAATTTGTATTTAGGGTCCAACTTCTTGATTCCGTTTATGGTCGACTTGCTTTGATTGACAGATTCAGGCGCGACGCTTAGTTTAAATCTTCCAACACGGAATATCTATTCCGGGTAGGAATATTTGTCTGTGTGCTATGACATACATCAGCATAAAGCCGAGGTCCTGATTTTTCTGATGTTTCATTCATTTGGCATTTTTCTTCGACCTTCTCTTGGGTATCTGCTGGATCCTCTTCTAGGATTCTTATAAACTTGACCCTACAATAACGGGCCACGTGCCCTGGCTTGTTACATTTAAAGCAGATTGGTCTTCCATCTTCCGTCCTATTTTTGCTCACTTCTTGGCTTTTATTGTAAGTGTTTCTCTGAAGGTTTGGTTTCGGCACAAAGTTAGGATTATAAGGACGTCTAGGGGTAGAGGGCTGGGGAAAGTTGTTTCGATACTGTCTGGGGGTAGGAGGGGAGTCGTTCTTGTAATTATTGGAAACAGGGGCTTGGGGCCTGGAAGTGGTCTGGTAGTTTCGTGCGGCAGTCGGCGGCACGTACCTCGATTGTTGTTGGGGTCTAGAATAGCGTGGACCGTTATATAGGTTTCTGGATTTCTCCACACGTTCCCGATACTTCTTTTCAAAAGAATCCATTTTCTTGCACACGACAAGAAGGTCATCGGTCGTTTTAGGAGGGTTCAGGTAGAGCGCGAATGAGTACTCTTTTTTCAGTCCTCCAATAACATGTTCAATTTTTGTTTCTTCTTCCATTGCGGGGTCAACCTTGTTGCACAACACTAGAATGTCTTCCGCGAACCTGATTGCTGGTTCATTCCAGTGTTGCATTCTGTTGAGCTTCATTCTAAGTTCTTCTTTATTCGCGTCCAAAGAAAAATCCTGAATGAGGCGGATTTTAATATTTTCCCAGCTCGTGAAACTAGCTTTGTGTAAATTCAACCAGGTTTTAGCGCTTCCCGTCATGTTCATGGCGGCATAACGAGAGATAATGTAGTCTGCCCAATGGTACAAGAAGCCAATTTCTTCAAGAGATTCAATCCATGGGCGAGGGTCTTCCGTTCCATCATACTTGGGGATGTCGATGTTGGGATTCAGGACAACTGGGTCGGAACTAGCATCTCTACCAATTATTGCACCAGGTTGCGGCTTGGCAGACTCTTCAGCCTGGATTCTCTCCTGTGCTGGGTCCTGCATCTTACCAGAGCGTGTTTCAACCATCCTACAAATTTATAAAAGGGAATAACGAGATAAGTCTTCTTTAAGTAGCCACCAGAATCCTTTCTTTATTTTCTCACATCAAAGAGAGCAGTGAAGTCACAGTGTACCTAAATACAAATGATGATAAATTAATAATCTGTTTTAAATAAATATCATAGAATATTTTATATAAAAATAAATAAATATATAATTTAAATTTCAAATATATTAAAACTAATATAAGAAATACGCCATTAATCATGATGTAACAATATATATATAAGGTCTCTATCTAGAATATTTTTCGAGTTATTTGCAAATTTGCGTGGAAATATGCCCTTTAGCTCGAAAGTAGTGCCTCTAGCGGGAAAATGCGAAGTAATGGTTCGATGACCTAATTCGTGGCGCCATCTATGTACGATATATATAACTATTCTTTAAATTCAATATATTTATATATCCTCTTTTTTAAATTTACATATTGTTTCAAAAATATTATATTTAGTTATTCAATTTTTAAAAATATTTATTTATTATTATTTTTTTTTATAACTTATATGCGGAGTATTCTTCTTTTGCAGAAATTTTATATATATTTTTAAAGACTACTATTTTCATGCCTAACCTTTTCCTTTTCTGAAGCTCCTATCTCAATTTCTAGGCAATATATATATAATTCAGATTGTGTTGTATCATTGCTTCACAGTTTTTTTTTTCAGAAAGCTGAATGCCTCCTAAAAAACGCAAGGCTTTTGGCCACTGCCAAGCAGAGGCTAAAAAAAGGAAACAACAACGTGCTAACGAAACGCCTATGGAAAGAGAGCGTAGACTTGCTAATCTGCGGGAGAGGAGATTCGGTGTTTCGCATGCTTCAGAGACAGAACAGAAGCGTGAGGCCCGGCTAAAGGCTACGCGAGAGAGATTACAACCTCCAGGGCTTCAGAGACAGAACAGCAGCGTGAGACCCGGCTAAAGGCTAAGAGAAAGAGAGCTACAACCTCCAGGGCTTAGAGACTACAGAGCAGCGGGGGGACAGGCTGAGTGGTTTGCGCGACAGAGCTACATCCTCCAGGGCTTCAGATCATCTCTTTATAAAAATATCGCTTCTCAGACACAAAGTTTGGAGCGGGACGTTTCACAAGAATGACTTCCACGGCGCCAATTTATAATTGTAACGAATAGTATTTGAATAAAAGCATTTAATCGGGTAAAACCCGGGCATTGCCCGGGTCATTCGGCTAGTATTCAATATAAACGATAGCATAATTGATAATTTTCATTCTTTCCTTTAATAAAACGTAACAAAGAGATATTTTAGTAAATTAAATCTTATTGCCATCAATCGTTAATATTTTATACACAAATAAACAATTTTATTTAAAAATATAATAATTTAAATATTTATAAATGATAGAAAAAATGGTTTGATTAAGTTAGAATTATAATTTTTGAGAAAAAAAGTTTTTTTCTATATTTACATAAGTAGTTATAAAAGTTGTTCATAGATGGCACAACAGTCCTGTAAAGAAGTAGGTTTAAATTGATAAGGCACAATTTGGATTATAGATTTAAAACACAAGGTAATAAGACCAAATCCCTTAAATAAATAGTGTGTGACGTGTTTCGGTAACAGCGTTGTTACCATCTTCAGACAAAAGTATTGGATGAGAAATTTTACCACAGCATGTTTTTAAATAGTTCCTGTAATCAAGTGTGTAAACAAGATAACAGATAAGAAGAATATATTTATCTGATAAACACAGAATATTATTCTTAGAATTATATTTGAGAATCTTTATATTTGAAAAAAACTTTTAATTCTAAGAATAATATTCTCTGTGTTTATCAGATAACTATATTCTTCTTATCTGTTATCTTGTTTACACACTTGATTACAGGAACTATTTAAAAACATGCTGTGGTAAAATTTTTCATTCAGTACTTTTTTCTGAAGATGGTAACAACGCTGTTACCGAAACGTCACACACTATTTATTTATTTGGATTTGGTCTTATTACCTTGTGTTTAAGTAGGTTTAAAATTGTATTATATTTTTTATAGTATTTTTTATTTAGTATCTACTTATATAATTGCCTTATTCTGTCTGTGTGAAGTTCACTGTGTGAAGTTCACGGATAGATTTTGGTCAGAATGGATAAAATAAAAAAGTGTCAAGGGATGGGAATCGAACCCACGACCTTCCGCTTACCGGGCAGATGCCATGACCACTAGGCTACCCTGGACATATTTTTCCGTTCATAAAGTTAATTTATATAATAACTACTCCAATTTGAAATATTTGGTAGGTTTTATTTATTTATATATTTTCATTTTTAGATATAACTGATCTAATTCGCCGTTTAAAATAACTGCTCTTGAAATATTTGGTATGTTTTATTTATTTATATATTTTAATTTTTAGATATAACTGATCTAATTCACCGTTTAAAATAACTGCTCTAATTCGAAATATTTGGTATATTTTATTTGTGTTCACTCTATTTCTATTTATTTGAAGTATTATAATTTCCATGTTTCAAAAACCTATTTCAAAAAGGTCGTTAGAAATATGTAAGGCCTGAAATAGCTTTACATGCGAGTATTTATGATGCCAAGCGTAGCTTAATGGTTAAAGTGTGCGGTTTCGTATTTCCACAACCTTGGTTCGAAACTTAGCCTGGGTGGTTTTTTTTTATATTATTGAAGCAAAGTTTTTTTCCATACATAGGTAAAAAAATACGAGGAAAACGATAGGCTATTTTAAATTATATATAAATTAAATATTAAAACTATATATTCAAATTATTCTACTTAGATCACGAACAGCGCCCTCTATCAAGGTTATAAATACGTTTAAAATTGAAATCTTCTCAAAATTTTATCAATAATAGTTCGCTTAATAATTAGAATACTTGATCTAAATCGAAATATTTATAGACGCTCGCTCGATTTGAAGATTTATATCGTAACTAATCTGACTGTAAAGTTTAGAGCGGGACGTTTCACAAGAGTGACATCCACGGCGCCAATTTATAATTGTAACGAATAGTGTTTGAATAAAACATTTAATCGGGTAAGGGCGTTGCCCGGGTCATTCGTCTAGTTTTTTATATAGTATTATAGAAAATTTTGATTTGAATATACATAGTGTGTATTAAAAGTAAATCCAAGATTAACCTAAAATATTTCAGAACTTGAAAAAGCAATAACCCGCATTTGTATATTGATGAAAAAAAAACGAAAATATTCGCTATCATGGTATAGCTTAATTCTGTGTGTGATTCTTGTTCAGAAAGAAGAATTATATAAAGGTAAGTGAAAATTGCCATATCTTTTTGACGTTATTTTAACCGCCTCCGAAGAGAAGAGAATTTTCACCTCTGGCGAGCAATGAAATGCTTTTAAACTTGCCGAGTTCGGCACCGCCAGGGAGCTCGGGATCTGCTGTACAAGAGCCTGGAAGGCCCAGCATCCCATCTCCTACCGGTGGGAAGAATTCTAAGAAAAACGGAATTCAGAAAAGAATTTTTTTTTCCAAAGAAATCTCTGAAAATCGAGATCATGCAAATCCGCCGGCAGGCGTTAGAGATGTAAATCTGGCCGCCGCGCGTGACGTCACGCTGGTACGTCATCCAATGGCGCTGCCCGTGTCCTGGGAAACTGGGCGGACTACACCGAAGACCAAGGCCCTGGAGAGGACGACAACTTCACCGTCGTCAAGAGTAAGAAAAGGCGCCGCGACTCGCCGAGTTATCCTACAGCGGCTACACCTTCCTCTGGCACCAGAGGCGCAGGAGCCACTCGCCGGCCACGATCATCCACGGGATGGGCACCGCGGGCGGAGGAAGTCAGAACCACTAGAGCGCATATCGCGGAGGCCAGGGCGCGGCAGGCGTCTTCAACAGAGGACCACTGCGTCTATGTAGAGCTCAGCCCTGAACTGGAGCCCTACCATTACATGAGGGCCATGGATCGAATGTTTGGGAGCACCAGGGAGGTCTTCCAAGTGACTAAGATGAACGGCCACTTCCTGGTGGGACTGGCAAACAGAGGCATGGCCGAGCGCATCGTCAACGAGGGCCTCGAGGTGCAGGGAACACTCCACAGGGCCTTCCCGTTCCGCAAGAGGGCGGAGCGAATAACGGTGGGCAACCTCCCCTTCTTCGTGGGGGATGCAGCCGTCATCAGCGCCCTTACACCTTTTGGGCGAATTACATCCATCGCCCCCAAGCTGATGAAGGCTGGCTTATACATCTACAACGACGGCCGCCGAGAGGCGTTTATCATCCTCCGCGAAGGAATGACCATCAAGAGGCTGCCCACCCGCCTCGATATCACCATCAAAGGCGAGGCCTGGCCCGCATACCTGTCCTCCGGGATTAGGTGTTCCAGGTGCCGTGGCCAAGGACATCGCAGGGCCAACTGCCCCCTGCTTGCAGGGCGAATCACCGCTCCTGGACCGGCCACACCAACCTCTCCCACCAGCGTCTCACCAGCGACTGCGCCTGGGCTGCCTCAGCAGCCATCTGCCCAGCCTCCACCTTCGGCGTCCTCCAGTCCAACCATGGAGCTCTCCGACGTGCCTCCCGCGAGCCGTGTTGCGCTCCATCCATCTGCTGCACCCCTGCCATCACCACCAGCGCCTTCGGCCTTACCTGTGGAGGACACGTCTCCTGCCCCTCCACCTGTAACACCTGTTCCGTCCTTGCGAGCACCTGGGGGTTCCGTGAGCCCTCAATCAACGAAGTCGAAACCCCCCGCACAGGACATTGAAATGACCGCCATCAAAGAGTCCTCCGCTTCTTCTACATCATCAACCAGGAAATCTACGAGGGATGACCTCCAGGCGTACATCCGGAAAATCCCCACCGTGTCCTTTGCTGGGACGAAAGCTCTTGGTCTTGGGCGGGAGGAGGTCTTAGACCTCCTCTCCTCGAAGACCAGGGCCCATAAGCGCGGACCCCTCCTGACACCTCCGCAGAGCAATGCTCTCGCCGGTGCAATTAACCAACTCCTTGACCTGAGGCCCGAAGGCAATTCCAACATCTATAAAGTTCTACATCAGGTCAAGGCGGAGCTGAAAACCTCACCAGCCGCAGTGCCTCCAACACCCCCACTGCCTGCGACTCGGCCTGCCGAGCCCACACCACCCGCTCTCCACGGGGAAAGGACGTCGCCGGACATCGCGACACCTCCACCTCCTCTGTCTACCCAATTCATAGATGCCTGCTACGACCAGGCAGGCGATATTATATATGCGTTGAGCCGTGTGCGCTTCTCGGAGCCCTTATCCAACATAGGAGTCGCAGAGGGTGACATCGTGAAGGCGATTATTTTCCCCGTGGATAGGGAACCTCTCCTCAGGCGCCTCTTCACTCAGAAGAGAACCACTCTTGCCGAGGTCATCAGCGCTGCATCTGAATGCGCTCGGAACTCAGATCCCTTTGTGCGTGAGGGCCTACGCATACTCAGCGAAATGCTCCCCTCCCCACTAATCTGTAAATTTTCCCATTAACTCTTGATTGAGTGTAATTATTGACTAGATCGTCAATAAAGTCTGTTTTAATTGTCCACTTTGTAATAATACTATGTAAAAAGTGTAGACATTTATAATACAATATAATGTGGCTTATGATTGTAGAACGAAATTTGACAATTATACCGCAAATGTTTCTTTTGAACGGAGAATCGAAATTTATTTTAAGGAGAAATAACGATTATTTCTAACCTTAGGGATGAAGTATGATAGGCTGAATTGTGAAGAGTAATGATAAACGGAAAAAATAAAATCTTTCTATCTATATATATATATATATATGAATGTATGTGTGTGTGTCTGTCCTTTATGCCTGACCAAACCACTCATTGGAACGCCATTAAAATTTGGGAAGTTATTTAGTATAGTACTGGGAAGGTTTCTGAAAAATAATTTCTTGAATATCTTGAATTTTTTTATATATAATTTTTATATATTAATTATATAAATTGAAGTTAATTAATACAAATTTACCTATACCGGTGATAATTTGCGGCGATTTCAATGCCAGAGCTCCGTTATGGTATGATATCAGGAAAAATTATAATGGACATAGACTGATCCCTATCATAGATGAAATAAACTTAATTATCCATAATAATAAAACTTTCACGTGTCGTGATGCAAGTGTGATTGATCTCACACTAACAAATAAACAGGCAATTGCGGCGATCAGAAATTGGAAGACACAGCAGATATCGCAAATTTCAGATCATGTAGCTATATCTTTTGAAATATATACAAACGAACAATTTAGTTCAGAAAAATATTATTCCACTTGGAAATTTAATGAGAAAAATGCGAACTGGTTAAGTTTTAGTCAGAGAATTAACAGTACTGAACGAGAAAAAATTGAAAACTTACTAGACATAGTGGATACACCAGAAATGATTGATCAAACGGTAAAAGAACTTGCGAACATACTGATTGAGGCAGCACATAATTCACTTAAAGTAAATAATAATATGACAACAAAAAATAATATTAGTAATAAGTGGTGGAATACGAATTTACAGCTTCTAAAGGATCACTGTCATTATCTTAGAAACGGTTACTATAGAAACAAAAATGGCCCTAATCATATTAAACAATACTATAAAAGCATACGAAATAAGTATTTACGGGAAATAGAAAAAGCTAGGAAAGCATCATGGAGCATTTTTCTGGAGGAAAACAAGTCGAACAACCCTTATGGAAACTTATATAAGGTGTACAAAAACATCAAAAGTGGATCTAAGCGGAAGAGAAATATGCAAATTTTGGAGGGTAATACTGATATGGAATGTTTGCAGAAGGGTGAGGAATTATTGAATAACTTATTTCCAGATGATAAATGTGAAGAAGATACAAACATCCATAAAAGTATAATAAATTATAATTTAAAACTACTCAATAAAGAAAAACCGATGGTTATGATTACTGAAGTTAACGACTTAATTGACAAATTAAATCCAAAGAAATCTCCCGGAATAGACAACATCTCTAACAACATGATAAGGCACACTAAACAATTTATAGCTCCTATATTGGTGAAACTATTTCAAAAATGTTTAGACCTACAATATTATCCTGCTGAATGGAAAAGAGCAGAGGCAATAATTATTCCGAAACCTGGAAAAGCAGATTTTAATAACTTTAAAAATTATAGACCTTTATGTCTTAATTCCAACATTTCTAAAATATTTGAAAAAAATAATTAATAACAGAATAATAAAATATTATGAAGATTTTAATTTACTAAGTGATCGACAACATGGCTTTAGAAGATCGAAATCTACTATTACTGCACTAACTGAAATAATAAAAATTGCGTTAGAACATAAAACAAGAGAATATGCAGCAATAATTGCAGTGGATATTAATGCAGCGTTTGATAATGCATGGTGGCCGACCTTGATGAAAAGACTAGATGAAGATGGTGTGCAGGCTTCAATGATAAAACTTCTACAATCATACTTTGATAATAGAAGAATAAGATTTAGATATTCCTCAACTGAAATTAATAAGAAACTAAGTAAAGGATGTCCACAGGGAGGACCACTGTCTCCCACATTATGGAATATTCTTATTAATGAGATACTGAATAATAATCTGGATGATAATTGTGAAACAATAGGATATGCAGATGATATTACGTTAATATGTTGGAATAAAACTCCTGAACAACTAAGAAAGACAATAGATAATGTATTAAGAAAAATCAATAAGTGGTGTGAAAGTCGTAAATTAAAATTGTCAGATGAAAAACAAAAATATTATATTTATATAAATGCAATAGCGATATAATAGTCTCAGGTAGCAAGTTAATTAAACCGGTTGAAGAACTTAAGATCCTAGGAGTGACTATTAAAAATCACCGAGTCAGAAACAAACTGGACTTTACGCCTCACGTTGGTGAAATGATCATAAAAGTAACTAGAGCTAGTGGATACCTATTTGGCCTGACAAAGAAAGCATGGGGTCTAGACTTTAGACAAAGACTGATATTGTATAAGACATTATATCGAAGTACAATTACTTATGGTTATTCAATATGGTATCCATTTATAAACAAAAAGCTTAAGGACAAACTAAATTCTCTTCAATATTGTATATTAAAACATTGTATACAGGCCTACAGTACAACATCATCGGATTGTACACATATACTTGCACAAGTCACCAAACTTACTGAATATATAGAATCTAACATGTTGAAAACCAAAATAAATTACAACCGATTTGACTCTTCAAGTAGGAATATAATTTCTAATTATATAAGGGAAAAAATGCAGAAATACTATGAGGAGACTGATACCATTTTCAAGTCCTTCTTCACTGATTCCCAAATACCCAAATATGTCAAGCCAAATTTTTACAATGTTCAATTTTTTCCTGGGCACGGTAACTTTAGATTATATTTGTACAAAGTCAGAAAGACGGATTCGCCTAAATGCTCATGTGGTGCAGAAGAAGAAAATCCTGTACATATTCTAACGGACTGTCGACTTGTAGAGGACTTGAGAGTCAAAAATCAAATAAATATAAATTGTCTAAATCAAATAGTTAATAATAGATATATGTATATATATTTTAATAGATTTTGTAGAATGTTTTTAGTAATAGATAGCCTGGGCTGTAATAACTGGTATATAGTTATATGCTGTAAATAGCTCTAAATTTCTGTTCTTATCTGTGATGTTCACTAATATTCATTATAGGGTAATTAAATCGTTAACTAACTGACAAATATGTTAATAATTTCTATTATAATAACTAAATTCATATTAATATTTACTGTAAATAAGCTCCCAAACTTGTGTATGCATGCAAATATCCAAGACGGATATCGCGTGCTTTGTAAATGATAATAAAAATTGCGACGATGATAACAAGTATTTCTATCTATAAGTTTTATTATCACTAAGTTTATTATCTTAAAGATTATTCATCAAAAGTAAGATTAGTTAGTAGTAAGTTAGTTATCGAGTATTTTTCAAGGGACCGGGAAAAATGTTCACTAGATAAAACGATGATTTTGTAATGTAGAAAATTAGGAAAGACAAAATTCAGGATGACACGGCAATTCATTTGAGACAAGAATAATGATACAATTCCAAGGCAAGATACTATTCCTTCAACTTCCAATTACCGAGGGAACCAATTAATATTGATTTTATTCAACTTATCGAGTATTTTTCAAGGGACCGGGAAAAAATGTTCACTTTATCGAGAAATTCAAATTTACGAGTTTCAAATTATCAAAATATATCTTTTTTTTTTTTTTTTTGTAAGTTCATAGAGAATTGTTTTAACAAATGTTCGTTAGAAAAACCTTTACTCGGGTAAAACCCGGGCGAAGCCGGGTACATCCGCTAGTGTATTATAAATTACTTTATATAATATTTAACGAACGAAAAATATGTCAAGGGTAGCCTAGCCTAGTGGACATGGCATCTGCCCGATAAGCGGAACACTGTGGGTTCGATTCCCATCCCTCAACACTTTATTTTTCGTTTATCATTACTCTTCACAATTCATCCTATCATACTTCATCCCTAAAGTGAAGACATTGTTTAAATATTGGATAAATTTAGCTTTAATATTTGGGTATTGGAAAAAGTTTAATAATTTTCTAATGTAATTTCCTTTAAAATTATGTTATTAGTTTTCATTTTAGTTTCAATTTTTTATTTTACCTTTAATTCGTTAAAAGTTAATGATGACCTAATAATTTAGTGAAACTAAATAAAAAACTTAATCATATTTAAAATTCAATTGCTATCTCCATTGTTAGAATTTTTAACAACATTTTTTGGAATGTGTTTATTTTCACATATCATACATTATTTTTTACAGACGGTCCTGTTTCCATAGGTTCCCATAACACCCCTAAGCTGCCTTCTATATTTGTTGTTGTTGTCGTGTCCAATGAAGAACCTCATATGTCTCCATGCATCTCTATCTCAGCAGTCGTAATGTCCTCTATCTTGGGTGTGTATACTGTATTGTTGTTGTCGTGTCCAATAAAGAGTCTTAGATGTTTCTGTACATCTCTATCACAGCAGTCGTAATTTCCTCTATCTTGGGTGTGTATACTGTATCGTTGTTGTTGTCGTGTCCAATGAAGATTCTCAGATGTCTCCGTACATCTCTATCACAGCAGTCACAATGTTCTCTATCTTGGGTGTGTATACTGTATTGTTGTTGTTGTCCTGTCCAATGAAGAGTCTCAGATGTCTCCGTACATCTCTATCACAGCAGTCGCAATGTTCTCTATCTTGGATGTGCATACTGTATTGGTGTTGTCGTGTCCAGTGAAGAGTCTCAGATGTCTCCGTACATCTCTATCACAGCAATCGCAATGTTCTCTATCTTGGGTGTGTATACTGTATTGTTGTTGTTGTCGTGTACAATGAAGAGTCTCAGATGTCTCCGTACATTTCTATCACAGCAGTCGAAACCATAGTGAATGCAGGGTATATAAAAAATAAATCCAATATAAAACTAGAGTGGTCTGGAGATTAATTTGGCGAAACCGCTGAGAGGGTTCACCACTGATGAGCTAATTCAATAAATTTTATCATTGCAAAAGATATATATAATATTTGATATGTGAAAAGAAACACATTGATAAAAATAATTATTACAAAATTTAAAATGCTCTCTAAAAACAACAGCCAAATGTTTGTAATAAAAGACACATTTGCTGTTCTACTATTCTTTTTGTTTCTAGGTCTCTCTGTTAGTGTACAAATCGATACCTAATAGAAAATTTGAAAATAGTATAAACGTTAAATTGTACTGGGATCAGGTGAATAAATTAATTGCCAAGTCCCTAGAAACTTTTATTTGCACAATCAGGAAATACCTTTTTTTTCTTAAATATAGAATGATTTATTTAAAAAAAAAAAAACAGATTAAAATTTTAAATAAGTTTAAGAGATACAATTGAAGGTTCTGCTATTTCGTAAGAATTTGTAAATGCCTCCACTTTCATTGTTAGAGGTCTAATTATATCTATGAACCGGGAAAGATCGTATAGCCACATCACATGCTATGATTCAGAAACTTGGGTCGTTTTCATGACGAGATGTGTCGGCAAGGACAGCGCCGAAGTAAAATGGACTGTCAATACAGCGACTAAGGCTTCCTATGATACTATAGCAGATACAGAATCGCCTACAGTGGTGTGTGTGAATGATGATCATGGACACATGAGTGTCGTAATTTCGTCTTTTCTAGCGAATCTCGGTCTGACTTCAACACTCATGATGGCCGTGTGCAGAGACACCGAGGAGAACGACTTATCCTTCTCATACCTACCCATCGCTTGGAGTGATGGTATAGGGTACACATCATGGTCACCTCTAATTCACAAATATGATAATTTGGACAGCCGCCGCTACATTTCTGAAGTGTTACGGCCTGTGGCTTTACCTCATCTTCGAATCCTTCTTAACATTACCCTTCAACACGACAATAAACGACATCTATAAAGCCATATGACTCCTCTCCCGTTAAAATAAACGCCGAAACTAGACGCCATATAGACGGCTGGAGGTAAAGCTCGAGAAGAAGAGATCGAAGTGAAGGAAACGACAGGGATACACAGACGATCTAAACAATGGACTGGACGACACACCTACAAGGAGATGAAGAAGATGGCGGAGGAGGTATGGAGAGACCGTGTGGTAGAGGAAGGCATTGAAGGAAGGAATAGTCAGGAGAGATGCCATATGTTTTCATAAATCAATTTCCTCTCGGCAAAATTTTCATCAATAAACGACATGTTGCTCATGCTGTCAAAAAACCTCCTCGATACATAGAGTATGTTTTCCTGGCCAGCACGTTCTACAGAATTCTCAACAATAGGAAAGATCAGGTCCATGGTTGCTGAGAGACTGGCATACCTTTCCAACCAGTTCTACAGATGAACTAGGTCTTATAAGAGTTGAAACTGTACTGACTTCTGCACCCACAACTGCCATCCGAATTACACTCATGGACAAAACTTAAGGAAGTTGTACTATTTAGCATGTATATCGGGATTCAGACAATAACTCTGAAAGATATTACAGGGCCTTTATTGAATACACACGAGATAACAAGTGTGAACAAAATTGCCTGTTTCCTAAATAAATAAAAATATGCAGGATATGCAGGATGTTCTAAAACTTCAAAACCTAATTTAATGATTATAGATACAGTTTTACATAATGTATGCGGCCTTGCATTATCATGAAGGAAGAGAACACCTTTACTAAGCTTCCCTCTTCTTTTGTTTCTTATACCGGGCTTTAGCTCATTTACAAGAATGTCACAATAAAGGTCGCTGTTCATACGTTACCTTGAGAATAAAAAATCAAGACAGATTGGTCCATCAACATCCCAAAAAATTGTTAACAAAACTTTACCGGCCGAACGTTGAGACCTGAGGAACATGTAATTCGTCCATTTTTGAACTCGTTAACCCATTTATAAATGTTTTTTTTATGAGACAAACAAGACTCACCATAGATATTTTTCATTCTTTGGCATATTTGAGATGTTTGAATACCTTCTGCATTGAAGAAACGATTAATTGCACGTTGTTCAAGCGTGGTGCAATCCTTCAAGGGAGCTTCCATTTTAGTTTATTTATAAGTCTCGCGCCGCGCGTGGGAAAAAAAGAACAGAACACCTTAAATAGTCTCTCGATTTTATATTTTAATATTCTGTGGTTTAAATTATTTTTGCTTTTTTTATTTTTAAGAAATAAGATAATTCACCTTATTTATTGATCCCCCTTTGTATATAAGGTACTAGCGGATGTACCCGGCTTCGTCCGGGTTTTACCCGAGTAAAGGTTTGTCTAACGAACATTTGTTAAAACAATTCTCTATAAACTTAAAAAAAATCTATTTATATAAAAATGAATGTATGTGTGTCTGTTTGTTTGTTTGTCCTTTATGCCTGACCAAACCACTCATTGGATCGCCATGAAACTTTGGGAAGTTATTTAGTATAGTACTGGGAAGGTTTCTAGCAAATAAAATTTTTGAAATAACTTTTCGCTTTAAAATAATCAAGATAAATATTCTAATTTATCTGTTATAATTCAACAATCTGCTCTAAATATTATCATGATGATACGATGATTTTGTAATGTAGAAAATTAGGAAAGACAAAATTCAGGATGACACGGCAATTTATTTGAGACAAGAATAATGATACAATTCCAAGGCAAGATACTATTCCTTTAACTTCCAATTGCCGAGGGAACCAATTAATATTGATTTTATTCAACTTATCGAGTATTTTTCAAGGGACCGGGAAAAATGTTCACTTTATCCAGAGATTCGTTAGAAAAACCTTTACTCGGATAATATATATATAAAAATGAATGTATGTGTGTGTGTGTGTCTGTTTGTCCTTTATGCCTGACCAAACCACTCATTGGAACGCCATGAAACTTTGGGAAGTTATTTAGTATAGTACTGGGAAGGTTTCTAGCAAATAAAATTTTCGGAATAACTTTTCGCTTTAAAATAATCAAGATAAATATTCTAATTTATCTGTTATAATTCAACAATCTGCTATAAATATTATCATGATGATACGATGATTTTGTAATGTAGAAAATTAGGAAAGACAAAATTCAGGATGACACGGCAATTCATTTGAGACAAGAATAATGATACAATTCCAAGGAAAGATACTATTCCTTTAACTTCCAATTACCGAGGGAAGCAATTAATATTGATTTTATTCAACTAATCGAGTATTTTTCAAGGGACCGGGAAAAAATGTTCACTTTATCGAGAGATTCGTTAGACAAACCTTTACTCGGGTAAAACCCGGGCGAAGCCGGGTACGTCCGCTAGTAATAAATATATTTTGATAATTTGAAACTCTTAAATTTGAATCTCTCGATAAAGTGAACATTTTTTCCCGGTCCCTGTGTGCCGTGTCATCCTGAATTTTGTCTTTCCTAATTTTCTACATTACAAAATCATCGTTTTATCTAGTGAACATTTTTCCCGGTCCCTTGAAAATACTCGATAAGTTGAATAAAATCAATATTAATTGGTTCCCTCGGTAATTGGAAGTTAAAGGAATAGTATCTTTGCCTTGGAATTGTATCATTATTCTTGTCTCAAATAAATCGTGTCATCCTGAGATAATCTTACTTTTGATAAATATTCTTTAAGATAATAAACTTAGTGATAATAAACTTGTAGATAAAAAACTTGTTATCATCGTCGCAATGGTGGCGCTGCTTGCGAGTTAAATCTACAAATCTGCAAATAACTCTAAGGATATTCAAGATATTCAAGAAATTATTTTTCAGAAGCCGTCCCAGTACTATACTAAAAAACTTCCCAAAGTTTCATGGCGTTCCAATGAGTGGTTTGGTCAGGCATAAAGGACACACACACGCATACATTCATTTTTATATATATAGATATTTAGTCTATAATTGATTATTGCAAACAATTAGGAGTACTAATTTAAGAAAAGTGACATTTTTTTCACCAATACTGATATTAAAATATTTGGAGAGGTAGAGTTATCAATGGTGAATTCTTCCTGAAAATTCGCTATTTAAGATATTTTGTTTTAAAGCTGTTTGAACCGTTCTTTATTTATTGAACATTCGACGTCAGCGTCTCGTCTTCCTTAAGGCATCAGTGAAATGAATTAATCACTTTACTGATCTATAAGTTGAGGAAAAGTTTCAAGAGTTCACGTTTAAAATCTTAAATTTCTAATTTAACATTTCATATAACCTTAAATCGAAATTTGAATTGAGAATTTAATTTAGAGGAGTTTCAATCTAATTTTGTTAATGATTTTTCATTAAATATAATTTTAAAGGAATGTGAAAAATAATACAAAAGGGAAATTAAACTGGGATCAAGTGGATAAATTAAGAAAACAAAACAAAAAAAGGCACCTTTTCAACCATATAACTGAAAATTGCTGATGGTTTACGCCATTTGTCGGAATGAATATCAACTAATCGTTTTTGACGAAAAAAATCGACGATTATAGTTGATATTTATTCCGACAGGTGGCGTAAGCCATCAGCAATTTTCAGTTGTACGATTAAAGAGGTGCCTTTTTCTTAATTTTAAAGAAAAAATATTTTTATGAATCTCAAGATATGCTAAGAAAGAGGTACTTAGTTCTTTGAGAGGGATATTTTTTTTTCAAACACTTTCTATTTGAGTATTTGAAACTCAATGAAGTTGATTTCGTACCTCATCCTCCTTACAATCCTGATACTGCTCCTTCTGATTATGGTCTGTTCTGAACAATGAAGAATTTTCTTCTAGGGAACAAATCTGTATCAATTTTAATGAGAGCACTAAGGCTTGTGTTGATTGCTTCAATAAAAAATATAATTATTGTTTTTAAGCAGATTCAGTTAGTTAATTGTTGGTAGATCATTGTTGAAAAATGATGCACTTTGAATGAGGTTTATTTGTTATTTAAAAAATATTGTTTCTAAAATAAACTAGAATACTTTGATCAATTATCCAACTTCTTAATTTTTTATTTGTCTAATGAAGGTTTTTGATTCGTTTACCTAATTCATATACGTCATTCAACTATCAAAGCTTATTAATTATGCCAATCAAATGTTCAAAAATAAATCTTGTAGAACCTAACAATCTGGTCATTCAACGAAATCTACCAAAATGACAAAATTTCTAAGAATAAATTTAAATATTTTGTTCCACAATGTAAAAATTATAACGAAAAAAATTCTTTTGAAACGTGGATTGAATTTTGAAGCGTGTAAACTAAGTTGTCACGTTAAATAAATGTCATTTATGTCATTGCACATATTTTATTAAGAGAAATGGAACTAAAATATTTCGTAGAAAAGTCGAGCCATTTTTCTACGTGGCAGAGCATGTGCAATTGAATTAGAGGCAGACGAGAGTTCTTTCGAGGAAAAGAAAGGAAGAAAATCGAAGAATAAAAACGCCATTTTCTATTCTAAACGGCCACCTTACCTCCCCCCTATTCGCCACATTTGCCCGTATTTCTAATCTTCCACCTTGGCAACAAATGACGCAGCTAAAATATTGGAACTTTTATTGTTCGAAAATATTTTTATTGATCCTTCGCCTCCAGCGTTGCTAAATAAAAAAAAAGTGTGTTGATTAACTCGCATATTGGGAACAAGATCTCTCTAAGAGGGAATTTAAGCCAAAAGATAATGAGGTAACGTTAGAGCAATTTAGTGAAATAGCCATTAGATAAATATTTCATTGGCAATTTCTGGAAAATTGTTATGTGTGTGTGCTCTCTTGTATGTGCATATATTTATTATATTTAAATTATAAGTTTGACATTATATACTAATTATATACATCCCATTCTTTTTTATTCATTATTATTCCTAGTATACGTGGTACAGGCCATGATAATCATGGTGGGTAGAAATTGGAGACTGCTTTTACTGTAAGTGCACCACATGTCTGCACATGTGAAAAGCAGTTCGACTTTTGCAATTACAAGTGTGCCTGAGCCCCTTTGGTTACTTACACTCGCTGATAGGGTTGGACTCTAGCAAGAATCGGGGGCAATTGGAGCATTTTTTAATCAGAAAAAAAAGTGACCAATGCGAGAATCGATCCCGGATCGTAGCGGTCGAAAGCCAACAGTTTAGACCATCCTTACACGGTCCCCCTAACATCCCATTCTAAATATTATATATACATTTAATTGATCGAGAAATTACCTAAATTTTAACACAAAATAAAGTTTTAAATATATCGATTTATTTATTAATAAACAAAAGCAATTTGTAGATGCTGTTTTATCACCGACCCGAGTCTGCTAGATTGAAGAGATGGTCAATAGATGGCGCACAGTTTTTACGTCTATAATGAATATTGTTTCGACGCTTCTCAGCCGTCGTTGTTTGCCTACAAGGCTTCTGAATAACAAGAAGGGGTCTATGTAGATAGAGCGACGTTCTTTATTACCTGTAGCTGCTAGTTAGTGGTCTTTGGAGGGAATGGGAAATCTCCGGGGGAAGAGATCGAGGGGAAGGAGACGACAGGGATACACAGATGATTTGAAACAATGGACGACACGAGGAGATGAAGAGGATGGCGGAGGACCGGGAAGTATGGAGATACCATGTCCCTCAGTAGAGGAAGGCACTGAAGGAGGAAGATATGGAGAGACCATGTGGCCCACCCTCAGTAGAGGAAGGCACTGAAGGAGGGAGATATGGAGAGACCATGTGCCCAGCCACCCTCAGTGGAGGAAGGCACTGAAGGAGAAAGATGTGAAGAGACCATGTGGTCCACCCTCAGTAGAGGAAGGCACTGAAGGAGGGAGATATGGAGCGGCCATGTGGCTCGCCCTCAGTAGAGGAAGGCATTGAAGGAGGGAGATACGGAGAGACCATGTGGCCCACCCTCAGTAGAGGAAGGCACTGAAGGAGGGAGATGTGGAGAGACCATATGGCCCACCCTCAGTAGCGGAAGGCATTGAAGGCCATTACACACATTGAAGAACAAATGGTGCAAAATTTGAAAGATTCAACAAAATATAAGGACCCGGAACTAGAACGAAGATATCCAGCTCACATTAAAGAAAAAATACAATCCACCAACAGACTAAGAAAAAAAAAAGAAAAAAACCTGCGACCCCCGAGATAAATTAGCCTACATGACGGCCCGGAGAGAATCACAGAAACTTACAAGAGAGCACGATAACACTTTATCGAAAACTTGAAAGTCACGGACCAAACCATATGGAAAGCCATCAAACGATTATCCAACTCCGAAAAACAAGAAATAACACTGAAGACAAACAATGGGCAGACACTAACCACAGAAGAAGCAGCTGAATCATTTGCCAACAACTATGAAAAACAGTTCACCCCCAATCCCTATACATCCCACTCCAAACCTACTCGTACATACATCAAACGTGTGAATTCATACATGAAAAAAATAAAGAAACAGGACTAGAACCAACAAATATTGGCGAAATAAAAGCGATTATTGAATATCTACCAAATAAAAAAGCTCCCGGAATCGACGAATTGCCTAATGAAGCTCTCAAACTGCTCCCTAATCATATACTAGCATCAATAACCGAAATCTTTAACGCCTCACTGCAGCTTGCCCACTTCCCTGATAGATGGAAAACGTCCATTATCGGTCCCATACTTAAAAAAGGAAAATCCATGCATGAACCAACAAGCTACAGGCCTATTTCGCTGTTACCTGCCATCTCAAAACTATTCGAAATAATTGTTTTAAGAAGACTCAGAAAATCCCTAGAAGAAAAGAATCCACTCAGACCTGAACAATTTGGCTACCAAGCCAAGCACTCAACATTGCACCAGCTAGTTGTTGTTACTGAAAAAATAAGAAAAGCCATGGACCTAGGCCAAATAACAGGAGCCGTATTCTTCGATATTGCCAAAGCATTCGATAAAGTCTGGCACGAAGCCCTTCTCTACAAAATGTGCAAAAAGCACCTTCCTGGAGACATCATAAAAATAACGCAAAACTTCTTAACAAATAGAACATTCAAGGTACGAGTCAAAGACGAACTTTCAACACCTAGGAACATCCTTGCCGGGGTCCCCCAAGGATCAGTCACAGGACCAACCTTATTTGACATATATATAGATGACTTCCCCTGTATTGAAGACACCTCTTTACACCTATTTGCCGATGATACCGCCATTTTGGCCTCGACATACGACTTCGACTGACTCCACATGAAACTACAAGAGGCCTGCATCTTTTCCACGCTCTGGTGTAAAGAATGGCGAGTTACAATGAACCCCCAAAAAAGTGAAGCAATCATTTTCTCCAGAAAAAAGACAAAATTAAGAAACCTTTAGACGAACTTTTTGTCTTCGAAGACAATATTAAATGGAAAGAGAACATCCGACACCTAGGGATGACCCTAGACGAGCACCTAACCTTCAAAAAACACATTGAAAACAGAATTAATTTGGCGAAAGCTTCCCAACACCGAATATCCCTACTTCTAGGACCGAAAAGCAAATTATCCCTTCATTGCAAAAGAACCATTTACACATCAATAATAAGACCAATACTCATATCTGGCCACCCCATTTTTATGACAGCACATAAGACCATCCTTAAAAAGCTAGAAGTCTTCGAAAATAAAATGATCAGAAAAATCATGTCTCCACCCTGGTTCGTTCGGAACACAATCCTCAGGAACGATCTAAATATCGAAAACATCAATGACTACATTATTAGACAATCATTTAAATACTACGAAAAATCCGAAAAATTAGAAAACCCCACCTTTAAGGAAGCCACAAACTACAAATGCGGAAAAAGGAAAAAAAGAAATTTAAAACCTAGACAAATTCTCCACCAATTAAGCCAGAATGACGAAAAGTGGAAAAAAAAGGAAAAACAAACCCACTTTGAATATCAAACAAGCCAGAAAAAAACCTTCTCAAAAACAATATCCCCAAGGATCTGAGAATCCGGACCCAACGACATCATTATAAATTATAATTGTAAATGAACCCCTGTACATAACCACCCCCCTCAGTATATTGTAAATATGATGATCTAGGTTGCTCTTTTTGAGCGGCACCTAATAAAGTTATTTGGAACTCGAAATTGAACAAAATTTAGGAAAATAAATACAAGTCGGTGGACGAGTGGGTAACCCCCTCGATTCCCGACAGTCATGAACCGGGATTGAATCCCATGTTAAAATTTGTTTAATATGTGAATAACCTTCACATATTATTCATTGTTCAATTATCATGAACTAAGTTGCTCTTGCTGAGCGATACCTATTTATGTGAATTTGAACCAGGTTAAACCAAAATTTAGGAGAACGATTTATAAATAAGTAAAATAAAATTTTTTTATAAAAATGCATTAAAATGGAAGTTAAAACAATTTAGGATGAATATATGAGAAAAATGAATTAAAAAGTGGAAACTAAAAAGTTTGAATTATTACATGTAATATGTTATATATTTAATGTATCAATACTTTTGCGTTTTGAAGCGATAATTGTAAAAATAATTAAACAAGTGGTAAGTATTAATTACAGGTTATTACTAATGTGTGAAAATATAATTTAAGAAATCGCGGGTATTACAACAAAATTTAAGGTAAAATTAAAGCAAAAAAAATAAAAAAGCAAAGTTATGAAATAAAAAAAAAACGGCACCTCTCCCTTTAAAATAGTACATAATAAGTCAATTAAAAATAAAAATTAACTAATTGAAATTAAAATAATTAGACAAAAAAAATTAAGAAGATCTAAATGGTGTGTAGATATCTGGTAAATCAATTTTCCTATTTATGCTTTCTTTGTCTTCTACAGAAGCCCAGCTTTCTAAGAACAATCGACAGTGTTTTTCTTTAATGTTCTGGTATAAAATAGCTGTATTTTCGAAATCCGGATTTTTGGTACCGACGCGCTTCGCCTAGCCAGAACAATGGAAAGGCTTAGACTTTCTATCAACAGTTGGAAATTATACTTACATTTTAATCACCAGTGTCTCGCCGCAAACATAATTCCACCTTCTTTAATTTTAAAAGATCCTGTCCGCACAAATTATTCTAGAAAAATAATATTTGAAACGGGTAAGAAACTTTTAAATGCTAGAATAAAAAAATTGTCATTATAATTTAAACAAATTACAATTAAATATTGATCAATTAATTCCTAAACTAAAAGGAATTTCAATTGATGAAGTATTTGACAAATTTTATAAGTGCTTAGATATCAAATGTCAAAATAAAGCCACTGCTATTCGCAACATTCAATTAAAAAAATTAAACACTTGGCAACAAAAAAACACAACCCCAATCTCACCAAAATACTGTTATTAATCTTTCTGTTATTAATCAATCAATTAAACTCGAAATTACGACACTTCTATCAAAGGGCTTAAACTTCGTACTTTCCAAAAAAATTGATATTCCTAAAACTCTAGCTGCTATAGAAAATTCGATAAAACAATTGCCAGATAATAATAAAGCTAAAATTAGAACAGAAGTTACTCCTATTATTAAAAATTTAGAACGAAAAAACAAGACTAATTTAAATCAAGGAGAAAGACAAGCCATTTGATCGTTAAAGCAAAATAAATATATTGTTATCACACCATCTGATAAAGGAAGAAATACAGTAATTATGAACACAACTGATTACAACACTAAGGTAGAAGAGTTACTTCAAGATAAAGAAATTTATGAACCTTTAACAAAAAACCCTTCACCTAATTTTACTAAAGATTTAAAAAAAAAAACTTAATAAAATCATACGTTCACATAAATTAGATAAAAAACTTTTGAAAATTTAAAGGCTGAGGACAAGAATTCACCAAACCTTTATGGCCTCCCAAAAGTACATAAGCCAAACACACCTTTACGTCCGATTGTTTCCTATGCTGGTTCTCCTCTTTACCCCCTCACTAAATTTATTTCATCCATCATCTCTCCCCTCCAGAAATTACTTCCCCACACTGTCCCTAGTTCTACAGTTGCTGCAAAAACGATCAGAAACCTTTCAATTTCTAATAACAGCCGTGTGGTATCTTTCGACGTTGAATCACTCTACACTTCAATCCCCCACAATGAAGCTATTCTAGCACTCTAAAAATTTACAGAAACCCATCAAAATCTAGATTTCCCTTTCTCCACAGATGCTTTGATTGATTTAATTAAACTTTGTTTGGAACACAATTATTTTAGCCACCAAAATAAATTCTACAGACAAATCAAAGGCTTTTCGATGGGAAACCCTATCTCATCGGCATTAGCCAACATTTTCATTGACCAAATTGATCAAGTTGTCACAGAATCAAAGCAACTCAAAATTATTTTTTTGGAAAAGGTGTACATGTGATGATTTAAGACCATGAAATTGTTGTAAATAGTCCAGATATCTACTACCACATGTTCCACCAGGTGACTGTATATAACTTGTTATTTACTGCAAATAGAAAGCCTCAACTAACATCAATCTGTACCGCGTAAGAATCTAATAAAGTATAGCAACTGTACAGATAGAAGGAATGGAGACTAACAGGAGAAAATTAAGGTTAAAACTAATCAGGCTTAGGTTTGAATAGGAAAGTAGGCCTAGCAAACCCAGTCCAACTTTTACGAGGTCGTGGCCCTCCTGGATAATAAAACTTCCCCCCCCCCTCCCTGTTTACGTCAGAAAAGGGCAGCGACCTGTTCGGACGCAGCTACGCTATAAAAGGAGGTCCCGATCCTCAGTTAGTCAGTCCTTAGTCTTCGTTCCAGTCCCAGTGCGCCGGACGCTCCGATAAAAGGTAAACCCTTTCCTGCCAGAATTCTCCTCGTCCCATTCCTTCTTGACGCCAGACGCTTCTTAGTGGAATCTCTGTTTTCTTATTTCACCTTTGGCTCAGCTGTGTCGACTGCATGGTAGAGTTGACATCGAGGTTCGTCTAGCATCAGGTAACACTGGTCCCAGAGGTCCCAAGATATCACAGACTCCCCCGTCCGAAGAGTCGACAGGATTGTGGACGCCAAGGTACAAGTAAGCAAGTAGACCACTGTCTGTACAGAAAGATGGAACAGGGAAGAGAGGAGGATTCAAAGGAGCCCATGGAGTCCGATCCCGACTACGAAAGTGGCGAAAATACCACTTTTCCAAAGCTGGAAAACACTCTCGGTAGGACGCAGGAAATTGCCCCCAGCCAGGAAGACGCCACGCCCCCGCCGCCGGTATCAGATGTCCTGGGGAGATTGACCAGGACTCGACATCAGCTTTCTGCCGTGACCGGACTATCGCGAGATGTGGAACTACCGCGTTACGATGGTTCGTACGAGGCGCAGAGCTTCTTCACCAACTACGACGCCCAAGCAGATCGGGCCTGACTACAATACTCTACAAGAATGAGAAAGCCACCAAACCTCCTGCAAGCTCCCCTCCGAGTTACCAACACGCGAGCGTATGTTACCTGCTCCCCCGACCATCTCTAAACCACGAGCCCAGCGCAAGTAGTGAACTCTAACTGTCCCAGAGATGCTCCGCCCACGGCACCAGACCAGGCCTGTTCCGACATACAAGACAGCACAACAGTAGGTTCCTCCATACATAATATTTGTTAAACAATTGCTCGTTCGAGCTGAACTGTCCAATAATGTAAACCTATCTCTATTACTTGATACAGGAGCATCTATCGCTATAATTAGTCTGAATACTTTTAAATTAATAGAAACCAGTTTGTAAAAGAAAATACCTGTCCACCCATTCAACTTAACTATTAACGCCATAGCTGACAAAAATTTCACCATATATTATATCTTTTTAAACTTAAAAATAGGTAACATAACGCAGAACCTAAAATTCTATATCCTAGATACACCCTTGCCTTTTGGCATCTTATCCAATAACTCAATAAAAATATTTCTACTATTTATGAACTGTTCTCAGCTACTCCTATATCAAGATAATGTACCCCCCTACCAACTACATTGTATACAAATTCACCTCGTGCAAGCAACACGTGTCCCATGGACAGGTTAATACAACTGTCCCATTTACTAAATTTTCCCCTCCTGGAACGGATTGCTCACACATGGTGAACTCCAACACTCTTATTTGGCCTCATTATAATGTTCCTAATCCCATTTTCAACGCCCCTATGTCATTTTCTTTCATATCTTTGGACAGAAGTAACCTAAGTCACAGCCTTCCAAAACTATTCCAATCGTTAAAGTCCAACATAGCTACACTCTCTCGTACCCTTCTTTTACATGCATATTTAATCATCGCAAATCTCTCTCAACAAAATAAACAACGCCCTCTCACATCACTTTTTCCAATTGGCAACAATTTTTAGTGCGCGACTTAACACCCAAATCCAATTTCGAGCCATACAAGCTCCATAACGTCGCCCCACTAAACACAAAAAAAAAATGTTCACATTAAACGTGCCCTATCTCCACTTACAATATAAAAATTCTCGATATATGTTCGTACTACCAGCACCCACGACTTTAGTAAATTTGTTATTCACGGTGAAACAGGTTAGATTTTCTACAAAACAAAGACTTCACGTGACACCTTTTCATATACCATTTTTTAACTTCGTGTCACAGAGCCACACCACAAAACTCTTTCACTTTTCAGACCAAAGATGCCTTCACGCCTGTGACACATTTAACCTCAAAGCGTGTCCACGTCGAAAGTCGCACTTTCACTCAATTCTAACCTGATATCACTGAATAACATTTTTACTAAGTCCGCAACAACCTCGAAACACAACAACCATTCGATTTAATATCAATAGATACAATATCTGGATTTTCAAAATACAAACACAAATCGAACAAATGCTTGAACACGGGATAATTACAACCTCTGTATCTCCCTATGTCAGTCCCATAACGCTTGTCACCAAACGTGACAAATCAAAACGCTTTTGTGTTTACAATTATAGAAATAATATCTCCGAACGTAGTCCGAATTAACAGACCCAATCGATCTCTAAATAAAAAAGATGTCACTAATTCATGGCCATCAGAAAACCAGGCGTTTCCAAAGGTGGGAGAGAACCACCAAGCAAGCTGCCCCGAAAGGAGCCTCTGACCTAGATAGCCACCCCCCCTCCACTTCTGGGATACGATAAAAATATTCCCCTCGTCCATTTGACACTGAACTAACAAACAGCCGACATTTTATTGCCACAGCCCGTCGCCAGCCCGTGTTCTCTAATGAACTTTCGCCAGCTATTGAATTAAATATTAGTACGTGCCTTTTACCATATACCGTTCTAAACCCCAATGAATTAAAATATCTATTTTTTTTTAGTAATGACCCAAAACCAAGTCACCAGGTCTAGATTCTCTCGCCCTCGATTAACTTGTCCACTTAACATCGGCACTTAGATCCAAGGACAACAATTTACCTACAAAAATCACACACACCTACACATGTTTAAAAAAAAACATCAACAACAACAACCCTTGATCGGTTAGAATAGATCGCCGTGTTTCCTGCACACACAATAAATGCTGCTCTAGGAAGAATCACGTTTTCACCTAAACGTGGCGCAGGGAACAAAAAATCGACAAGATTAGGACTCAGTGAGTTTCACAGTTGGAAACAATGTGATCCACGAGTAGCGTCAAACATAAAACAAATTCGATAAGTTAGAACAACTTAGGCCAACAAGAGCAAATATATTATCCGAGGCAATTTAAAGCTCTCTCTACCCATCCTAAAAAACAGGAACATACATTTGGCCTACTACTTCCCATTCCATCCCGATATATAATTTCTATGTATAATCTTACTTGCTCTTCTTTCTCGATGAACATTTTTTAAATTTTCATTTTAATATCTTGTATATAATCATTATATAGCTCTTATAATTGTTTTTTTTTATTTACGTCAACCAATCAGTTTAGATTAGTGCCATTTTATTTTATTTACCAATGCTTATTATCTTTTGCTTTATGACTCTATTTTATAATCAACTTTATATTTTATCTTTCATCTCTAATATTCTCAAGTTTATATTTCATGTTTATATCGCTAATTTGCATTTGTCATTTTATATTTTCTATCACTTTATAAATTAGATGTTATTTACATTGTTTCATCTTCCGCTACCATGTTCAATGCTATCGAATATATTATTGCTCATTTGAGATTCGCCGCCAGGTGGCCAAGTAGAGCGGACGCAGAATTCTTCGTCTCCCGATAAGTATTTTTTGAAATTATTATTTAACTCTATTTCTTTCCTTTTGTTGCTTTCTTAGTAATACCTGATAGGCAATCTACTATTTATATTCTATGAGAATCATGAAGCTCATTTTATTAATAGCCATATTCAACTTGTTTATTTTTTCCAAAGAAAATTCTCTAATTGCTAAATATGTAAATTTAAGCAGCAAAACTGTAACTTGCTATGCAAAGTACTCAAAGGCAAACTCATTTGTTTATGTTGGAAAAAGCAACCGTAGATGTATTATAATAATGCTATTACTTATGGCAGGTATTGAGTCAAATCCAGGCCCAAGATATACAAAACAAACAACTTTAGAATTGGATAAAGATAAAGATATAGGTGGTTTAATCACAGCGCTTTCAGCCAAAATGGATGACTGGGGACAAAAAATCGAGACTAGATTTGCCTCAGTGGAACAGGGATTAGAGAAAATTAATCAGCGTCTACAACAGCTTGAGACTTCCCTCGACACCACATCAAAGGTTGCGTCGGACAACTCAAAAAGAATAGCTGATCTTGAGGGACGGCTGGAGCATTGTGAGATGAAGCAGCGGGAAAGAAACCTAATTTTTTACGGATTCGAAGGAGCTGAAAATGAAACCCCGGACGAATCTCGCTCCCGTGTTCTCAATCTGATTTCGAGTTCAATGCAGATTTCCGAGGAGATTGGGTTAGAGCAATGCCGAAGATTATCAAGAAAAGCTAATTCACCGCTCCTTATTGAAGTGCCTGACTACAAACAACGAATTCTGTTACTTAGAAACGCATTCAAACTCAGGGATAAAAAGATATTCTTGAACAAAGATTACCCTGCCACTGTTAGAGAGCAAAGGAAAATACTGATTAATAAACGAAAAGAGCTTTTTTCTAGGGGAATTGTCTCCAAGTTGAGAGATAATAAGTTAATTGTCCGTGGCATAAACTATTATGCTTCTAATGGCCGCGTTGTTAGCGCCAGCGGAGACGTAATATAGCAACCCACCGATAGCGAACTTACTGAATCACGGCCCAACCAATTGCTGCAGGATAAACACTTAGTTCTTTCAAATAAAAGTTCTTTAACAACAAATGGCAAGCCTTCTGGAATTACTTACTGGAATATAAATGGATTCTTTATACAAAATAAAATACATATAAATAAAGATCCACAAAAAAGTTTTAAGACTATTAGCATTAAAAATCCAAAAGTTACGGTAGACACAATAATATGCTGGAATATAAATGGACTTTTTAGGATGCTCTCTGTTTTTCCACTTCTCGAGTACATTAAAAATTACGAGATTTTCGCTATACTTGAAACATGGTGTTCAAACCTCACAAATATAACATTAGAGGATTTCCAAATTTTTGAACAGCCGGCAACTAAGACCACGGGAAGGGGAAGGGGATCAGGAGGAATAATTGTGGGCGTCAAAAAAGGGGGGCATTACAGGTTGCACAGTACAGAAAAGGATAACATCTGGATATCGATTTTTTTATCACAAAAATAGGAACCGACAAACCCACCACCTGCTTGATATTTGTATATCTCCCTCCAAACGAACTGTACCAGAACAACTTAGTTAGATTAACTAAATATATGGAAAAACAGATAACAGACGGGAAAGAACTAATTCTGATTGGGGATTTAAATATTAGAACTGGAGGGCTCGGGGGACTGTATAATCCAACAAATCTTCAACTCTCTTTAGTTTCCGAAAGAAAAGCAAGAGATCTAGTAATTTCACCACTGGCTGAAGGACTCCTTGAGTTTCTCGAGGACAATTCGCTGACAATAATCAACGGACGATCAACAGGAGACAGAGAGGGCGACTTTACATATGTTTCGGAGAGAGGCTCATCAACTATTGATTACTGCATAGTTTCCCAAGGAATACTGGAAAAAATATTAGACTTCAGGATAGAAACCCAGATGTACTCAGATCACCTTCCTCTTATCCTGAAGTTAACAGTCCAAAACACCTATGAAAACAAATCTAAGGGAGAAGAATATGGTGTTACGAGATACAGATGGACAGCTGGGGGATTTAAGACATTTAAACAGGAATTAAAGGAATTGCAAGTAGTAAAAATATCAAATCTCGATAGCTCCGTAAATACTTTCACTCAAAGAATTACCGAGGCAATGTCAACATCAGGAATAATGTACTCAACTAAGGGTACCACCGGAAAATCTAAGCCATGGTTTGACAAAAACTGTTACGATATGAAAAAGCTAACAAAAGAAAGTCTGAAGGAATTCCGTAGAACCAACAGGAAGGAAGACCTTGAAAGCTATGCTCTCCATAGAAAGAAATATCTCGGTTTATTAGATGATAAAAGAAGGAAATATATTCAGGAAAAACAAGAAATATTGAGAAATATTAAAGATTCAAAGTCCTTTTGGAAGACCATTGCGCTATTTAAAGGAGCAACAAAAATTCAAGGAGAAATTACTGTACAGGAATGGCACGAATTTTATTGCGAATTAATGAGTATTGAGGAAAAAGAGAAGATCTGTAATATAGAAGTGAGGATCTCGCCGAGCGACCCAATACTTGATCCAGAGATAACTTCTGAAGAGATAGGCAGGGCAATCAGAGATTTGAAGAATAACAAGGCAAGTGGACCTGATGACATCCCCAATGAAATAATAAAAATACTCCCAGACTCATACATGGGTTTATCAGAACAATTTTACAATAGAGCTCTGATAATGGGACACTATCCTACAATATGGACTAAATCGATCATACATCCAATCTTTAAAAGCGGTGACAAAGATAACCCTTCAAATTACCGTGGTATAGCACTGATAAGTAATTTTTCGAAACTTTTTACAACAATACTAAGATCAAGACTGAATGAATGGGTAGAAAGAAGAAACGTCATTCCAGAAAATCAGGCGGGTTTCCGAAGGGGACGATCGTGTGTGGACCTGATATTCACATTGACCTCTCTAATACAACTTTCACTGAGGAAAAAGAGAGGAAAATTATATGTATTTTTTGTTGATTTGAGAAAAGCATTTGACACAGTTCCTCACTCATTACTCTGGAAGAAATTAACCAATCTGGGCGTGAGCTATCAATTTATACATGCAATTAGAAATTACTACGAACAGGCGACTGTGGCAGTCAGATGGAGGGGTTCAATTACAGAAAATATTAAGATACATTCGGGCGTTTTACAAGGAGAGCCACTATCGCCATTACTTTTTATATTATTTATGACGGACCTGATTAAAATGTATGACAACTCAGATCTGACGAGTGTATACCTTCCGGAATTTGGTGATGTTCACCTGCTGATGTATGCAGATGATATTGCTATTATAGGGGAGTCGAGGTTAAACCTCCAAAAAAAGATTAATATATTGAAGGAATATCTTGGTGTGAACGAAATGACACTGAACGAGTCTAAATCGAAGGTTATGGTATTTCGCAATGGTGGTAAACCCTCAAGAGAAGATAGATGGTACTGGAATGGTAAACCTCTGACGGTAACAAGAAGATATAATTACTTGGGATACCCTCTGGTCAGTACAACTAAAACCACTCAAGCCGCAAACTTTTTCAAAGGAAAAGCACTTGCGGCAATAAATGCTACAACCCCAATATTGGCGAAATCAAAAATTAATTCACTAAACTCTGCAATGAAACTGTTTGACTCAATTGTGATGGCTGTTTTGATGTATGCTGCTCCAATTTGGGCAACAGAGTATAAAGATTTATTAGACCATATACAAGATACATTTATTCGTAGGTTTTTGAGTTTGCCTAGATATACACCAGGATACATAATAAGACCAGAAACAGGCCGCGTCTCATTAATAATAACAGCTCTGAAATTGACCTTGAAATATTGGCTGAGGGTGCTGAGTATGGATACAAATAGACTGCCTCGAATTTGTTTAACTAGAATGAGGCAATTATCCTGTGCTACAGGTGCGCCCATCGGTTTTATAAAACAATTAAGCAATTTACTTAATAATAACGGATCTTCGTGGCTTACTTATTGTAATGATCCTGACTCACTAAGCAATGCTATCCCTGGAATATTAAGAACTGCGATAGAGCAATCAATACAAAACGACCTAACAAGAATAACCCAATCAAAGTTATATTCCCACTATAGAGACATATATACAACGTTTACCACCGAAGAATACTTCTTAAGTGAACTCCCTTTTCCTATCATCAGATTAATTGCACAATTTAGAACCCTTTCAATTTTTTTCAGAGAACACCATTTGATTTTATTGAGGCGTGAAGAACTGAAATGCACTTTCTGTGGATCAGGAATAACAACGGAGATGTTGCATTACATATTTGACTGTGCTGCTCTGTCTGAGGAAAGACGAAAACTAAATGATAAAACGGGGCAACTTTGTCCTTCATTTCCGGCACTGATTAATGAAATATCAAAGAATAGGTATATAGCGATGGCGATATTTGGATTCCACAAGACTATATCCCGGAAAAAGGCCTCACAGTGTTCTCCCTATCCCTTGTGAACTGGCGAATCCTGTATAGGGCGAGTGGCCCTAAATAAAGGCTTTTTTGTTGTTGTTGTTGTTGTTATTATTGCTCATTTTTAATTTTCATTTAACATTTTCACTTTATATTACCCCTTATATACCGCTATAGTGTGTTAATCTTTTTATTATGTCATCACTATTTTTACTTTTTTAAAAGACTACTTTGCATTTAACTTCGCAATTCTATTTTCGATTTTTTAAATCCTTTAACGCTATATGCAAAGCCTTAATTTCGCAATTTCATATCTCAATGATATATTCTTTTATATATACCAAATTACAAAACTATTCTAGACGCGAAATATTCTTTTTAAAATAAAACAATTTCTACTGCCCTTACTGCAATGGAAAAAATTAAAGGGAGGGCCTGGCTCATCAGTTGTGAACCCTCCAAGCGGTTTCGCCAGTTTAATTTACCATACCGCTGTTATATTGCATTTTTGGAACTTCCTTTTATAGTGATACTGATGCTTAACTCTTCGAATGGGTATTCTAGATTAACTATGGTTGTTGTGTTTCGAGGTTGTTGCGGACTTAGTAAAAATGTTATTCAGTGATATCAGGTTAGAATTGAGTGAAAGTGCGACTTTCGACGTGGACACGCTTTGAGGTTAAATGTGTCACAGGCGTGAAGGCGTCTTTGGCCTGAAAAGTGAAAGAGTTTTGTGGTGTGGCTCTGTGACACGAAGTTAAAAAATGGTTTATGAAAAGGTGTCATGTGAAGTCTGGACAGATGGCGCGCTAGTCCATTGTAAAATATTCTTTTATAATCAAACTAAAAATCATGATCTAAAAACAGGGCAATTTTCAATAACCTCTTAATCAACCACTTTAAAGGTTACACTTCTCAATAAATACTAACATTCCTTTTACGCAGGAACTTTTAACTCCTTCGCAGGCTAGACTTGACCTACTTTGATTTCGTTATTAACAATATTGACACACCGTCCCCCAGATTTACCTATCCCAACTTCTGACTTGGACACGTGCAAATTGTATTTTTTTTTATATTCCAGGGCACTCTAATGCCACACGCTGGCACATCTTTTTTTTACTCTTTTTCTCACTAAGCCCCTGACGACTCCAATTAAATCTTTGATTTCTGGTCACTGATCTTCGCCCTCATTTATCCTGCATGGGTACGTCTTAACGACTAATTCATCATACCCATAACAATCACCCTTATCTTACTATTCGATTGTGGTACTGTAACTGTATTCGTTCCTTAAATTTACAAGTGAAACATGGCCTAGTTTTTCCGCGCCGTGCACATTAAATGGTTTGGGACTTGAGTCAAGGTGACATTTCCTCAACCTAATGACAACTAATCCCACAACCCTTTCTAAGCCCATCACGAAGAGATCATGATTGACCCATCCAATCAGTTATATTCTTACCTATCATCATTATATGTTCTCTATTAATTATTTTATTCCTATTTTTGTTTTACTTGTATTTTTAGTATTAGTTGTTTATGCTTTATTATCTCTTTTGATATACAGAAATCAACCGCATGTTATATACCAACGCATTTCAATTATTTTTAAAAAATTACTTCCTTAATAACAGTCTTCCTATTCCGCTCTCTTAAATCCCTCCATATGAACCCTCTCACATCCGGGGCCATCTGTGATGATTTAAGACCATGGAATTGTTGTAAATAGTCCAGATATCTACTACCACATGTTCCACCACGTGACTGTATATAACTTGTTGTTTACTGCAAATAGAAAGCCTCAACTAACATCAATCTGTACCGCGTAAGAATCTAATAGAGTATAGCAACTGTACAGATAGAAGGAATGGAGACTAACAGGAGAAAATTAAGGTTAAAACTAATCAGGCTTAGGTTTGAATAGGAAAGCAGGCCTAGCAAACCCAGTCCAACTTTTACGAGGTCGTGGTCCTCCTGGATAATAAAACTCCCCCCCCCCCCTGTTTACGTCAGAAAAGGGCAGCGACCTGTTCGGACGCAGCTACGCTATAAAAGGAGGTCCCGATCCTCAGTTAGTCAGTCCTTAGTCTTCGTTCCAGTCCCAGTTCGCCGGACGCTCCGATAAAAGGTAAACCCTTTCCTGTCAGAATTCTCCTCGTCCCATTCCTTCTTGACGTCAGACGCTTCTTAGTGGAATCTCTGTTTGCTTATTTCACCTTTGGCCCAGCTGTGTCGCCTTCCACCACGACTGCACGGTAGAGTTGACATCGAGGTTCGTCTAGCATCAGGTAACACTGGTCCCAGAGGTCCCAAGATATCACATACATAGATGATATTTTTTGCATTACAGAATCTGATTTTGTAGTAATTTAAAATGTTTTATATAATTTAAGACCATTTTCAAAATTTACACATGAAATTGAAAATAATAATTCTCTGGCATTTTTAGATTTACAGCTCAAAAGAAAGTTTAACCAAATTGAAACTAGTATTTTTAGAAAATCAACCCACACACAGGTAATTATTTAAATTTCAATTCTTTTGGCCCAGTTCACCATAAAATCGCTGTGGTTAAATCTCTTTCCAAAAGATTAGATACACATTGCTCGTCAAAAATTAATGATATAGTGGAGAAAAATAGAATATTCAGTGAATTAAAAACAACAAGTACCCAAGCAAATTTATCGAAAAACATTTTTATAAACCAAAATCTCCACCTTTAAATAACACCCCTGATCAATCAAAAAAGCTTTTCTGCTCCCACCCCTACAGCTACGGCTCTGAACGCATCGCCAGAGTCCTAAAGAGATACAACATCACAACCACCTATCAATCATCTTTAAATTTAAGAACGGCCCTACGCCATCCAGACACTAAGCAAATTAACAAAATGGAAAACAAAATCAACGTAATTTACAAAATACCTTGTAACAATTCCAAGCTAATTATATAGGGGAAACCAGCAAACCACTTAAAGATCGTATAAATCAACACAAATCAGGACTGTTCGTGTTCGTTTAAAAAACAAAAAAAGGGTGATCGATTGAAAGGAAAAACAATGGGGGAAATAAATGCACATAAAACACAGTATAACAAAAGGTTTTATTTTAAAATTAAAAAGGGCTAAAAACTATTATACTTATATATATAAAGAATTATGGATAAAACAATAAAAAAGGTTAAGCAAAATTATACTTATATATAAAGAATTATGCATAAAAAAACAAGATAAAAAAGGTTAAGCAAAATTATACTTATATATAAAGAATTGTGCATTAAAAACAAGAAACAAGGTTAAGCAAAAAAAAGTAAAATTAACTAATCTTAGGGAAGGGAGATAAAAATAAGTGTCAGGGGGGGGGGGGGGGGTATCCAGCGTTGTGTTCACACAGTACCTCGAGTGGCAGCACCGTCGCTGGCTTAGCTTCCTCTTGGTCGCGGCTCGTGCGATGTCCAAAGCGTCCTTTACGTCCACGAGACTCTGCTTGTGGGATACTCCAAGACGTCCTTTCCGTCCAAGAGACTCTGCTTGTGGGATACTCCAAGACGTCCTTTCCGTCCACGAGACTCTGCTTGTGGGATACTCCAAGACGTCCTTTCCGTCCACGAGACTCTGCTTGTGGGATACTCCAAGACGTCCTTTCCGTCCACGAGACTCTGCTTGTGGGATACTCCAAGACGTCCTTTCCGTCCACGAGACTCTGCTTGTGGGATACTTCTCGGACGTCTTTCCGTCCACAAGACGCTGCTTGTAGGATACTTCTCAGACGTGTTTCCGTCCACAAGACGCTGCTTGTAGGATACTTCCCAGGCGCGTCTGCCCCGCCTGGGCCGCTGCTGCTAACTAAGAGAAAAAAAAGAAGACGCCACATGGCGGGCTGTCCCGGGCCTGCAGAACAACCAAACAAATTCCAGACCACTTGACTTTTGCCTCCCCAGGCCATCTGGTGACCTTTGCCCTCGGTCGGTTCCAGCTGGGAGTTTCCCCGACCATGTCGATATCTTGCTCGTCTCCCTTCACCTAAGTCCTTCATTCTATGTACAAAGTAAAAGAACGGTAAAATAGTTTTAACATTCTCTCACAAAATTTTGCTCCGAAAGAAGCCAAAATTAAGTATAAGACAAAAGAGCATATAAATACACAATACACACAAGAGTAGATATGCCTATTACATTACATAAAATACACATAAAAGAATACACATATTACACATTTTTTTTTTTTCATACAGGTACTTTCACTAGTCCTTCGAGTCATACCTTGCAGGCTTTCTGATTACCCTACCATATCTATTTCTAGAGTCCCTGGATTCAATATTGGGCCTATTTCCTAAAAATGCATCAGATTGGGGTTCGGTATTTGAATTGTCCTAACCATTCTTTCCCAAAATCCTCCCCACCAAGGAGCAGAAAGAGGGATAAAAATCCACTGTATCCTTTTAATTGAGGTTTCCCTTTCAATTCTAGTCCAATCCAATCTCTTGAATATTCTATTAAGTTTTGCGAAATTGGTGCCATTGTCGCTATATATTTTCTCGGGGCGCCCTCTCCGACAAATAAACCTATGGAGGGCCATCATGAAGACTCCTGTCTCTAAACTCTTTACCAACTCCAGATGAATAGCGCGATAGACGGCGCAAGTAAAGGCGGCTACCCACACTTTCCCACCTTCTTTCAAATGAAGAGGGCCTAATAAATCAACTCCTGTAATTTGGAAGGGTTTGCCCAGTCCAATTCTGTTTTCTGGCAAAGCTGCCATTGGTCTTTGCAGAGACTTTTCTTTAAGTCTCTTGCAAGCAATGCACTTACTGATAATTTTCTTTATCGTTTTCCTTCCCCTGATTATCCAAAATTTCTCTCTCAGCTTTGATAAAATGAATTGCACGCCTACATGTCCATTCTTCAGGTGCACCATATAAGTTGCTCTACGAAGGGATGGTCGCCTGGTAGAATGATAGGAGTTTTAAATTCTTCTGGGACCTGTCCATGTAAAAGTTTGCTTTCTACACACCAAAGTCCGTCAGTGTTTTTTAATATTTTGAAACTCTTGGTTGCATTCGATTTCTCTATGGAGACTTTCTCCTGAATCATTCGGATAAGCTTTTTTCTGCCAAGTCTAATTCTGAAACTTTCAAAGGTCCTGTTTCAGTTGACTGTTTTTTAAGTTTCCCTAAAAATCTTAAAACATAGGACATTATCCTGATGTTGAGAGAGTAATTAGACCTCCTTGTCAGTATCCAGTCTTTATAATCGATGTTCAAATTAATGTTGGTTTTCATAATGTTTTCTTTAACATTTATTTCTTTTGGATTTATCGAGAACTCTGAATTGGGCCAGAATTCTTTAGGTTTTTTCAACCATTCGGGGCCCTCCCACCATCTGCTTTGCACAAACTGGCTTGGAGGGCAACCTCGAGACAGAAGATCGGCCGGGTTCAACTGACTAGGAACGAACCTCCAATCGTTCAAATTGGTAGTGGCCTGTATTTCTCTGACTCGGTTTCTCACGAAAACTCTCCACTCAATTTCTCTCTTCATCCAACTTAGCGCGGTAGTAGAGTCAGACCAAAGAGTTGTTTCACATTTTCTCTTTAAGGCAGCTTGGATTGCATTGGCTAGTCTAGCTCCTAGTACCATGGCCATTAATTCCAAGCGAGGGATCGTAATACTCTTCATAGGAGCTAATCTGACTTTGCTCCAAATCAAAGTTAGAGTATTTTCTCGTCCCGTTTCGCTCCTTAAATAGGCTACAGCTCCATAGCCTATTTGACTAGCGTCACAAAAGATATGAACTTCTGTAGGGAAAATGAGATCATTCCACATATATCTCGGTATCTTTATTAACTCTATGAATTTTATTTGATCCAACCAGGTTCGAAATTCCTGGGCCATACTTTCGGGTAGAGGTGTATCCCAACCTAGTTTCAGCCCCCATGATCGCTGCAGTAACAACTTTGGTGGCAAGAATACTGGAGCGCAAAATCCAAGTGGATCAAATATCCGCTGGACCATGGACAGTACCAGCCTTTTCGTTAATTTGGGTTGAAGACTCAAATTGTCAGGGAATTCGCATTTTAATGATTCTTCCATTTTATTCCAAACAACACCCAATATTTTTGTACAAGTCCCCTTTTCAGGGTTTTCCTCCAGAGAATATTCCCACTCTCGTAAGTCCATTTTAGCCCTGTCCATAATTTCAATTGCGGCCTTTTGAAATTCCTGCACTTCCTGCTTTGTTTCCAGCGAGGTAATACAATTGTCCATGTAGAAGGATTGGGCTAAAATATTTGCCCATTGAACAAGTGGGCCTCTTATTGATTGAAGATGGTATTCTATTACGGCGTTCAGCACAAAAGGACTACAGTTTAAGCCAAATACAAGTCTCTTATGCCTGTGAGCTATTAGTTCTCTATTGCTCTCCTTTTCCCACCAAAGGAATCTGAAGTAGTTCCGTTCAGATTCTTCAATCGCCACCATCTGGAATGCTTTTCTTATATCTGCCGCGACTCCAAATTTATTTTCCCGAAATCTTATCATAATTTCAGGGATTCTTTCCAATAAATTCGGTCCCTTTTCTAAACATTGATTCAAAGATAGTCCATTATGACCTAGACAAGAAGCATCGAAAACCGGACGTATGGGCGTCGTTTTAGATTCCATCTTGTACACAGGGCGGTGAGGTGAATAGTAGCCTCTTCTCTCGAGAGGATTTTCCTCGACTCTTTCAATGAGTCCTTCAGTCAGCCAGTCTCTAAAGATCTGACTATATTCGGTCAACTTATTCTGTGAGGTCATTTTCTTAGTGCTTATATCTAACCTTTTTATCGCTATGTCAAGATTGCTGGGGATTGACCCCTTTTCTACCTTCCAAGGTAGACCTACAGAATATCTCTGATCACTTTGTCTTTGAATTTTTGTTATTAACTTTTCTTTTATTTCCTGGTATCTGGTCTCTTTGGAGCAAGTTTCAACAGGATCTCTAATGCCTAGTACTTCTAGATCCCACAAATCCTTTAAATCGCATCGCGTTGTTAGCAGATTCAAAGTCTGCTGCACATTGTCATTGCTATCAATAATTGGCGACTTGCCCATTAGTGTCCAACCTAATTTCGTTTCCACCGCAGTTAAATCTGCTTCAACTTGAACTATTTTTCCTGTCAAAATCATACCTAGATAGTTAGCGCCAATCAATATGTCAATCTCTTGTCCTTTAAAATTGTCCTGAGACAATATTATGCCCTTAATCTTCAATTTTTCTAACCAGTCTCCTTTTGGCAAAGGTGGTATGGCGTCGCAAATTTTACGTTGATCCAGCGCCTCAATATGGATCACATCTCTTTTATTACCTAAATTCTCCAATTCTAACATAAATTTACCGTGCTTTTCTTCACCAATCTTATTACCTCCAAAAAGACTTTTGGCTATAGTTATTTCGCCTTTTCTTTCTATTTCTATACTCCAAACTAACGACTGTTTGATATACGAAAACTGACTTCCACTGTCGAGGAGAATTCTAACCCTTCTAGAGGCATTTGGGCCTCTTAACAGTGCTACCGTGGTCATCAGCAAGACCTGACCGGTGCAGGCTTGACTAGAAAGCGATGCAATGGGTTCAGGTGCATTTTCCTTTAGATTTTCTCTTCCTGGTTTCGTTAACCGGTTAGAAGAATTTCCTTCACATAAAACTTCCAAGTGGTTTCTCCCACAGTTTTTGCACTCCAATTGTTCTCGGCACTGACTCTGTATGTGTCCCTTTCTTAAGCATTTGAAACATAGATGGGCACTACGTATTTTATCATTTCTCTCTCCCGGAGACATTTTCATTATGGAACGGCATTGATGACTCGCATGATTTGTTCTTTCACAAAAGAAGCATTTTATATTAGTTCGCCCTCCGAACAGACTAGACACAGTGGCGGCTCTGAAATTGCTCCTTGTTCTGGTCCCATCATTGTAAGACCTTTTATAGGGTTCCTCCTGCTTAAAGCCTTTTTTCACAAATTTCAGCCGTTGAGCACTCCTTATTTCGGCTTTTAGAAAGTCCAATAATAACCTGAGCCTTTCTTGAGCTCCTCCAACCCCTTTATCTGACTCTTCCCGTTTTGCTAACTCCATACCATAACCCGAAGAAGGATGCCTGTGCCATATTTTCAAAATATCCGAAGGTAATGAAGACTCGACAAGAGGGTATAAAAAAATACCCGACAACTGGGGATCAATGCCCAATGTCTCTAACGACCGGAGGTGACTGCTCAGTTCGTCGTACAGACTGCTTAAATTTCTATTTTCCTTCTTTACATTAGTTATAACCGAATTCAATTGACGTCTGACATATAGTTCTGTCAGTATATTCGGGTCACCGAATCGCTCCTGTAGGGCTTGTACCGCCAAAACATAGTTGGCGCCTGTAACGGGATAGCTTGCTACAACACGATAGGCTTCTGAATTTGGTACAATTGCTTGACGCAAATATAAAAACCGGTCGCTATCGGATAAATTCTTATTTTCGTGAATTTTCGAAAACTGCGCCCACCAAGGCAACTAACCTTCCAGAGAGCCATCATAGCTTTTTAGGGCTAACTCTGGTAATTTCACATTTATTACAGTGTCCTCGCTAGCAATCGGGATTGTTTCCTCTTTATCGGGATTCCGTAATACACTGACTTTCTGTTGAATATCAAACTTTTCCTCTTCATATTTATCGCATTCTTGCCATTCCCTATCAATACTTTCCTCTGTAATCCCTTCTTTCACTACCAATAAAGCCTGATATTTTTCGTTTAGATCTACAAGTTTCGTGTAATAAGACTCTATAGTCTATTAAACTTAGAATAAATATCATTCCTATCAATTTGAGACTTTTCAAATTCTCCATTTATTTCATTAATAATTCTAGTGAAAGTACCTCTTATGGCTTTTCTGCGCTTTTTAATTGCATCCATTTCCTCCATATTTCCTTTAAATCGATCACGTCCGGCTCACCAAAATGTTCGTGTTCGTTTAAAAAACAAAAAAAGGGTGATCGATTGAAAGGAAAAACAATGGGGGAAATAAATGCACATAAAACACAGTATAACAAAAGGTTTTATTTTAAAATTAAAAAGGGCTAAAAACTATTATACTTATATATATAAAGAATTATGGATAAAAAACAATAAAAAAGGTTAAGCAAAATTATACTTATATATAAAGAATTATGCATAAAAAACAAGATAAAAAAGGTTAAGCAAAATTATACTTATATATAAAGAATTGTGCATAAAAAACAAGAAACAAGGTTAAGCAAAAAAAAAGTAAAATTAACTAATCTTAGTCTTCCTCTTGGTCGCGGCTCGTGCGATGTCCAAAGCGTCCTTTACGTCCACGAGACTCTGCTTGTGGGATACTCCAAGACGTCCTTTCCGTCCACGAGACTCTGCTTGTGGGATACTCCAAGACGTCCTTTCCGTCCACGAGACTCTGCTTGTGGGATACTCCAAGACGTCCTTTCCGTCCACGAGACTCTGCTTGTGGGATACTCCAAGACGTCCTTTCCGTCCACGAGACTCTGCTTGTGGGATACTCCAAGACGTCCTTTCCGTCCACGAGACTCTGCTTGTGGGATACTTCTCGGACGTCTTTCCGTCCACAAGACGCTGCTTGTAGGATACTTCTCAGACGTGTTTCCGTCCACAAGACGCTGCTTGTAGGATACTTCCCAGGCGCGTCTGCCCCGCCTGGGCCGCTGCTGCTAACTAAGAGAAAAAAAAGAAGACGCCACATGGCGGGCTGTCCCTGGCCTGCAGAACAACCAAACAAATTCCAGACCACTTGACTTTTGCCTCCCCGGGCCATCTGGTGACCTTTGCCCTCGGTCGGTTCCAGCTGGGAGTTTCCCCGACCATGTCGATATCTTGCTCGTCTCCCTTCACCTAAGTCCTTCATTCTATGTACAAAGTAAAAGAACGGTAAAATAGTTTTAACAAGGACTAAGGAATTACAACCCACTGTCTCTCCTTGTTGATCATGCTCTAAAAAACAACCACACTCCGGATTTCGAAAATACAGCTATTTTATACCAGAACATTAAAGGAAAACACTGCCGATAGTTCTTAGAAAGCTGGGCTTCTGTAGAAGACAAAGAAAGCATAAATAGGAAAATTGATTTACCAGACATCTACACACCATTTAGATCTTCTTATTTTTTTTGTCTAATTATTTTAATTTCAATTAGTTAATTAGTAGGTACCCGTAAATATTCAATTTGGAAACTGCCAGAATGCCCAGAATTAAAAAATGAAGAAGATTCTCAAGCTTTGAAAAAATACAGCTGTGCAGTCGAAACCACCTTTGCCGAACTAATAAATTTTATTGACTTTTACGAAAGGGAACTTTGCGAACTGCGCTCAAACTACCTAGAACACGATACTACAAAAGCTCCCGCGAAGCGCCCAAGAGAAAAATCACCAGTAGCCGCAAAAGAAACAACAACGCAAAAAAACAAACTGGTGCTCCAACCAAAGGTCACAAGGTAATCCTGAACCAAAATTACAAAAGAACAGCCTGAAAAACCTCATGAAGCAGAAACAGTCGGAATGGAAATCGAAGTGACACCAAACAAAAAGCCAAATCATGAAAAAAAAACATAAAAACTCGAACCCATCAAAGAAACCTAACGAAACATCGAATAACAACCCCACCCCTAACCCCAAGATCAGAATACCACCAATTAAAATAAGCGGAGTGAAGGAATGATCAGGCCTTAGAGATGGACTTGTCAAGTGTACAAAACAAAAGCGAGAATTTTACACATCAGGCCGATACATCAACGTTCAGACTCACACAACAACAGACTGCCGGACAGCTACCAAGTGGTTGGAAGATCGCCACTACACCTTCCACTTCAAGATCCTAGACGATGAAAAGTGCCTTAGAGTAGTCGTCAGAGGTCTCGACCGCTGCATCAACCTTCCCGAAATACAAGAGGATCTGGAAAACAAGGGATTTGAGATGTCCAAAATTGCAAGACTACGAAATTCAAGAACAAAGGAGGAGCTCCCACTAATCCAGGTAACCCTTCCTAAGACGGCAAGGAATAAATAAATTTACAATATCACAGATCTCTGCGACATGAAGTGCAACGTCGAGGCTTACAGGGCTCCCAAAGGCCCCGGACAATGCCATAGGTGCCAAAACTTTGGGCACTCTCAGTTTGAATGCAGGGAAACTCCCAAATGTGTAAAATGTGGAGAAAATCATTTCACATCCGAATGCACAAAAGAAAAAGAAGTCCCACCTAAATGTGCAAACTGCCAGGGTCAGCATACAGCAAGTTGGCGTGGTTGCCCACTATACAGAAAGATAAATAGAGTGCCCCAAACTCAAAATAATCAGAAACCAAACCTCAATACAGAAAAAGAAAAATCCAACCCTATAGGTCCAAACCCTTCTGAAATTCCCCAACCCATTCAAAACAAGAACAAAACTCCACATGTTAATAAAGAACGTCCCAATCCTCCTTCAGCCACTAAGGTCAACCAACTAGAGAGCGCTATCAAAAAAGCTCTCAGTGACCCCGCAATAATAGCAAACATCATGAAGAACGTTGTAGACACCTTTAGATGTAAATGAATCACAAAAATTTGCATAAAAATAGCCTTCCAATCGTTCACTGGAACGCGTGTAGTCTCCGAAACAAAAAACAACAATTTTCAGAATTCCTGAACGACCACGACATCGACATCGCACTAGTGTCAGAAACCTGGCTTAAGCCGTGCCATAAAATGAGGATTCAAAACTTCATCACCCTCCGCAACGACTGACTAACCGGACAAAGTGGTGGAACTGCCATATTCATCCACAAGAAGTACAGCCATGCACCTATTCATGCCACCACCTCAAGCCTGAAAACAACAGGAATTTCAATCAAAGACAAAAACGGGGTGAATATGAACCTGTATTCGTGCAACAAACCACCAAACACCTATCTAGATCAAAAACCGATATCTATAACATTTTTTCAACGGACACACCGACCATCATAGCAGGTGACCTAAACTGCAAACATCCTTCCTGGGTTCCACCACCACTAACCCAAGCGGGAGAAGGCTCCAAAACGCAATCAACGTTATGGACCTAGATGTGAGCTACCCCGACGAACCTACTCATGACTCACCTCCAGACATCATTGATATCGCCGTGCACAAAAACATCTCCCAAAGCGAATACTCTAAAGTCCTGCACGAACTAACCTCTGATCATCTCCCAGTACTACTTGTGCTACAGAATTTTAAAATCTCCTACTCAAATACAAAAATAAAAATTACAGATTGGGCCCTATTCAAGTACAAAATGGAAATCGCTGAACCTCCTGATTTGATCCTAGATACATCTTCAAAAATAGACGAGGCCATTACACACATTGAAGAACAAATGGTGCAAAATTTGAAAGATTCAACAAAATATAAGGACCCGGAACTAGAACGAAGATATCCAACTCACATTAAAGAAAAAATACGATCCACCAACAGACTAAAAAAAAAATGAAAAATACTTGCGATCCCCGAGATAAATCAGCCTACATGACGGCCCGGAGAGAATCACAGAAACTTACAAGAGAGCACGATAACACTTTATCGAAAACTTGAAAGTCACGGACCAAACCATATGGAAAGCCATCAAACGATTATCCAACTCCGAAAAAAAAGAAATAACACTGAAGACAAACAATGGGCAGACACTAACCACAGAAGAAGCAGCTGAATCATTTGCCAACAACTATGAAAAACAGTTCACCCCCAATCCCTATACATCCCACTCCAAACCTACTCGTACATACATCAAACGTGTGAATTCATACATGAAAAAAATAAAGAAACAGGACTAGAACCAACAAATATTGGCGAAATAAAAGCGATTATTGAATATCTACCAAATAAAAAAGCTCCCGGAATCGACGAATTGCCTAATGAAGCTCTCAAACTGCTCCCTAATCATATACTAGCATCAATAACCGAAATCTTTAACGCCTCACTGCAGCTTGCCCACTTCCCTGATAGATGGAAAACGTCCATTATCGGTCCCATACTTAAAAAAGGAAAATCCATGCATGAACCAACAAGCTACAGGCCTATTTCGCTGTTACCTGCCATCTCAAAACTATTCGAAATAATTGTTTTAAGAAGACTCAGAAAATCCCTAGAAGAAAAGAATCCACTCAGACCTGAACAATTTGGCTACCAAGCCAAGCACTCAACATTGCACCAGCTAGTTGTTGTTACTGAAAAAATAAGAAAAGCCATGGACCTAGGCCAAATAACAGGAGCCGTATTCTTCGATATTGCCAAAGCATTCGATAAAGTCTGGCACGAAGCCCTTCTCTACAAAATGTGCAAAAAGCACCTTCCTGGAGACATCATAAAAATAACGCAAAACTTCTTAACAAATAGAACATTCAAGGTACGAGTCAAAGACGAACTTTCAACACCTAGGAACATCCTTGCCGGGGTCCCCCAAGGATCAGTCACAGGACCAACCTTATTTGACATATATATAGATGACTTCCCCTGTATTGAAGACACCTCTTTACACCTATTTGCCGATGATACCGCCATTTTGGCCTCGACATACGACTTCGACTGACTCCACATGAAACTACAAGAGGCCTGCATCTTTTCCACGCTCTGGTGTAAAGAATGGCGAGTTACAATGAACCCCCAAAAAAGTGAAGCAATCATTTTCTCCAGAAAAAAGACAAAATTAAGAAACCTTTAGACGAACTTTTTGTCTTCGAAGACAATATTAAATGGAAAGAGAACATCCGACACCTAGGGATGACCCTAGACGAGCACCTAACCTTCAAAAAACACATTGAAAACAGAATTAATTTGGCGAAAGCTTCCCAACACCGAATATCCCTACTTCTAGGACCGAAAAGCAAATTATCCCTTCATTGCAAAAGAACCATTTACACATCAATAATAAGACCAATACTCATATCTGGCCACCCCATTTTTATGACAGCACATAAGACCATCCTTAAAAAGCTAGAAGTCTTCGAAAATAAAATGATCAGAAAAATCATGTCTCCACCCTGGTTCGTTCGGAACACAATCCTCAGGAACGATCTAAATATCGAAAACATCAATGACTACATTATTAGACAATCATTTAAATACTACGAAAAATCCGAAAAATTAGAAAACCCCACCTTTAAGGAAGCCACAAACTACAAATGCGGAAAAAGGAAAAAAAGAAATTTAAAACCTAGACAAATTCTCCACCAATTAAGCCAGAATGACGAAAAGTGGAAAAAAAAAGGAAAAACAAACCCACTTTGAATATCAAACAAGCCAGAAAAAAACCTTCTCAAAAACAATATCCCCAAGGATCTGAGAATCCGGACCCAACGACATCATTATAAATTATAATTGTAAATGAACCCCTGTACATAACCACCCCCCTCAGTATATTGTAAATATGATGATCTAGGTTGCTCTTTTTGAGCGGCACCTAATAAAGTTAATTGGAACTTGGAACTTGGATTAGTTAATTTTTATTTTTAATTGACTTATTATGTACTATTTTAAAGGGAGAGGTGCCGTTTTTTTTTTAATTTCATAACTTTGCTTTTAAATTTTTTTTTTGCTTTAATTTTACCTCAAATTTTGTTGTAATACCAGCGATTTCTTAAATTATATTTTCACACATTAGTAATTACCTGTAATTAATACTTACCACTTGTTTAATTATTTTTACAATTATCGCTTCAAAACGCAAAAGTACTGATACATTAAATATATAACATACTAGCGGATGTGTACCCGGGTTCGCCCGGGTTTTATCCGAGTGAAAGTTTGCCTAACGAATATTATTGATAATAATATTCGGGAACACACAGAATATTATGATAATAATGATAATATAATTCGTTACGTTTATATTTATGTGGCAATATCGGTGCGGGGTTTCTTATTGTTGGATGCGAATGGTGAGATTTGGTTGAAGCGCAGCCGTTTGAGTGGAAGTTGCAGCATACAGTTAGGAATAATCAGGACACGTGATTGAGTTTGAAAATAAAGGCAACGGGTTGGAGGAAAGAAAGCTTGATAAGAGCTGAGAGATTTGACTTATTAATTAGCTGATCACATGGCGGTGATTGTACTTAGCTGTGGGATGAGCAGAGGGGGAGAGGTCTAGAGCCGATGTCACCTCCTTGGGAGCCAAAGCGTAACTGACATTTCTTGCTTTTCGATTTAACACCAAGCTTCAGTTTCTCTCTGATTGGTTGAGATATGATCACATGGTGTTTTCCTATTGGTTGACCTACTTAGTGGTTCCTCCCTAATTGGCCGGCGGCTCTCCTTGATGAAAGATGGCCTGCCTGGTATATCCGATTTCGTCAGGAAGTATTGGGTATCTTGACGCTTATAGCTTCGACGGATATTAGATACGTCCTGTTTTTGCCGGAAGTATTGAGTGCATCTTGGCTAAAATAACTTCTGCGGTCACTAGAGACGTCCGGTCTCTGCCCCTGCAATGTTGACACAGGGGTGCCAAAATAGTCGTGCCAGCTTTAGTCTTACTTCCTATATCTTTTGTTACTTTCTTTCCTCCAGTTACCTTGTTCTTTATTAAGTCTTTGAAAATCATACATGATATATACATAGTGGGTCGGGGTTGCATTTAATTATATACAAATTATGACAGATGCGCCCCCTACATGTGAAGAATTCAAGAAGGGGTTAGCCTGAGAGAATTCTGTAAAGTGAAAAATAATTTTGTGGGAAAATTAGTTGTGGGTATGGAGGGGCTATATACAAACATTGCTGGTAATATAAAAGTAAAATAGAATGGTGTTGATGATATAGGTTGAGTATAATTAATAGAAATCAAAAATTTTTAATTGTAAGAAATCAAGGAATGTTATGGTACATAGTGGATTAAAAGAAAAGAAAATGCGCCTAAACGAATTCTACTCGAGTTAAGAAATGAATTCGAGGGGGTTCTATTTAGGCTTTGAAATCAAAATAAAAATAATATAAAAATAGTTGAATGAAATCAAAATTGAATGTGTTTGGTTGAATGGTGAGAAAAAAAAAAAAGAAAAATGCCTAACCATATTCTAGCTCGAAATTGGGAATGAAATCGAAGGAATTCTATTAGGTCTTTTGAGAAATCAAAAATAAAAAAAATAAAAAGTTGGAAGAAATCAAAGTGAATGCTTGGTGCGTGGTGAAAAAAAAAGGAAAAATGCCTAATTACTTTTTTGCTTGAATTTTGGAAAGGAATTCGAGGAAATTTCATAAGGTCTTTTGAGAAATCAAAGTAAAATAAAAATAAAAAGTTGGAAGAAATCAAAGTGAATGCTTGGTGCGTGGTGAGAAAAAAAAGGAAAAATGCCTAATTATATTCTAGCTCGGAATTGGGAATGGAGACCGAGGGAATTCTATTAGGTCTTTTGAGAAATCAAAAATAAAAATAAAATAAAAGTTTTTTGAGCGAAATCAAAGTAGAGTGCTTGGAAAAAAGAAAAATGAAAAATAAAAAGATTTCAACAACAAAGGGTGATTTAATGTTTTTAGTTTAATCGAAAGTCAGTGAGTTTTCGTTGATAATTGAGTTGTGGCAATATAAGTCAAGTGGTAAATAGAATGATAATTGATAAATGAAAATGATAATATAAACTAATTGGTAAATAAAATGATAGTTAATGATTAAAATTGATAATAAGTTGAATAAATTGCTAAATTGATTAAATATTTAAATTTTAATTGAGAGAAAATAATGAAAATGATTGATATGAAAAATAAGGTGTATTGGTTGGAACCCTTTGGTATCTTCATGCCCTGATCTACATGTATTGGTTGCTCCATTTTGCCCTATAAATGTTTTACTTGCTCAATTATGCCCTATAAATTTTTTGTCTCATCTGTAGTGACACTTAGGTGAAAAACGTGATTCTAGCCCTCAAGTGCGTTTATGCTGTGTGTACAGGAGACATGGAAATCTATATAACCTTTATGTGTAATTTTTTGTCTTTGTGTGTGTGTTGTGAAAAATGTTAGAAGTCGGTTGTGTAAGAGATGTGTGAGCTAGTTCTAGGTGTTGTTTCGTGGATGTGTAATTGGTTGGTAAAAATCGATATGTAGACTCGAACTGGAATCAAAACCGGTGGCATAGTGAGGTTCCCAGTCGACCTCAATAGGGGATCTTCTCATTGTAATTAGAGATACAGAAGTGGGGTGTGTCGGGCAAAAGAGAGGGAATGAAATTGGAGATCGGGCGAGGGCGCTTCGCTTTGTTTACAGAGGCCGAATTTATCCGCTGCGGACTACACTTCCGTCGTGGTGTCTCAAATTCTCGTTTCCTGCCGTCTATTTATTTTTGGTGCGGCTCAGATCTTGTTTTTGGAGCGTGATTTCTCCGACACTAGTTGGTTATCTTTCAGTTACTGCTATCTTTTCGGAGTTTATTTAGATTTTCTGCGAAGATGGTTCCTAAAATTATGAGAAGTTTTATAAATACTTGTCCACAATGAAGAATTGCTTGTCCACAATGAAGAATTGCTTGTCCACAATGAAAAACTGTTTGTCCAAAATTAAAAAATGCTTGTCCTAAATTAAAAACTACCTCTTGTAGTTCGAAGATTTTCTGATCGGGCATAGCATAGATAAACAAGTATTTAATGAACAAAATTGGGATACAGTTGTATGGCAGAAGTAACAAACAAAGGATAAGAATCAGATGAAATATAGGATATTGCCCCATGTTCGTCCACATTTTTGTAACTGGGGACTCTGAAATATTTGCTTGAACCTTATGAATTGTAGAATTTGAATGATTGGTAGGTTCGCAGTTCTCTTGTTTGATATCTTTAGGGAGTGGTGTGATATGATTGAGCTGATTGTCAGGTTTACAGTTCTCCTGTTTGATCGTCAATGGTTTTATTAGAGATATGTCGGCGGTAATTGGTTTAGGTTGAGATGTGTGATCGTTTCTCTGATGTGAATGTGGTAATTTTGGCATTGTTTGTGTTGTGTGTACGCTGTGCTTTATGTACGAATTTTGTTTTGTTTGGGTACCTGTGTCGGTATTTTTACGTGCAGGTTGTTTGTATTCATCGATTCTTCTAGCGAATCGGCAGGTGGGGCAGGTTTTTACCTGTTTTGCGATGTCTTGTGTCATGTTCTGCCAATAATATTGTGCTGAGATGAGCCTCGTCATCTTGGAGATGTTTGGATGGTGGTGTTGAGTGTGTACGGACTTAAGGAGTCTGGTTGTAAGTGAACTTGGGACTATAGTTTTAAGTACTCCTTTTCGGGAGACGGTGCGCAGTTTATTGTGATCTATAGTCACGCGAGATTTTCCCGGTGGAGAAGACTGTTGGCTCTGTATGAGTGGCGCATCTAGAAAGCCACAAAATGGGATACGAGTTCCAACGCCCGTTTCATATTGTTGTACTCCATTTATGCTACGGACCTCATATTCGTATCTTGACAATCGTAACCTCCATCGAAACAATCTGCCTGAAGGCGCTTTGATCTCTTTCAACCACTGCAATGCGGGATGGTCAGAAAATATTGTAAACTTTCTGTCCTTTAGATAGGTGCGGAAATTATCCACACTTTCCACAATGGCTAGGCATTGTAGTTCCAAGTCTGAATAATTTCGCTCGTGACTACGTAGAGATCGGCTGAAATGTTGAACGGTGTATGTCTTCCCATCAGGGTAGACTTGTTTAAGAACGCCTGTAATGCTGAATGTTGAGGTATTATAGTACACCTGGCATGGCAGACCTTCCTGGTAAAGGTGTAATGTGGGGTGTGTGGTAAGGTTTTCCTTCAGGTTAGTGAACGCTTTCTGGCATTCGTCATCCCAGACCCACATGACATCCTTTTTTAGAAGGTTGACAAGTGGCGTCCGCAAGCGGGCGTGGTCTGGAATGAACTCTTTATAGGCGTTCACAGCTTTTAGGAAAGATCGTAATGTTTTTCGATTGTGTGGTTGTTTGGTGGCGTGAATTTTTTCTATGTTTTGTGTAGATGGGATGATTGTATTATTCTTAACGGTTGTGCACGCGCTTGTTTGTCGTTGTTGTTGTCTTTTGGCGTGCGTGTTGCGTTTGTTGTGTGGGTTGTGTGTGTTTGTCGCGTGGTGACGTATGGGTGCGTGTATGGATTTTGTGTGGTAAGTGGGTGAGCTGTGTTGGTGTACTGACACTTTTTTGGGCATTATTGGAATTGTAGGTTGAAGCCGTAGTGGCTTTATGTGTTGTGGGCATATAGTACTGGTAATTGGGTTGAGTGAAAAGTTGTGTGGTGTGAGATTAGAATGGTGGCATGTAAATATTTGGGGTTTGGGCAATGAATGCAGGCAAGGGTTTCCATGTGTGAAAGCTTTGGGTGCTGTGCGAGTCCTTTGGGACAGGTTTTGGCCTAGCCCGTGCTTGCATTCATTTGACACATGTTTAAAGTGGTAGATAGTATTAGACAATGGGACGCCAAGTTGGAAAATAGTGCCGCGATTATAATTTAGTTTTAATTTATACTGATAAAGGGTTTTTAAGGTAAGAACTCCAAATGGCAAGGATGCATTTACCACGTGGAAGTTCTCTCTACGGGTTATTTGGCCTATTGTCAGAGGGAAAGTTAAATATCCTATTATTTTCGTAAAACTATTTAGGGTGGATAGATCAAGGGAAGGTTTCTTAATACTTAAGTTGGGAAGTTGTGCTTTTAATCTATTGTATAAATGATACGGCAATATGTTCGAACCTGCGTCTGGTTCAATTAGAAAGGTACATGGTAGGTCCTGGGTCAGATACAAGTCCAAAGTCAATTTGATGGTGTCATTGGGTGGATTGCCTACCTTAGTCTCGAAAAGTCTCCACTGTGGCGTCTTCGGCTTGGGATGGCTGGCTTGGAATATCTGTTGGGCCGGGTCGGGACTGCTTGTACTGTCCGCGCGATTGAAAGGGAAATCTAGTCATTTGTACTGCTTCCGTGTGTACGGGTACGGCATGGTGGATGGCGACTCCTCGGTGGACGTCAGGTTGTTCGGACACGTACCGGCGGTGCGGGCGTCGGCTGTCCCGAGGGTGGCGCTCCGGAAGACCGCTTCCAGTTGTGGGGATCTTGCCCCTTGTAGCGCGGCGGTCAGTTCTAAAATTATCGTCGCCGGGGTATGTCTTGTCGCTTCGTTCGTTGTCAGTCTCTTTCCGCTCGTTGCCAGTTTGTTCTCTCTTGGTTTGTCATTGCCTTTTGTTGTGCTGGCGCCTGGGTTAATTTCCATCTTCATCCTGATTAAGCTCTATAATCTTTATCCTGTCGACTTAACCGTTCTGTGGCAATATCGTTGCGGGGTTTCTTATTGTTGGATGCGAATGGTGAGATTTGGTTGAAGCGCAGCCGTTTGAGTGGAAGTTGCAGCATACAGTTAGGAATAATCAGGACACGTGATTGAGTTTGAAAATAAAGGCAACGGGTTGGAGGAAAGAAAGTTTGATAAGAGCTGAGCGATTTGACTTATTAATTAGCTGATCACATGGCGGTGATTGTACTTAGCTGTGGGATGAGCAGAGGGGGAGAGGTCTAGAGCCGATGTCACCTCCTTGGGAGCCAAAGCGTAACTGACATTTCTTGCTTTTCGATTTAACACCAAGCTTCAGTTTCTCTCTGATTGGTTGAGATATGATCACATGGTGTTTTCCTATTGGTTGACCTACTTAGTGGTTCCTCCCTAATTGGCCGGCGGCTCTCCTTGATGAAAGATGGCCTGCCTGGTATATCCGATTTCGTCAGGAAGTATTGGGTATCTTGACGCTTATAGCTTCGACGGATATTAGATACGTCCTGTTTTTGCCGGAAGTATTGAGTGCATCTTGGCTAAAATAACTTCTGCGGTCACTAGAGACGTCCGGTCTCTGCCCCTGCAATGTTGACACAGGGGTGCCAAAATAGTCGTGCCAGTTTTAGTCTTACTTCCTATATCTTTTGTTACTTTCTTTCCTCCAGTTACCTTGTTCTTTATTAAGTCTTTGAAAATCATACATGATATATACATAGTGGGTCGGGGTTGCATTTAATTATATACAAATTATGACATTTATATAATATATTAAATTTATTTTTCGAGCAAACATATCCACTCTCTACTGAATAGATTTTTGAAAAAGATATACATAAATAAAAATATCTAGAGATATACTACATGATCTTAGCCAAAAGGCCGAGAAACGATATTTTATATATATAGATGACCTGGCTTCGTGTGTCTTCTGCTCGAGTGAATGTTTCGCTGGTAGAAATTTGTTCCTGCCTACTATTAATCATTATCTGGCTTCACCCGTGGTCTGCTTTAGTGAATATTCCCCAAAATAATTTTTAATGCAATCAAGCATGATACGGCAATATTGTCATCATCATTTCTGACTAAAAAAATATTGTTGCTCAGTACTTGGTTAAATATAATTTTTCTTGGTTAAAGTGCGACAAAAAAACTCTTCCAGATTTAACTCTCTGTCCTGTTCAAATTTCAGCGAGATTAGTTACATATTAAGGGCGTGCGTAGCCGACAAACATATATATATATATATATATATATATATATTAATAAATAGTTATTTAATTTTATAGTCCAGTTTTGTATTAAAATTATCTTCACTATTATGATCATTTAAATACAAATTATAAAATTTGTAAAATGTTATTAATTTGTAGATAGAGAGAGAAAAAAAAAAAAATCCTTTACTTCTATTACATCCTCAAGTTAATTATATATTTATAATTAATAACAATAAAAAAAATTAACAAAGTAACGTCTATTACATCGGCTTTTACACGTCATTCAGACATACTCTAATCCTATATATAGAATAATCGAAGAGATAATATATATAATAGTTAGAAAAAAGAGAGAAAGACAGAACCATGCACTTTTAATCAAACTAATAATAAGGAAAAAAAAAAAAGAGTTTTATAAAGAAGGTAGATAAGATTGTTAGTATATATATATATATTTTTTTTATGATTTTATATTTTATCCTTTTTTTTTTTTTTTTTAAGATTTTTAAAGGTTTTTTTATTTTATAATATGATTATAAATAGTTGTATTTAGTAATATATCTATAGTATGAATTAACATTTGTTATAAGTTTGGATATTATGTTTTGAAACCCTAATGGTAGACCAGACATACACAAAAAACTTTAAATTGAAATAAATTGGAAAAATAGATATATTACTAAATACAACTATTTATAATCATATTATAAAATAAAAAAACCTTTAAAAATCTTAAAAAAAAAAAAAAAAAAAGGATAAAATATAAAATCATAAAAAAAATATATATACTAACAATCTTATCTACCTTCTTTATAAAACTCTTTTTTTTTTTTTCCTTATTATTAGTTTGATTAAAAGTGCATGGTTCTGTCTTTCTCTCTTTTTTCTAACTATTATATATATTATCTCTTCGATTATTCTATATATAGGATTAGAGTATGTCTGAATGACGTGTAAAAGCCGATGTAATAGACGTTACTTTGTTAATTTTTTTTATTGTTATTAATTATAAATATATAATTAACTTGAGGATGTAATAGAAGTAAAGGATTTTTTTTTTTTTTTTTCTCTCTCTATCTACAAATTAATAACATTTTACAAATTTTATAATTTGTATTTAAATGATCATAATAGTGAAGATAATTTTAATACAAAACTGGACTATAAAATTAAATAACTATTTATTATTATAATTAATTTAGATTTAGCTTGCTAATCTAATCAAATCTAACTGATATAAGTTATCATTATTATCAGTTTGCTCCTTAAATTTTTTAAAATTAGAATCACTGTTATAATTTTGTTATATAGTTTCTACACTATATATATATATATATATATGTTCCCGGCTTCGCCCGATTTTTACCCGAGTAAAAGTTTGCTTAACAAACATTTGTTAAAACGATTCTAGCAAACATCCAATCCCTACTGAATCTATACTTGTCTAAACCCTCGATAATTTTTTCCCGGTCTCTTGAAAAATACTCGATAAGTTGAAATAAATAAGTATTAATTGGTCCACTCGGTAATTTGAAGTTGAAGGAATAGTATCTTGCCACAAACGAAGATTTGTAAATAACTGTATTTAGCGAATGTGCCCGGCTTCGCACAGTTATTATCCGAGTAAAAGTTTGCCTAGCAAACATTTGTTAAAACGATTCTAGAAAACATCCAATCCACCTATATATTGATTTATAAACGTATATAAATATAAATATTGTTATATGCGTTTAAATATATTTTTGAAACACATATTTTTTTAAAAACATTTATTATATTTCAAAAAGGATATTGTCACTTTTGTGAATTTGATAATTAATTATTTCTTTTATCTCAATGAATTATATAAATTAATTTAAAATTTCATTTTTGTTATCATCATCACATACAAAGTATTTTTTTTATATAAACAAATGATAATAAACAACAACAATTAGGGGCTAAAAAATCATTTATTATGGTTAGCAGCTCCGTAAATAAAGATATTTTCACAACAACAATTAAAGTTGAATCATCATTTTTATAAAACAACAGCAAATTAAATTAACAATGTAAAAATATATTTTAACATTACATTTTAACATTTAACACAAAAACGTTACAATTTGTTCTTTAAATATATATTAATATTGACATGCCAAGTATTTTTTACGTCATTGGAATATTATATTACTAAATTCTCAAATTAAATTTACTATACTTGGAAAACATTTTTAGCATTGTTACAATTTATAAATATAATTTCACCAGACGCCGCTAGAGGCGCTGCTTGCGAGTGAAAGTAGAAAATTTGCAAATAAAATTGAAAATAATATTTATTTCAAATCAAATTCAAACCAGAAATCTTCCCAGTAGTATAGTAAATAACTTCCTAAAGTTTCACGGCGATTGGATAATCTTACCTTTTAAAAACCTTCATCGTGAGAACAAACTAACATTCATCGTGTAAACAAACCACGTGTTAATTATTAATCAATCAAATTCATTTATCGTCGCGACCAGTGCTGCGCCCAAGCGGTAAAAAGCTGGAACTAACGCTTTTTGGTTTTTTATTTAAAAAAAAAAGCACATTAACTTTTTTAGTTTTTTGAATAGCCTATATGTTAAACGAAATCTTCAGCTACCTACATGCGAAATTCCATAATGATTGAGTCAGTAGATTTTGCGTGAAACGATAACAAACATCGATATCGCATTTCATTTTTATAGATATAAGAGTACATGTAATATAACATATTACATGTAATAATTCAAACTTTTTAGTTTCCACTTTTCAATTCATTTTTCTCATATATTCATCCTAAATTGTTTTAACTTCCATTTTAATGCATTTTTATAAAATATTCTATTTTACTTATTTATAAATCGTTCTCCTAAATTTTGGTCTGGTTCAAATCACATTAATAGGTACCGCTCAGCAAGAGCAACCTAGTTCATGATAATTGAACAATGAATAATATGTGAAGGTTATTCACATATTAAACAAATTTTAACACGGGATTCAATCCCGGTTCATGACTGTCGGGAATCGAGGGGGTTACCCACTCGTCCACCGACTTAAGGTTTTTTTTCCTAAATTTTTCCTGGTTCAAATCACATTAATAGGTACCGCTCAGAAAGAGCAACCTAGTTCATGATAATTGAACAATGAATAATATGTGAAGGTTATTCACATATTAAACAAATTTTAACGCAGGATTTAATCCCGGTTCATGACTGTCGGGAATCGAGAGTGCTACCCTCTCATCCTTTATTCTCTCCAAGTTCCAGTTCCAAATAACTTTATTAGGTGCCGCCCAAAAGGAGCAACCTAGATCATCATATTTACAATATACTGAGGGGGGTTGTTATGTACAGGGGTTCATTTACAATTATAAATCATAATGATGTCGTTGGGTCCGGATTCTCAGGTCCATGGGGATATTGTTCTTGAGGAGGTTTTTTCTGGCTTGTTTGATATTCAAGGTGGGTTTGTTTTTCCTTTTTCGGCATTTGTAGTTTGTGGCTTCCTTAAAGGTGGGGTTTTCTAATTTTTCGGATTTTTCATAGAATTTAAATGATTGTCTAATAATGTAGTCATTGATGTTTTCGATATTTAGATCGTTCCTGAGGATTGTGTTCCGAACGAACCAGGGTGGAGACATGATTTTTCTGATCATTTTATTTTCGAAGACTTCTAGCTTTTTATTTTCAAATGTTTTAATAGATACATATTTTTTTCCATTTATCTCTTAATGAGTTATTAATGAATTATTTTTATGTACTTATTACAATTTTTTTAAATATAAGATAGAACTCTTTTTTTTCCTTTAATATTTTAAGATATTTTACATTTTTGATTGCATTTTTTATAATAATTTTTTCATGCATAAATTTCTCCCACCTACTCTGTATTTTAATGGATTCAACTGTGATATTATGACACTATGCGGCGCTGAGTTTGTGTATACAAAAATGTAATGCCTCGATAAAGGTTGGCGTTCAGCCAGCCGAAATATTGGCAAAATAAATATTTTATTAAATCCGATATATGCCTTTTATTATCTAATATATATATATATATATATATATATATATGTAATGTGGTGAGGTCTGGTAGCCTCTTGTATAATCTTGTCGACTAAAAATTTGATGAGGTATCCAGTCGACTTATAAACTATGGTGTGAGTCCTTGTCAACTCTCGCTATACTGTGTTGACCGAGAGGAACAGTCAGGATGTGGAGTTTTCCAGTACCTCTCTGCACCTTGGAAGACCTTTAAAAGTTCTCACAAGATACAGGCAGTCGTGGTCGAGGCAGAGTGGAAAGCTTGGGAATGTCCACACAAAAAACGAAGACACAGTTGCACTAAGAAATTTCCGTGAACAGATAAAAGTTGAGCTAGGAGCGAAAGATGGAGAGATAGAAGGTTCTTACTGGTCTACATGATGGATGAGGAGGACCTGGGGTACAACCGACGAGAGCTGACGCAGATGGTGAAGTGACTGTATTTTTAGCTAGGACGAGGGCTTTATATACCGTTTCTGAGAAAGGGGGTTTTGCATGTCACCAGATGTGAAGAGTGTGGGTCGTCTGGTGACATTCTACTGGCGCCGTCCTGACAGCTTCCAATCTATCTTTAGATGTTGCTTTGTGGCTTCCATCTATCTCGAATTTAGGCGTGTTTGACTTCTATCTCTTCAGCTCAACTCTTAATCTATTACAGAGTTTTATTTATTATCCTCAGTTTGTACAAATTACATTACATATGATGATGTAATGACACATGTCAATCATGCATATAACCATTTACAGATGTGTTTCTACTATACAACTTTAAAATCTTGTTATAAGTTATATACAATATTGGGTTGTTGGTTCAAATTACCATATATATATATATTTACATCAGACATGAGCCTTCTCTTAAGGGACGTCTGGACAATGTCAAATGTTCAAGGCCGCCCTGAGTTCGGAAAGGCCCGTGCTCATAAAGAGGTTTTTGTCCCCAACTTGCTCAATTGCATCGACGAGGAATTCGTATAGAAATTTCCTGTTTCCAGGCGAGAGTTCACCGAAGAGTGTTTCTCTGTCAGAGCGATATAGAACCGCCGTCACTATTTCATCATCATCAACCTCTTCATAGAGAGGGGCCAGAATAGAGTCAGCGTTTAGCTCTATGAACATATTCTCTACCTGATCCCTCTGAAGGGTTCGAGAGGGAGATAGGATTTGGGCCACGGGGTTAGTAGATTGGATGGATGGTGCAGTCATGGTTTGGTTCTCCTTTGCAGGATCTGCTGATGGCTCAGTATTGGTCAGGAAGGGCTCTTGTCGTGGCGGCAACTGGCTGGTGCTCGGCGCCAGAACAGGAAGCTCGGGGGCTGGAGTATTATAGGGACGGGCAGGGAAGTTCGCCACGGACTCAGGCGCGGAAGGGCTGGAGGGTGTTGAGGGGGTCTGCTTGAAGGGGACAGACAGTTCCGCAGGTGGTGTAGAAAGGGCGGATTTGTTGAAGGGGTGGGCTTGGAGGAGGGAAGCCTCGACACCGGGCCCTGGCGGGTGTCCTGATGACGTTCCCCGTTGATCCCCAAGGGGCATGTGGCGCGCCGATGTCCTTGACGGTGGCATTTGCTACACCTAACGCCGTAGGTGATGTAGGCAGGCGTTGATTCGCCTTTCGTGACAATAACCAGCTTGGCAGGGAGCTGGTGGAGTTTCATTACATCATTTAGAAGGATGAAGACCTCCCTGTTGCCAGTGGCCCAGGTGTAGCCACCACTCGCCACTACCTCATGTATCAGGGAGACAACCCTGCAGTAGGGCCGCAGCGCCGCGATGGCGTCTTCGTCTTTTATGGCAAGTGGGAGGTTCCCCACTACTATCTTCTCTGGTCTTTGCCTATATGGAGGAAGGCATTGAAGGAGGGAGATGTGGAGAGACCATGTGGCCCACTTTCAGTTGAGGAAGGCATTGAAGGAGGGAGATGTGGAAAGACCATGTGGGCCACCCTCAGTAGAGGTTAGTTAAGGATTAGATACACTTACCACCAATTCCGCTACCAGAAGGAACTTCCTCGCTAACAGCCGGCTCCCGTCCAGGTCGGGCAAGCTTCTTTGGCACCGTCTTCTAGGATCATCCACAGGTCTACACTCTCGGAGACAACTAACCACAGATGTCATCAGACTGTCTGTTCTCCCCCGCCTGTCTCTTCCTCAGTTGACCCCTCTTTCTTCAATCCCCATGGTTCTCTCTGAGTCAGTAGTACTTTCTTGACTACCAATCACGTAATCTTGGCTTTTGTGAAGGAAAGTCAGATGTCACTATATCTCTCTCTCCATATTACTAGGAAAATTATCCTAAAGAAACACAAAAATAATTCATAATAAACACTGGCAGAAATATAAAATGTTACATTCAGAAGAGGAGCTAAATAAAAACCATGAAATTTGGTTGAAATTAATATTTTTGCGTATATTTTGATAAAATTTGGACACTCAAAGTCATAAAATAAATGCAAATATTATTTTAATTTAAAATATTTCTTCTGTTTTAGAGTGTAAAAAGGAGTTAGGCATCATGATTTATATCAATTTCTTCAGTATGTGAAACTTCTAATTCCGCACTATGTTTGAAACATGCTAGAGAGAAAGAGAGAAGTTGATTTTTTGCTTATCACTAATACATGCGGTACAAGCCATGATATTCATGGTGGGTAGAAGTAGGTGACTGTTTTACTGTGAGTGTACCACATGTCTACATATGTGAAAAGCATTTCGACTTTTGTACTTACAAATGTGCCAGAACCCAGTGGTGGAGTTGGACTTTTGCAAGAATCGGGGGAATTGGAGTATCTTTTTTTTATCAGAAAAAAGTATTCAATGCGGGACTCAATCCCGGGTCGTAACGGTCGAAAACCAACGGTTTAGATCACCCTTCCACCGACACCTCAAGAGAAGTTGACGAATCTCTAATATATTATTGATGACTCTCTATTATGTTTATAAACAAAAACAAAATCAAATTTCAACTAGTAACGTGTTTATTGATTTTCCCATAGTTTATTTTAAAGACCTTTAAATCATTATTGATTATATAGTAAACTATTATAAAGGCGAAATAGAAGCACGCCGAGTTAATTTAGAAATGACTATGAGAAGAAAAATTATGAATTTCGATTAGCAATCTTTCTGAGTAGCTGACCAGCTCGTTGAGCAAAGATTTTAGAAAAATAATTTGAACGTATCTAAATCCAACCTCTGGGGGTCGGTGGAAGGGTGGTTTAAACCGTTGGTTTTCGACCACTACGACCCGGGATCGAGTCTCGCATTTGGGACTTTTTTCTAATTAAAAAATGTTCCAATGGCTCCCGATTATTGCAAAAGTCGAACCCCACCAGGGAGTGCAAGAAATCAAACGGGGCTCTGGAACATTTGTAAGTGCAAAGTCGAACTGCTTTTTCACATGTAGTGAACTTACAGTAAAAGCAGTCGCAAACTTCTACCCACCATGTGGTCATGGCCTGTACAAAATGTTCTAGGGATAAGCAAAAAGTTCCAACCTTTAATAAAGGCTGGATCTATCAAAATTTAGTAGTTCCTTGTTATTTTGGTAGCCTCTCATTGGAAATTCTTATTTGTTTCGAGATTTTTTCGAACTAATTAAGTTTCATTGCATACTACATGCACGATTCTGATTGAAAAGAAGTCCAGATTGGTGTCCATTGATTGCGTCCTCTCACGCCGCAACATGGGGACGCATCAAGGGTGGATCAATAAGACGTGGGCTTGCATGCCGAGAGGAAATTTGCCCAAGCACTCAAATCTAATTACTGCCGCTTCCTGCGCGTCCACCGCACTGACGACATGTGGCAAACATTTGTGGTTGAACTCTCTCACTGGATTGACCTGGTAGTATCTCTTTTCTATGTCCTCTCTACCGCACTGACGACATGTGGCAAACATTGGTGGTTGAATTCTTCCATGGATTGACCTGGTAAAATCTCTTCTCTATGTCCTATCTACCGCACTGAAGACATGTGGCAAACATTTGTGGTTGAACTCTCTCACTGGATTGACCTGGCAGTATCTCTTCTCTATGTCCTCTCTACCGCACTGACCACATGTGGCAATATGACATTGGTGGTTGAACTCTCCCACTGGATTGACCTGGTAGTATCTCTTCTCTATGTCCTCTCCACCGCGCTGGCTACATGTGGCAATGTGACATTGGTGGTTGAACTCTCCCACTGGATTGACCTGGTAGTATCTCTTCTCTATGTCCTCTCCACCGCACTGACGACATGTGGCAATGTGACATTGGTGGTTGAACTCTCCCACTGGATTGACCTGGAGGTATCTCTTCTCTATGTTCTCTCTACCGCACTGACGACATGTGACAAACATTGGTGGTTGAAGTCTCTTACAGGATTGACCTGGTAGTATCTCTTCTCTTTGTCCTCTCCACCGCACTGACGAAATGTGGCAAACATTGGTGGTTGAACTCTCTCACTGGATTGACTTGGTAGTATCTCTTCTATATGTCCTCTCTACCGGCCTGACGACATGGGACAAACGTTGGTGGTTGAACTCTCTCACTGGATTGACTTGGTAGTATCTCTTCTCTATGTCCTCTCCACCGCACTGACGACATGTGACAAACATTGGTGGTTGAACTCTCTTACTCGATTGACCTGGTAGTATCTCTTCTCTATGTCCTCTCTACCGCACTGGCGACACGTGACAAACATTGGTGGTTGAACTTTCTCATTGAATTGACCTGGTAGTATCTCTTCTATATGTCCTCTCTACCGCATTGACGACATGTGGCAATGTGACATTGGTGGTTGAAATCTCCCACTGGATTGACCTGGTAGTATCTCTTCTCTATGTTCTCTCTACCGCATTGACGACATGTGGCAATGTGACATTGGTGGTTGAAATCTCTCACTAGATTGACATGGTAGTATCTCTTCTCTATCTCCTCTCTACCGCACTGTGGACATGTGAAAAACATTGGTAGTTGAACTTTCTCATTGAATTGACCTGGTAGTATCTCTTCTATATGTCCTCTCTACCGCCCTGACGACATGGGACAAACATTGGTAGTTGAACTCTCTCATTGGATTGACCTGGGAGTATCTCTTCTATATGTCCTCTCTACCGCCCTGGTGACATGGGACAAACATTGGTGGTTGAACTCTCTCACTGGATTGACCTGGTAGTGTCTCTTCTATATGTCCTCTCTACCGCCCTGACGACATGGGACAAACATTGTTGGTTGAACTCTCTCACTGGATTGACTTGGTAGTATGTCTTCTCTATGTCCTCTCTATCGCACTGGCACGTGTGGCAAACATTGGTGGTTGAACTCTCTCACTGGATTGACCTGGTAGTATCTCTTCTATATGTCCTCTCCACCGCACTGACGACATGTGGCAAACAATGGTGGTTGAACTCTCTCACTGGATTGACCTGGTAAGATCTCTTCTATATGTCCTCTCTATCGGTCTGACGACATGGGATAAACGTTGGTGGTTGAACTCTCTCACTGGATTGACTTGGTAGTATCTATTCTCTATGTCCTCTTTATCGCACTGGCGACGTGTGGCAAACATTGGTGGTTGAACTCTCTCACTGGATTGACCTGGTAGTATCTCTTCTCTATGTCCTCTCTACATGTGGCAATGTGACATTGGTGGTTGAACTCTCCCACTGGATTGACCTGGTAGTATCTCTTCTCTATGTCCTCTTTACCGCATTGACGACATGTGGCAATGTGACATTGGTGGTTGAAATCTCTCACTAGATTGACATGGTAGTATCTCTTCTCTATCTCCTCTCTACCGCACTGACGACATGTGACAAACATTGGTGGTTGAACTTCCCATTGAATTGACCTGGTAGTATCTCTTCTATATGTCCTCTTTACCGCCCTGACGACATGTGACAAACATTGGTGGTTGAACTCTCTCACTGGATTGACTTGGTAGTATCTCTTCTCTGTGTCCTCTCTACCGCACTGACGACATGGGACAAACATTGATAGTTGAACTCTCTCATTGGATTAACCTGGTAGTATCTCTTCTATATGTCCTCTCTACCGCCCTGGTGACATGGGACAAACATTGGTGGTTAAACTCTCTCACTAGAATGACCTGGTAGTATCTCTTCTATATGTCCTCTCTACCGCCCTGACGACATGGTACAAACACTGGTGGTTGAACTCTCTCACTGGATTGACTTGGTAGTATCTCTTCTCTATGTCCTCTCTACCGCACTGGCGACATGTGGCAAACATTGGTGGTTGAACTCTCTCACTGGATTGACCTGGTATTATCTCTTCTATATGTCCTCTCCAACGCACTGACGACATGTGGCAAACATTGGTGTTTGAACTCTCTCACTGGATCGAACTGAGTACACGAGAGTTTATATTATTATTCTTTAGAGGAATATTCTGAAAGTTTCAATATATTCTTAAAATTTATAATAAAATATAATATAATGCGGCTTCTGATTGTAAAACAACATTTGAAAACCATCCCGCATGTGTTTCTTTTTAACGAAAAATCAAAATTTATTTAAAGGAGAAATAACGATTATTTCAAACCTTTGGGATGAGGTTTGAAAGGGTGAATTGTGAACAGTAATGATAAACGGAAAAATAAAAGTGTCCAGGGAAAGGAATCGAACCCACAGTGTTCCGCTTACCGGGCAGATGCCATGTCCACTAGGCTTTTCTTTGAAAAGAAACACATGCGGGATGGTTTTCAAATGTCCTTTTACAATCACAAGCCGCATTATATTATATTGTATTATAAATTACTTTATGTATTATTTACGAATGGAAAAAATATGTCCAGGGTAGCCTAGCCTAGTCGACATGGCATCTGCCCGGTAAGCGGAACACTGTGGGTTCGATTCCCATCCCTGGACACTTTTATTTTTCCGTTTATCATTACTCTTCACAATTCACCCTTTCATACCTCATCCCAAAGGTTAGAAATAATCGTTATTTCTCCTTGAAATAAATTTAGATTTTTCGTTGAAAAGAAAGACATGCGGTATGGTTTTAAAATGTCGTTTTACATATTATTAAAATATTTAACGGCAATATTTAGTAGCGGAACAAATTTATAAATCGGCTTTTACACGTCATATGCTTGCCCACCCCAAAAAAAAAAAAACAACACCTGGAGTAGCGAACCTCAGATATATATCTGTAATACCAGACGGTGCGTGCGGGAGCAGTACTGATGTAATAAGACAAATATCTATATAAAGAGAGATTGAGATGGGAACAATAAATAAAGATGAGGGAGGTGGGGAGATTATTGCGGTGATAGCATCCGGCACCCCTCACCGCCAACACCGTTCGATTTTTCGGTACTGTCCCAACTTTCCCTTAATACACCGTTATAAGGTACATAAAATATCTATTTCTATCTACTCTATGCATTACTGTTTTATTATCCGATTTATTCGTGCTCTGATTGGCTGATTAATGTCACGAGACAGTGAGCTCATGGCTATGATTGGCTGTTCACGGTCATGTGACCTTGATCAGTTAGTGTTTTGTGAATTCTTTTGTTGATTAGTGTGTAGTGTTTCTTTTAGTTCAGATGTTGCATACATTGAGAAAAATAAATTTCTATATTAAATATATGATTGAGGGTTCTATTTTGAAAAGTTCTATCGCTTTTATTTGGTAATATTGATACTATTTTATTTTGACTTTCTATCTTTACTTTTCTCTAAAATATATTAATTTCAGAATGTTTGACGTGGAACTTGGGCTTTCATAATCAACGAGTACATTGCTATCTTGAAAACGCTTAATCCTTCTTCCTGACAACCGAGCATATGATGAACATACATTGTTATACATTTATTTTAGCTAAATATAAGCTTGATACAAATAATACAACAGGTTTCTAGAGATGCGTTTCTATTTATTCTTATGGTTGCAATCTCAAGATTTCGGGCATCTCTGCTCTTCTACAGGAGTACATAAAACTGATAATAATGAACACCGTTAGAAATTGTATCTGATAGTCGCCCTGTACGCGTGTGGCTTCGACGTGGAGAAAGGTTCAATCCGGCAGCGCATTTATGTATAAATTTTTTATACAAAAATGTAATGCATTGATAAAGGTTTGGCGTTCAGCCAACCGAAATATTGGCAAATAAAGATTTTATATAATTCAATATATGCCTTTTTATTATCTAATATATATATGTACTTAAAGAGGCACATCTCCCTTTAAATATGCATTAGAACAATTCACTGCTCACAACCTTGGTAAACAATTCACTAGTGATGATAAAAAATGAATCACAATACCAGTTTTGGGAAATTCTGACAAAAAGTCAACCTCTGTACCATGGTTTCGGGCTCTGGCTCTCATCAGTACAGGGGTGGCTTCGATTTAATAAAATCCTATTTATACATGTGAAAATATAGTACAAATGTGACATTGTACTGGGATAAGGTTCATCAATTAAGAAAAAGGCATCTCCTTATCGTACAACTGAAAGTTGCTGATGGTTTCGCCATCTATCGGAATAAATATAAACTATTCTCGTTGATTTTTAATTATCACAGAATTGGCCAATACCCATCCTTGATTAATCAAGAAAAGCTAACCACGTACACGTTTCGGGCCGTTGGCTTAAAAAAAAACTATATATACATGTTTGAAAAAAAAAACCAAATTGCTAGTTTTCCATTCCACATTGGAATTACACACATAATTTAAATGTATAAAGAACACCGTCCTTTGAACACGGTACTTTTAGTAGACTTTGAAGAAGAATACAGACAAAAAAAGGAAGAATAAAATAACAATTTAATTTAAAACAGACGATTTAAAAGCTTCCAATAAAAAACGGAGAACAAAAACTCGTTAAACAATTTATAACAAATTCTCAATTTTCTATAATGATTTCAATATAAACATTCAACATATTAAAAATGACAGCTCTCGAAAAAAAAAATCAAACGATTATTTCCATCAGAGATTTTAAATGATTTCTGAATTTCTTTTTTTACTGGAAAGTAAACAAATCGTTACCATAGCAACGATTCCGTAGAAAAAAAGAGAGAAACAAAATGAAGGCTTTATACCCTTCATTAGGAACCTTTTCATCACCCTTTTCTAAGCAGCTTACACTGCCATCTATTAACCAAAATTAAAAGTATTCTAAGGCTTCAGTTCATCACCTATAAATTCTTTTGAGCCCGCCTTTTTCTTGTCGTCGTTGGTTTCTTTTCTTTTTCTGCGTGTTCGTTTTATACTTCTCAAATTGTTTGGAATTCTTTGGTGAAGTTGTATTATATAAGCCATTATTTTTCTTTTCAATGCGAAATATACATCTTTTGGAATATAACCGCATTCATATTTTGGGTGAATTATTTATAAATGTAATCTATTTATAGAGAAACATGTATATTTTTGAAATGAAACAATTATCGATTGAAATAATAATAATAAAAAATATATATATTGGGAGGGCCTGACTTATCAGTGGTGAACCCTACAAGCGGTTTCGCCAGTTTAATTCCACCATACCGCTGTAATAAGGCGATAACGTGCCATCTATATATACAAAATTAATCAATTAAAGCACGAATGTTTCTTTTATACATAAAACAAACTTATTCTGTCCTTACTACGATGAAAAAATATTGAGAGGGCTTGGCTCATCAGTGGTGAACCCTCCCAGCGGTTTCGCCAGTTTATCATACCGCTCTAATATTGTTATAAGTCAATAACGGGCCATCTATATATAAGAAATGAAAGCATTAAAGCACGAATGTTTTCTTTATACATAAAACAAACTTCTACTGTCCTTACTACGATGAAAAAATATTGATTTACCATACCAATATAATATTGTTATAAGAAAATAAAGCAGTGTTTCGCCAATTCAATCTACCAGACCACTTTTTAGAGCTATAATACGGTTTTGGATAATTCTGCTTATACATGCTACAGTAAAAGGTGGAATTTTAGAAATAGCATTAAAAAAATACATAAGCTTTTAGGGCAGTATAATTGCATATAAATATTTGTATCGAGCAATACTCTTCCGAAACAATAAAGACTGTTAGATAGCCTCTACCAATATTTTGAGGACAGTTGGAAATTGTTTCTTTTAAAAAGAATCACTTGCTCTATGAAGAGTTCACATTTATAAACACAGATGTCGCTATAATACATCATATGAAAATAATTAAACCCATATAACACAATTTACATCAAACTGAGGGAAACACATTCGAACATAAACCTCTAACTGTCGTGTCGCTCCGGGCCACAAAAGAAGTTTAAGGCAACAAGACTACTCTATTCCTAAGGCTGGACTGACTAACTTTATTCATACGTCTTATTTATTGCACAAAATACGTCAAATTAAAACTATGTGAATTAAAGAGGAACAAATATGCAAAGACATAACACTACCAATACGGGCTCATTACCACTATCAAAATAATTTCATATGAATCAATTTTTAGAATTTTTATTCTATTTAATGTGTGTTCATTTGTTGATAAACTAAAGTGAAAAATACAAAGCAATATTAATCTGGTAGATTAAATTGACGAAACCGCTGGGAGGGTTCACCACTGATGAGCTAAGCCCTTCCAATATTTTTTCATCGCAGTAAGGACTGGAGGCTTAATTTATTTGTGAAAAGAAACATTCGCCTCTTGATGTTTTCATTTTTAAAACTAAAGTGTATGTATGTATAGAGAAAAGAAAGATTAAGTCTCAAATTTATTTTAAATAATTAAAATATTAAAAGCTTTCGGACATGTCCTTTCTCAGTTAACCTTCTGATCGTATTTAGTCTGGAAAGCTATCCGCTCAAATTCTAATAAAGAAACATCGTTTGAAAAGTTTATTAGATCATCGATTTGTAATGATAGCTAACTTGATAAATTAGAATTGCGATTAAAAATTTGAAAATAGGATATATATATAAAAGGTTTAGATGAGAAGAGCATGTCTACGAAAGCTTTATATATTTTGATGAAATAAAACAAATTGTTTGAGAAAGGAAAAATAAAATTCAGGTAAAAAGTTTCTTTCAATTTTAGTTTTTGCAAGCTTTCGAGCAAATATACTGTTCTTCAACAGGCTAATACTTTATGTAAAGTATCTAAATAATCTTTATACAAAATGATTGAAAGAATTGTTATTTAGAGATATTGTACATAGAAGTATTTGCCCGTTGAAGAACAGATATTTGCTCGAAAGCTTGCAAAAACCAAAATTAAAATAAACTTTTTTATCTGAAAATTATTTTTACTTTTTCAAATAATTTCTGGGTAACTATTGTTCACATAAAACAAGTTGTGTAGCTTCATATTTATTTTTTAGTATTTATCTAAACTCGTGAACATATAATAGGTAAATACTAAAATATGAATATCATCTCCATATACTACGTTCTGACGTTTGAGGCCAAAAACCTAATATGTACACTGTGTGACAAGGAAATTACTGAAGAACTCTCCCATTACATGCTTAATTGTACAGCCTTTGATGCAGAGAGGAAGGCCCTATATCAACAAATTAAATCCACCAACACTTCACCCTACGTATTGCTTTCAAAAATATCAGCAAACAAATCTAAGGCAATAGCTTATTATAATTTTTTTAGATCATCATTATGTGAGGACCAGTCAACAAGTAAATGACTTTGAGACGAAGAGTAAAGCCAGTTCAATTTCTATTTAACTACCTATATAAATAACACAAGATTACCTTAGCCAATTGGGAGAATCTGTATGGGGCAAGTTCCTAATAAAGGCTTTTGTGTGTGTATATCATCTCCATATATTCAATTGAAATTTGATTTTATTATACGAGAACTACTCCGAGGTTTACAACGGATGTCAACAATTTAAGTGTTTTATCAATAGAGCTTTATCTGAATTATTTATCGTGTTGCAGTAAGGGAAGTAAAAAAATGTCTAAAAAGAATCATACGCGTCTAAAATATTTTCAATTTATTGCAACAGATGTCACGCTAATGCATATTATTATGAAAGCTTTATCTGTAGAAAAATAGTACAAAAGTGAATTTGTACTTGGATCAGGTAGATAAATTAAGAAAAAAGGCATTTCCTGATCGTGTAACTGAAAGTTGCTTATGGCTTGCGCCATCTATCGAAATAAATATCAACTAATCGTTGATTATAGAACGGCATTTAAAAATTATCCCGCATGTGTTTCTTTTGAACGAAAAATAGAAATTTATTTTAAGGAGAAATAACGATTATTTCTAACTTTAGGGATGAAGTATGAAAGGATGAATTGTGGAGAGTAATGATTATTCCCATCCCTGTATACTTTATTTTTCCGTTTATCATTACTCTTCACAATTCATCCTTTCATACTTCATCCCTAAGGTTAGAAATAATCCTTATTTCTCCTTAAAATAAATTTCGATTTTTCGTTCAAAAGAAACAACACGCGGGATCATTTTCAAATGACGTTCTACAATAATAAACCACATTATATTGTATTATAATCGTTGAATAGTTTCATTTAAGGAATAATTAAAAATCAACGATTAGTTGATATTTATTCCGATAGATGGCGAAAGCCATCAGCAACTTTCAGTTGAACGATCAGGAAATGCCTTTTTTCTTAATTTATCTGTAGAATTAGAATTTTTATTCTCTTGTATGTGGAGTGAACTACTCTGACGTTCTACATGGATGTCAACAATAGAGAATTTTATCGGTAGGAATCTATTTAATATAAAGGAAAAAGGTTACGCTTCAAATTATTTTAACCTTCATTCATCAGCTAAGAAAGTATTTTATTAAGACGAAAAATCTTAGTGCATATGAAAATTCCAGGGTTTTTTCCCCTTGAATCTTTTTTATTTTTTCGTTTCCTCGGATTTACCCTTTCAAATCTGTTCATGAGCTCAATTATCTTAATTACAATGTATAAATTTCATTATCTCAATAATGATTTTATTAGCTTTTGCTCTCGTATCTTCATTTGCGGTGATCCGTGGTAAATCCATGTATAATACATTTCTTTTCCTCCAATTTACCCAGACTAATCTATTCATTGCTTGATTGTCTTTATATAAATTTTCTGTATATAAATATCATATTACCATTAGGATACTATTACCTTTTTCCTGCATGTATCCTACATTTCTGCTTGGAGAATCTGTGTAAGACTAAAAGGTCTTAATAAAGCTTTTTGTTGTATTTAATATAAAGCAAAAAGCGTCATCTATATACAGCAAATTAAACATTAAATGCGAATGCTTCATTTACACATAAATCAAACTTCAACTGTTTTTACTGCGATAAAAAAAATATATTGGAAGGGCTTGGCTCATCAGTGGTGAACCTTTCCAGCGGTTTCGCCAATTTAATCAACGAGACCGCTTCTTTAGAGTTCTAATACTATATTGGATCATTCTGCTTTTATAAGCTACACTGAAGGATAGAATCTCAGAAATGACATTTAAGCAAACCATGGACATAAGCTTTTAGGACAGTAGAATTACATTTAAGTATTTGCATCGAGCAATGCTCTTCCACACGTGCGTCCGCGCCACTCGAGAGAGAGAGAGATTGAGATTGAAACTGATTTATTACTATGTTCAGCTTCACCTGGGGGTTATAGGCTGGGCTCAGGGAATATAATGTTATGCCTTAAAACAAATGTAAACAGTGAAACTCTGTTTACCTCTATTTCTTGTTATCCCTCGGTAAATATTACTTTTAAGCCTAATTATCTTTTTATATAATAACCTTTAATTGTATTTAATCTCATATACTGTATAAAATTATATATCTTATTTAATCTAATATATATATTTTAAAATATTTAAATAGCAGAGCCAAAGAAGATATGATGTCAAGTAACAAGCCATCAGGCGTGAAACGAAATCGCTCCGAGATGGACTCTGACCCTAAACATCTCGATTTCAAGTTCGGTCAAATCTCTTGCGCCTTCAACACCGGCGTGAATCAAATAAATACGCTCGCTACCAAGGCTAAATTAAATGAAGATCTACGCAGAAGCCTCATAGAAACTCTTCACTCCGCTCTGACCTGCGCTTAGCTGGCTCTCCAGGATGCCTACACTGGTATCAACCTCGCACAGTCTCGCCCCAGGCCAATGGCAGAGACACCATCCAGACCCTCATATGCTGAAACAGCAGACATGACCAAACCCCCAGCGCCTGTCTCCTCGAAGGTTAAACCAACCTATAACAACCTGGCAAGATACTTTGAATCCCATGTCGTAATTAAATCCATAAATCCTACTAAGGAATCTCGAGAAATCCTCCGCGAAGTAGAGTCAAAAAACCCTTCTCTCTTTGCCTCAAACGAGGTAGCTGCTTCAGTGAAAGGTAAAGGGAAGCTGGTCATCCATACTAAAACCAAACATGTTGCCGCTGAGCTAGCATCCAAGCTGAACAATGCAATGCCATCCGAACTGTCTTGCCAGAAACGTCCAACGATACACCCCAGATAGTGTATCTTTGGGGTAGAAGACAGCACCAAAAATGAAGAAATCCTTAAAAGTCTGGAAAACAACCCATCATTCAAGAATCTACCTGGGAAAAGACACTTTAGAATTGCACATCGACCCAAACCATTTCCAAAAGGTTACACCACAGTATTCGTCGAAGTGGACGATGACGCCGCCAAGACTCTGCAACAACGTGGTAAGATCCCCATCGCAAGCTTAATACACCGTTATGAGAAAAGCTATTCTCTGAAGCAGTGTTACAGATGCTGCGGTTTCAACCACCGCGCATCGACCTGCCAAGCCGCCAACCCCATATGCTACAAATGTGGTACAACAGGACACGAGGGACATGAATGCACAAGCAACACACTGAAATGTCAAAACTGCTCCAAAAAGGTAGGAACCTCATCTGAAGCACTAACCCACCAAGCCACATCCCGCACATATCCAAGATTAGAAAATATGATTAAACCCCTCAAAGTTCTACAGGCCAACCTCAGAAAGTCACCAGATGCTGTTCTGGAACTTTCCCATATGGCAATCAAAACACAAGCAGACGTAATCCTGCACCAAGAACTCCCCCGAAACTTCAGATGGCCCAATAGCACATTTTTAACGTTTGCTCCACCTGGTAACTACATCCCCTCGGGAATAGTTATTCGCGCCAGCCTTCATCCTGTACAGGTTGATTCCTCCGACCAAAACATCACTGCTGCGAAAGTCTGGCTAGGCAAACAAGCCCTCTTAGTTTGTTCAGCCTACTGGCACCATGATACAACAGAATATGACTTTCTTCGGACCCTCGAATCTATCATTACCACATGTGCCATACCAAGTGTTTTAGGCATGGACGCCAACGCCCACTCCCCTACCTGGGGTCTCGGTGCAGTCCGTGATGCTCGAGGCGCTAGTCTGGAAGCATCTTCTATGCTCACAAACTTACACTTTCTTGGAGCTCCTGTGCAATACACTTGGAGCAACGGACACCAGTCTTCCTCCATCGATGTAACCTTGGCTTCCAGTTCCCTAGCCGCCCGAGCAACTAGAACATGCCTCCCTGAAATGGCATTCGCAGACCATCTACCGATCCTCACTACAATCCAGGATACAATATCCCCAGCGCAAAATACTTCCTGGGCTGAATCGACGTGTGTGGAAAGCGCCTTCACTGCATTCCTTGGCTCCTCTCTGCAACATGCAGTCTCACGTCTCCATGCCGCATCAACTCACCAGGATATAGATGATGTGGTGCATATTCTTACCAAAATCCTTCAAGAGGCCTGCAACATATCCATGAAAAGGAAAAAGAAAGACAACAGACCATCAAAACCCTGGTGGAATAAAGACTTAGCAAAACTCCGCAATGTAGTAGTTTCTCTAAGGAGCCTTTCGCAGTGCACATCCACGCCCATTAGAAACTTCTTCAAAAGGCTCTACAGAGCATCTCACAACAGGTTGAGAGCCGAGATAAGACGAGCCAAACACCTATCATGGATAAACCTCTGTCAAGAAGTATCCTCAGCCGCTTGGAGCTCTGTCCACAAATATATTTCCAAAGGACGAAGCACCCAAAGAGGACCTCCACTGCTCAAAATATCTGACGGAACCCCTTATACACCAGAGGAAACCTGTGAAAAAATCTTGCAGAACCTTTGTCTGCCTGACACACCAATATCTCAGCCTCTGCCCTTAATACAGTTTTCTGGCCTCATTGAGCCAGACTTCACCGACGCTGAAGTACTTCTGGCCATCAAATGCTGTGGACTCAAGAAATCTCCAGGCCCTGATCGACTTGGAGCAAAGTGCCTTCAATTAGGAGGTCCTCCCCTACATGAACTACTTGCAGGACTTTTTACCAAGTGTTTAAGATTCGGCCATTTTCCATCACCCTGGAAAATCGGCCTTTTAGTCCTCATACCCAAACCGGAAAGCACAGCAGAAAACCCACTGGAAATATTCCGCCCAATTGCTCTCCTCAACACCCTAGCCAAGGTATTTGAGCGTTGCATTTTGGCTCGACTACAATGGCTAGCAGACCGGCACAATTGGTTTTACCCCTCCAATTTGGATTTGTTCCTTGCCGTTCGGCCGAAAACGCCCTAGCTGCAATAAACCAATTCATAGACAGGGACATGGAAGAGGGGGAGAAAACACTAGTTATCAGCCTAGACATTAGAAGAGCCTTCGACACCGTACATAGGTATTCTATCATTGAAGCCCTACGAGAGGTTAGCTGCCCTGAGGAATTACTACAACTAATTACCAGCTATTTAATAAATAGAAAAATAGCCTATAGCGTATGGGGACACACTGCTCATATTCTCTCACTCCGTGGAGTCCCACAAGGAGCGGCTTTAAGTCCCTTCCTCTTCAATATGATTGCAAGAAAAGCATTTACTTTGCAAAAACCTAGAAAGAGCGAATTAGTGGGCTTCGCAGATGATTTCACACTAATGGTGCAGGTGGCCCCAAAGCTTCCTAAATGTCAAATAAACAAATTTCTTGAAAAATTCTCACAATGGTGCAGAAAGACTCAAGCATGCATGTTTTACAGAAACAAGCCAAGATGGCCAAACAAGGACAGCATCCGACTTCTTGACCAGCCCATTGCAATCAACAAAACAATTAAAATCCTTGGTATTACCTTTGATTCAAAGAGACAATTTATTAAACATCTCAATAACAGTTTACTCAAATACCGATGGATACTGCCAAGGCTCACTAGCACCATAAAAGGGCAATTTGGTTCAACCTTCAGTTCCGGACAAAAAATTTACAAGAGAGTCGTTCTCCCAGCGCTACTGTATGGCTCTGGTGTCTGGGGAAAACGAGCATATGACACAAATGGGGCTCGCAAGCTACGTAGTCTCCACTACAAATATGCGAAAGCAATAATAAGAGGTGGTCCATGCACACCGACAATACCAGCTATTTCATTGACGGGTTGTCCCCCACTCGATATCTCTATAAAGGCTCACATAGAATATTTAAAAACTTTGAAAACGGGCCACTACGGGTCACCACAAAATATTTAAAAAATATTTTAAATATAAATTTCGAGTTGTTAGAAATGCCTAAATGCATTTATAAATGGTGGATTATTGATTTCAATTTAGTTCCAAAATACAGTTGATACCACGTGAAGACCAAGTTATAAAGAAGGGGCTCGATGACCTAAGGAGGGGACTTAAAGAAAGACATTTACCTAAATGTTAACTAGACACGGTGAAGGCTCCACGTGATATCTAGATACATAACACAGAGAGGGTTAGAGGTAGACTATATTATCTCACACCGTCATGTATTGCTACACCCCTGAACCCAACTTCCCAATTCCGTCAACTCGATGAATTCGTTGAGTTTACTATTGACAACAAAGTGGAATGGAGCGAACTAGAGACCGAAGACAGAACTGCTGACACTGCCAACGCTGAAAGCCGGACTTTGCGCTACACGCGAGGCCTCCCATTGGAGTTTTGTGCCAGATCCAGCAGACTAGTAATCAGCACCTAGCCCTGGGTCTGTGGAGCGAGCCAAGCTGCCAGAGGAGAAGTTGAGTACCAATCCACGTTATGTGACACAGGGTTAAAATAGTGGGTCCTCCCGCCCAAGTGTCGCGACGATAAATTTTAAACGTAGTTTGTTTACACGATGAATGTTAGTTTCTTTACACGATGAATGTTTTTAAAAGGTAAGATTATCCAATCGCCGTGAAACTTTAGGAAGATTTTTACTATACTACTGGGAAGGTTTCTGGTTTGAATTTGATTTGAAATAAATATTCGTTGCAATTTCATTTGCAAATTTTCTACTTTCACTCGCAAGCAGCGCCTCTCGCGGAATCTGGTGAAATTACATTTACAAATTGTAAAAATGCTAAAATGTGTTTCAAGTATAATAAATTTAATATTTAATTTGAATATTTAGTAATATAATATTCCAATGACGTTGTAAAAACACTTGGCATTTCAATATTAATATATATTTGAAGAAAATATCTTATTTAAAATTTAATAAATGTTTTCAAAAATATATTTAAACGCATATAACAATATTTATATACATTTATAAATATATATAGGTGGATTGGATGTTTTCTAGAATCGTTTTAACAAATGTTCGTTAGGCAAACCTTTACTCGGGTAAAAATCGGGCAAAGCCGGGAACATTCGCTAGTATAAAATGAATCATAAATAAATATAGTAATTAAATTTCAAAGGAATAGCTATAGCTTCTAGAAAGGGCTAACGAAATAATTTTTGATATCATGAGAAAAATATACACTGCGTGACATTGAAAATGGAACACCAAGAAATAGTGGCCAGAAAATTATGCAAATTTCAGGGTAGACGCGCCTAACCGAGTTATGCAAATGATGTAAAATGCGCAGCACTCGTGCGCACATGGAGTAAGATATAAGGGAAGGAACTTGCAGAAAGGACAGTATTCGTGTCGTTATTTCTTCAAGGAAAATCATTGTAGAAATTTTGTTCTTGTGTCAAAAGACACGTGTAATAACAGAGAATGCCAGGTCATCGTAAACGGAGGCAGTTCAAGCAGACAGACGCTTTTACGAGGGGCATGGTGATCGGACTGAAAAGGGCAGGTTGATCCATACGTCAAATCGCAGCTGATACACACCTTGGTGCGTCCACGGTGCACCGACTGTGGAGAAGATGGTTGGAACAAGGAAATGTGGCAATTTATAGGAATGTCGGTGCAACCAGAGTGACGTCAGCACGTGTGGATCGGCGTATCCTTCGACAAGCAGTGGCGGCCCCACAAGCCACTTGTACCGCCATCCTGCAACATGTGCAAGACACCCTACATCATTCCATCTCGACCAGAACCATTTCCCGTCGATTGGTTGCTAATGGCTTGCACTCATGCCGTCCGCTAAGAAGACTGCCATTGACCCCACCGAATAGGCGCCAACGTTTGGAATAGTGCCGGGCTAGATCGACGTGGATGACGGAATGGCACAGGGTCGTGTTCTCAGATGAGTCGCGTTTCTGCTTGTCCAGTGATAGCCGCCGTGTACGCGTGTGGCGTCGACGTGGAGAAAGGTCCAATCCGGCAGCAATTGTGGAACGCCCCACCGTGCGACAACGTGGAATCATGGTTTGGGGCGCAATCGCGTATGATTCCAGGTCACCTTTACTTCGTATTCAGGGCACTATGACGGCCCAACGATACGTTGATGATGTGCTGCGACCGGTGACACTCCCCTACCTTCAGGGGGTACCCAATGCCCTTTATCAGCAGGATAACGCCCGACCGCACACTGCTCGCATTAGCCAACAAGCTCTGCAAGATGTACAGATGCTTCCCTGGCCACCGTACTCTCCTGATCTCTCACCAATCGAGCACGTCTGGGACATCATTGGACGCCGTTTGCATGCCTTGCCACAGCCGCGTTCAGAAGACGAACTGTGGCAAATGGTTGAGAGGGAATGGAGAGCCATCCCTCAGGACGCCATCCGTACTCTGATTGACTCTCTACCTAAACGTGTTGCTGCGTGAATCGCCGTCCGCGGTGGTCCTACTTGCTACTAAGCCGACGCCGTTCTCGCTCTGTATTATGACTATCATTTTGAAATAAAGATCATTTATTGTTCGTCTCTGTCTCTCTCTGTCTGCCGAGTTTCATCACTTTCTGGCCACTATTTCTTGGTGTTCCATTTTCAATGTCACGCAGTGTATATTCCTTCATATATTATAGGTAATAATATTAGAAAACTTAGATATGATTGCTTTTTGATACAATTTTTATGAAGGATGGGGGATATGTATTAATAATATATGTATTGTGATTTCACCGCCACTCTGTGTTGTGACGACAGTTCTATAGAGGGAGTCAGTCACCTCTATTCTTGGTCGGTGGGGTTGAAGGTTCAAAGTTGAGGTGTCGCTGCTTGTACCACTTTTAAAATATACGACGAAAACAGGAGAGGGAAAATTATATTTATTATCAATTAAGAAAATAGTAAAGGATTATTTAATGAATTATATATTTTAAATGTATTTACACTATGAGAATCGGGGAATCGGGGCAAATCCTCCTGTTCAAAAGTTGTTTACAAATTATTCTTTTTTTGTTTTCCTCATCTCAGCCGCTGCATCCCCTTAGCCCCCTCCGTCGGCCTCCCATTGGCTGCCTCGAACTTCTTTTCCAACAATTTGGTTTGAAAATATTTTGTAAAGGAGGGAGAACTATTCTTAAGTAAAAATTCTTTTGGGAGAATACAAGTTATATCTACAAGTCTTGTACATCTCATTTGAAACCGCTATCATTAGATTGTACTGGGAATTGTGGCATTTCAAGTTTTAAGCTTTGCTGGCTCATTGCTTGTTATCAGGATTATTAAAGATTTCACAATACCATAAAAACTATTATTTTAAAATATAAAACAGATATATTTTTTTCTACCGACCCGAGGCCGCTAGTTTGTGTGACTGTAAATAGATGGCGTCTAGTTTTGACGTTTATTTTGATGGGAGAGGTGTCCTATATATATAGGGAAAACGTTTTGAAAAACAAGAAATATGTATATTTTACAGAAGCATATCTAATAGAGCATTCCTATATATAAATGTAAACAAAGATAGTTATATATATATATATATAATGTGGATTCTCCGATTTAAAAAGATATAATGGCTATGTTGTGAGATAACTCAACCAATTTGAAACTTATTCCAAGTTGGATTAAGTTAGGTTAAATTAGGCTAGATAGACCAGTTAGGCTAGTATATCTATCTAGTGTGTTCACTAAGTGTTTACATTAAATGCTCGAATGTAAAACTGTGGTTGAGGTCATGTGTCTGGTGTAACGCGTGTGAAATGTTTTCAAATGACGTTTTTACTCACGTGGTCCATATGGAGGGAGGTCCGACAGTGTTGATCTAGACAAGTCCGTGGTTGTCCAGGTCCGGTGGTGTAGAATGACTCAATCCTGCAAGTCCTCAGTATCAGGAGGTCCTAGATATGAAAATTCATTCCTCGTTCATCCTAGATAAGTCTTCAGAGTCCAACGGAACTGAGTGAGTCTTTGGTCGTCAAGTTCAGGTCGATGATCGTGGAGGACAATATTGGCTGTAGGCACACAGAGTGTATTGTTGCAGCTGTCAACAATCAGAGCTTTCAAGTGATGTCTATTTACAATCAAGCACAATCTTCTCTGTCTAGGAAGTTTTGGACTTAAAGATTCTATTCAGAATGATGATTTTTGATTTTTAACAAATTGTTATAATAAGGTTAATATACAATATATACACTTAAATATAGGTGCACAAAATTCAGGATGTGTCAGTCTAAATAGATCAAACGCTGTTGATTTGTCTATGATATTAGTTTCTTTAATGTTTCAACCCGTTTTCCCACTTGGATTTATCTAAGCCTCCTCTGAAAATGATATATTTGGAAAAAGAAGGGAAATAGAATTTATTATATTATGGAGAAAGTGATCCGTATTCAGAATTCTATATGAATTGTTTGCTTTTTTTGTGATTTTTAATTGGAAAGTGAAAGAAATGATGGTGTGTAGAGCAGTAACAAACAGAATACACCAAGAACAAACATGATTTTATAGTCACTCCTTCACAAACACTTGGTACATTATGTATCAAACATAAGACAATAGCGCTTCATCTATATATAAGAAATAAAACGCAGACTCTAAAACACCATTGTTTATTTTAAACCAAATGGAACAAGCTTTCTACTTCTCTTACAGCGATGAAAAATATTGGGTATATTTTTCAACGCCGTAAGGACATTAGAAAGTTGATTTCATTTGTTTTTAAAAATAAGCACTCGTGTTTCATAGTATCATCGAAATATAGTACAGCTAGATTGTTTTTATCTCTTTAATGTATTTTTGAAAAATATATTGATATATTCGTAATAAGAGATTTCTACCTGAATGTGTTGGTTTACGTGAAGTGATGATCTTCAGAATCAGACTTTGATAAGGAATTCCTCTGTAACAAACATTGTAATAGATCACGCCTCTGTAGCTGACAATCCAAGATTTCTCAAGAATTTTCTTTTAGATATACAAAAATTGCGATTTATTTTTATAAAATATCAAAAATCCTTGGGAAATATGTTTCTTTATTACAAAAACTGTAATAAAGAAACATATTACGTAAGTTTTTTGAAAATATTTATATAACTTTCTTTAATGAAACCAACAACTTCAACTCGCATTTTCTCAAATATTTCCAGGAGGTTGATAGACGTATGATATAACCGTCGAATTTTGACCATCGCGACCCGGGATCGAATCCCGCATTGAACCTTTTTTAATAAAGAAAATTTGCCTTAAAGATCCCCGATTTGTGCAAATATTCAACTCCATCAGTGAGTACAAGTAACTAAATGGGAGTCTAGCATCTTGTAAGTGCAAGAGTTGAACTGATTTCTACATGTCTACACATTAGGTGCATTTGCATTGAAAGCTCCCGCTTTGGACACTTTTTTAATCAAGAAAAATTGCCTCAAAGATACTCGATTCTTGCAAAAGTTCAACCCCATCAGTGAGTACAAGTAACTAAATGGGAGTCTAGCATCTTGTAAGTGCAAGGGTCGAACTGCTTTCTACATGTCTACACATTAGGTGCATTTGCATTGAAAGCTCCCGCTTTGGACACCTTTTTAATAAAGAAAAATTGCCTCAAAGATATCCGATTCTTGTAAAAGTTCAACTCCATCTGTAAGTACAAGTAACTAAATAGGAGTCTAGCATTCTTGTAAGTGTAAGAGTCGAACTGTTTCCTACATGTCTACACATTAGGTGCATTTGCATTGAAAGCTCCCGCATTGGACACCTTTTTTTAATGAAGAAAAATTGCCTCAAAGATCCCCGATTCTTGCAAAAGTTCAACTCCATCAGTGAGTGTAAATAACTGAATGGGAGTCTAGCATCTTGTAAGTGCAAGATTCGAACTGCTTTCTACATGTCTACACATTAGGTACATTTGCAATGAATTCTCCCGCATTGGAAACTTTTTTTTATGAAGAAAAATCGCCTCAAAATCCCCGATTCTTGCAAAAGTTCAACCCCATCAATGAGAAAGAGTAACTGAATGGGAGTCTAGCATCTTGTAAGTGCAAGAGTCGAACTGATTTCTACATGTCTACACATCAGGTGCATTTGTATTAAAAGCAGTCGCTAAATAATCGCCATGATTATCTTGACCTGTAACACGTGTACTAGGGGTAATAATGATAAAAACATTATGTTCAAAATAAAAAGTGCTTTAAAGTTACGCGAATATTTCACTAATGGAATAATAAAGCCATAGAAGTTTATATAAATTTTACCATCTTTGTTTTTTTAAATAAATTTAAGAGATACTCATTGTTTTAGATTTTAATAATTCATATTTCATCTATTAGATTTCCAGAGAACTTTTATTTTCTAGATAATCTACTCTAACAAAATATTCTTAATTTCATTTTAGAATATATATTTTAAATATTTATATTTAGAGTGTTATAGCATTGAAAAATACGACAATAGCGCAGGCCGAAAGGTCAAGAAAAAGAGTTAGCAAAAGATGTGGAAAATAGTACAAAAGTGGAATTGTACTGTGATCTCTCTCACAGGTGGATTAATTAAGAAAAAAGGCATCTGATCGTTGAACTGAAAGTTGCTGGCTTGCGCCATCCGTCGAAATAAATATAAACTAATTGTTGATTTTTAATTATTCAATAATTGGCCAAATGCCCTTTCTTGATTAATCAAGAAAAGTTAACCACTTAGGCGTTTCTAACGGCGCGAACGCCATGCTATGTGAAAAATAGTACAAAAGTGAAATTGTATTTAGGATCAAGTGGATGAATTAAGAAAAAAAGGCATCTCCTAACCGTGCAACTTACACTTGCTCATAGCTTGTGCCATCTGTCGGAATGATTGCTAACAAATCGATGATTTTTCAATTATTCCTGAATGATTTTTCGTGATTTTTCGGGATATCCCAAAGACCAGATTTATTAGTCATTGAGGTAAAGCTTGCACCACACTGCTGAGAGTGAACAGCCTAAAAATACGCGGTTAGCTTTTCTTGATTAGTCAAGAAAGGATATTTTGTTAATTCACCATAATTCAAAATCAACAATTAGTTGAAATTTATTCTGACAGATGGCGCAAGCCATTAGCAGCTTTAATTCCACGATCAAAAGTTGATTTGTTGTTATCTTTAGTTGTATTTTAATTATTTGCCATCTCCATTGATGATTAACAAACTCTAACAAACATTAAAGAAAGCCCTATAGGTATTGATTTATTAAAAATATAATCAAAAATGCTATGGTATCATATTACACATCAAAATAATATTTCGGACAACCCAATGAGATAAATGTAATTTATTCTTTCCAAAATAAATTAGGTTTCTAATTGCTATCTCAAATGTTTTTACTCATCAATGGATTTAATAGGATTTTAATGTGAACCAACGACTGTTTTTAGATATATTAGATGAGGGTTATAAAAAATGATACTTTCAGAGATTATATAGCGGATTATAAATTGCCAGTCGATCTAGTGTCCTCTACAGAATTTATATTGAAGTAAGATTACATAGAAGAAATATTTTGTAAATAGGTTCGTAAATAATGGACAAATTTAGAGTTACGCAAAGGAGTTTATATTAGAAGAGAAAATTTATATATAGTGTGTGTATATAAAAAAGAATATAAAAAGTAACAATGCGTTTCTCCATTCTTGCAATTCTTTCGGATCTTTATAATCATTCTATAGGCATAGCTATAAGTTGATTGAATGAGGATATATATATAATAATATTTAGAAATATATAAATAAAATGGCCTGTGTGGGAGTACAAGGAAAGAGGGAAGATAGCCGGGTTAAAAAACAACCCCCTTGGTAAACAAGTGTCAAGTCTTCATTCTCCCCTAGGGGATTTATCTTACTTAAATCGGTTTAAAAGCGGCTGGATGTGACGATCAAGGGACTCTCAGACAGTTGCCAGCTAGCTCTCTACCTGGTCACATCTCTGCTTCCTTGCTCTAGCAATGGACCTAGCTAAGAAAAAGCGGAAGAAAGCACGCAAGCCCATTGTGGACGTCGCTGCCCTGGAGAAGGAGGAAGAAATGGTGATCTCACGCAACCACGACATCCTGCGCGCCATTGGCCATCCCGCCCTGAAGACCCTGCATGAGGACCTTATCCACTTCATCGCCATGCGGACTGAGCTGGCCAAGGCCCTCCTTGCTGAAGTAGAGAACCTCTCTGGCACCCTCGAAGCCTTCGCGGAGCTGGACGAAGTTATGGAGGCCAACCAGCTCAAGACTGCTTGCCACAGCACCCAAACCAGCCCAGCTCCTTCCTGCAAGGAAACCAGCTCCCAAACTGACCCAATCAAGCCCGCTACTCCTGCCCCTGCTGCTCTCCCTTCCAAGAAGCCTGCCTCCACCTTGCCTTCTCCTGCTCCAACCAAAAGGAAGCAGTCTGAGGCTCCCAACCCGCCTGCAAAGAGGACAAACATGAAAGGTCTTTCAAAACCTGCGCCTTCCCGCGTCTCCAAGCCTGCGGCCGCCCAAGTGATCCTCCATTGAGAAAAATCGGCGGCCCACACAGTGGTCATCTCAGATGACCCACAGGCTGACCCAAGGGAGATGCTCAAAGCTGTCCGCGCTGCCCACTCTCTCCCCCAAGGCGTTTGGGCCTCCCTGCGCACCAAGGGGAAGCTGGTCCTCCACTCCAGTAATCCTGACACCATCCCTGAGGTGACAACCTCCCTGGCCAGCAAGTTGGATGGAATGAAGGCCCGCCAGCAGAAGGAGATCCTGCCACGAATCTGCCTCTTCAAAGTGGATGAGGAGACATCCAACACCACAATTGAGGAGACCTTCCTGGAAACCGCTGCTGTTAGAAAAATTCCTGGGGGCAAGTTGGTGCGCGTTGCGCACCGTTCTCCCCCCAGAAATGGGACCTGCACCGCCTTCATCGAGGTGGACCTGAAGACCTTTAGAGCCCTGGGCGTTCGCGGGAGAATCGTGGTGGATGGAGTAATCCTCAACTTCGAGCATTCCATCCGCGCCCGCGTCTGCTTCCGCTGCTGTGGCTTCGGCCACAACTCTGCCCAATGCACCAGAGCTCCTAAGTGCTTCCACTGCGGTGAAGACAACCATGAAGGCCGCGCCTGCCCATCCATTGCTGACCAGCGCACCTCCAAATGTGCCAACTGCTGCTCCAAGGGCCTTCCAGACAAGAACGAGGCGAGAGCCTCAAGCTGCCCCATCCTGAAGTCTAGGGCCCTCAAGTTCTAGGCTTCAAAGACTTTCTGCCTCCAATTCCATCTGCCACTTCTACTAGATGCCTGGCCTAATCAAGACTCCTGCCTCACTGCACCCTGGCGCTGTTCCCCTGCTTGCCCAACATTTCCACCATCCCTGCGAGACATCTCCTGCCGCCAGATTCTAGGATCCCTTGCTACCTGACATCGCGTCTGCAGCCATGAAGAGTGGGCTAGAAGTCCATGCCCTATATTGGACAATTAGCCCGGAACTGAAAGTCGTCGTCGATCAAGGGACAGTTCTCACCGAGGTGGTCTCGACACCAGTTGTTCTAAGGTTTGTTCTCGGACCTTCTTTCTTTCCTCCCCGATATACAAGGTATGTCCCATAAGTTCCCGGACTGGGTCCATAAAAAAAAAGGTAAGATTTTTTAATTTTATTTTTATTAAAACTTTTCAAAGTAATCCCCCCTTGCTTCAACGCACCAGCGCCATCGTTTCTCCCAATTGTCGAAACAGTTTTTATAAGCCTCTTTTGGAATGCTCTTCAATGCTAACGGCGATTTTTCTATTATGTCATCCCTGGTGTCAAAATGTCTTCCTTTTAGAACTGCTTTAAGTTTGGGGAACAGGAAAAAGTCATTTGGTGCGATGCCTGGGAAATAGGGTGGTTGAAGTAGGATTTGTGTCCCGTTTTTCGCCAAAAAGCTAGTCATCAAGTGCGCTGTGTGAGGGCGAGCATTGTCATGGTGTAGGATCCAGCCACCATTAGTCTATTTTTCTGGCCTTTTTTTCGAATCGCTTCCCTTAGACGGCGAAGAATGCCCAAATACATTTCCTTTTTTATTTATTTATTTATTTATGCTTATGAGGTGACACAGCAACATCTTTATAATTAGAGAGGAGACAAAATGAACTAAATCAAGAAAAAAGAAGTGAGGACTTCTCGGTCAATCATGGGTGCATAATGTAGCTGCTGTATTGTCCGTGAGGTCAAGAGACGTACGTACCTTGTTTCTGGATTTTTTGGGTCTAGGCTCACCCTAACCTCTCCACTCGGCAGATTGAGGTTTGGTTTCAGGGTCATAGCCATAGACCCATGTCTCGTCGCCTGTGATTATCTTGTCTTTCCATTCTGGATCCGTTCTTGTCATTTCCATCATGTCCTCACAGGTTGCAAGCCGACACAGTTTTTGCTCATTGGTGAGGAATCTTGGGATGAATTTTGCAGGAGTCTTTTTGAGCTTCAAATCTTCGGTTACGATCCTTCCAATCGTTGTTTTAGAGATGCCTGTGTCTTGCTCTAGCTCCAGCAAAGTGGTTCGAGGATTTTCTTTTATCAAATCGGTGATTTTTTGCACATTTTCATCAGTCCTTTGAAATTTTGGGCGTCCTTGACGAGGATCATCTTCACTGGAAATTCTGCCAGCTTTAAATCTAGAATGTCATTCAAAAACAGTTGTTCTCTTTGGGGCGTCATTGGGGAATGCTTTATTAAGCATTTCAAAAGTTTCGGTTGCTGATATTTAAAGTTTCACACAAAAATATATGCAAATCCTCTGCTTCAATTTTTGTTCCATCGTAAAATCGCCGCAGCGCTAGGTGTGACCTTTAAATAAATTAGAATAACCTTGGCGCGCGCGCAAGTACCGCCTCGATATTGGTACCACCGTGTAGCCAGATATTTTTTCTATAATAAACAGTTAAATTCATTTACATTTTTCATTTTTTTATGGACCCAGTCCGGGAACTTATGGGACATACCTTGTATTTCCACACGGGACCTCTGGATTCTGTGTGTCCTTACCACCCATCACTCAACCACCACGACTGATTATAACCAACATGCCACACTACAGATCTCCAACAGCATAACACACACACACTACATTTCAACATATTAGAATTATAACCCTCTGTATCAATTAGATTAATCACAAATATAAATCTCCGAGGATAAGTTTCTTTATTACACTTTTAACGAGTTTACAAGCTTTCGGGTTTTATACGACCCTTCTACAGGCAAAAAATCCTTTTCTAAAAAATTGTTTACCTGTGGGTGTGAAGGACAATCTGGGGAATATTGATTATGATTTATGCCCTATTAGTGATTTATTTTATTTTGCTATCGTATAGAAAGAAAAGCTTTCAGACTCGAAAGCTGAAGTATAACTTTAGATATTTTTAAAAGGAACTTTTCCTGGAGACCATGATGTTTTCACTTTGATCATATATACATACACACATACAGCTTTATTAAGACCACCAGTCTTATACAGATGTACCACAGGAAGGAAGCATAGATGGAGCTCCTATACTCCAGGCAGTTCAGAACCCAACAGCCTCCAGGTCCGACGTATGTCCAGTGGTCACAGAATCCACCGTGCATAGGTTATCGCATTTTTTCTTTTTAAAATTGATAATTAACGTATATTTATTCCTTGTTTCAACATTTTCTAAACGGTCTAAATCTTTGTTCGATTTGGTAAATATTTCTAGAGTTTCTTTTATGGTATTTTTCGCGCGCGCTATGTAACAATCATGATCAAACCAAGGGTTCGACATTATATATAAGTCAGTGTATGTATGTTTGTCGGCTATACATGTCCACAATACGTAACTAATCTGGCTTAAATTTTAACAGTATAGAGTTGAATCTGGAAAAATGTATAGTCGAATTATCAGGCTTTTATCTCGAATATCCTTGGAGTTATTAACACATTTCCCTATTTCATTCGCAACCAGCGCCTCACTGCGGTAACTGAGAGAAGTAAAGTTGGGGAAGATGGGTGGGATCCAGCTATGGCAGGATGGCCCACGTGGGGCCCCTCACGGCGCGATGGGGATTATTGTGTGAGGAAGGTGGAGCGGGACGTTTGATAAAAGTGACAAAAGACGTAATGACGGCGTTGAGTAAGAAATGATCTCAGGTAAAACTCAGGCGTTGAACGGGTCATTAGACTAGTAATTTATAAAATGCAAACTCTATCAGCACAAAACAGACTATATAATAATTGTATCATTCTGATCGATTAAATTGGCGTATCTATTGGAAAAGATTTCACCACTGATGAGCCAGGCCATTCATATTATATATTTTTCTTCTTTCATTTAGTTGTAGTAATTTGTCTATAGAAAATGAAACAAAATAATATATTCAAGCTAGTATTAATGTTAATAAATATACCCATCTAGCACGAATTTTTCCTTCACACATAAACAAACCTCTACTGTCTTTACTTTCGATCGTCCAATGTAGAAATATTGTAGTGATCTTGATAATTACATGGATTTTTGGGTGTACTTATGGTTTAATTTTAGAAAAAAGGAGACATATTGGTGGGTTTTATTGGAAATATAAACCTTGTTAATATTTGTTAATAATAATACGAACTGCTTGAAACTTGTCATTGAACATATATACTAATGTTTAAGAGTAAACATGAAATATTCACACATAATTACTCCTTTTGGGAAAAACCCTTGGTTGTAACTACAATGGGGAAAAGTCACGAACACAAGAATATATACACACACTTAATCTGTAAAAAATACACAAAAACACACACACAGACTAATACACATGTGGCACACACATATAGTTCCCACCACACACAACAAGGGCAAATTTTATAAATTTTAAAATCTTTTTCAACTCTTTCTTCTATTTTAATCCAGATATTCATTGATCGAAGAGATTTATAGGTGAGTAAAGCCAATTGGTGCTCTTTCTTTGATCACAAAAAATTATGGTGAACAATACACACACAGGTGCATAGTGACATACATACAATCTACCCACATGCCTCCTCCCATGACAACAACGGCAAACATTTTTTAAATTTTCTTTGTTCTTTCTCCCAATCTCACTTTTAGTGTCAATTCACTTCATATTTAACCCTAGAGATAAATATTTTGATATGAATGTACTGACAATTTGTCAACCAACTAAAATATTTCGATCTTTCGCCTTAGTCTATTGGCGCTGGGGCCAAAGAGTCACACACGGATATTTTAATTGGATTGATCCATATTGCCTTGTAATTCAAATCTGTGATCCAATTCATACATTTTCTATAATCACAAGTACTGTAATGAACAATAAAAACACATGCGCATAACTGCATACACACACTTTGTCTCCCACATGCCTCCTACCACAACAGGGACAACACCAATTTTTGAATTTTCTTTATTATTTCTCTCAATCTCACTTATAGTCTTGATTCATTTCATGCTTAACCCTGTGAATAAGTATTTTGATATGTATTTTCTATAACAAATTAATTACCATCTTCTATCAACCAATTAAAGTATTACGATCTTTGACCTTAGGCTATCGACACTAACACCAAAGAGTCACAAACAAATATTTTAATTTAATTTATTCATTCTGCCTTATGGTTCAGGTCTGTGGTCGAATTGATATGTTTTCTTTGTTCAGTACTTCAGTTTAGAATGTTCCCCCCCCCCTTTTTTTTTTCTCCTTAAAAAAAAGAGCTTTCTAGATTTTCTTTAAGTTAAATTATTTGATCCTAAAGGATATGACTATTAAAGGAAAGAAAGAAATTGAATTTTTTAATCAATCAACCCAATGTTATAGTTGTTTATAAATAGATCTAAAGGTAATTAATGAAAAACTGAAATTTGGATAACGTTGTTATTATTGGTTTTGTTCGATCGTCCAATGTAGTAATATTATAATAGTCTTGATAATTACATGGGTTTTTAAATGTACTCATAATTTAATTTAAAAAATAAAAAAGACATATTGATAGGTTTTATTAAAAATACGAGGGCCATCCAATAAATAAGTTTCCCTATTTTTTAACAAACAAACAACATTATTTACAATTATGAAGTTATTTTATTTTCATTATACAACTCATAGACTACTTCTCTACATAATCACCATTTCTGTCCAAACATTTTTGGTACCGTTGTAGCAATATTTTGATACCACTGTTGTACCAAGCCGTGTCCTGTCTTCGTAGCCAGTGATTCGCCTCCGCCTGTACTTCGTCATCATTCGCAAAGTGCTTGCCTCCAAGGTGCAACTTGAGTGCTGGAAAAAGATGGAAGTCGCTTGGGGCAAGATCTGGAGAATAAGGTGGATGTGTGAAAATTTCCCATTCGAAGTTTTCCAGCAACGTTTGGGTCGTTCGAGCTGCGTGAGGGCGAGCATTGTCATGGACGAGTAACACTTTCCGAGACAAAAGTCCAGGAGGTTTCCGTTTTATTGCAGCTCTGAGTTTGGTGAGGACTTCGCAGTACCTCGCAGCGTTGACCGTAGTGTTTGGGGGCAGGTAGTCAACCAATAAAACACCCTTACAGTCCCAAAAAACGATAGCCATAACTTTGCCTGCAGAGATTGTGACCTTCGCCTTTTTTGTAAACTTTTCTCAGGCTTCTCCCACACCATGCTTTGTTGTTTTGTTTCTGGAGTTGAATGATGCGCCCATCTTTCATCTCCAGTAACAATACGGGAAAACAGTTGATCTCCATCTTTTCGATGCATTTCCAGTAAAGCTCGGGCTGACTCCATCCGTTGTTGCTTGTGATTTTCCGAGAGCAAACGCGGGACCCATCTTGCGTAGACTTTGCGGAAATTTAAAACATCTGACATGATTGTTCCAATCGAAGAGCGTCCAATTTCGATTTCAGGAGGCAGTCGAATCATTATTTCGTCAATGATGACGCGGCGATCTGCTTCCACCACATTCCGAACAGCAGCAACGGCTGCATTGTCCGTAGCAGTAAGGGGCCTGCCGCTTCGCTCGTCATCATGCACGTTTTGCCGTCCTTCCAAGAACCATGAACGCCATCGGCGAACCATTTGGATGCTCATACATCCATCACCATACACTGACACTAAATTGCAATGGATATTGACCGCAGTTTCATTTTTCGCCGTGAAAAAAAAACGAATTACAGAACGGAGTTCGCAAGTGGACACGTACACCAGTGGTAGCTTCATGGAAACTGAAGCGCTACGGACTTGCGCGTACGAGTACCGTGATTTTGAAGGCCACGCGCTTCCAACGCATCCTAGTGACATTTCTTACACTACTAACTAATTTTTACAACGTTTCGTTCGCAGAAAAAAATTAGGGGAAACTTATTTATTGGATGGCCCTCGTATATACCTTATTATTTTTTGTTGATTATAATTCGAACTGCTTGAAACTTGTCATTGAACATATATACTAAGGTTTAAAAGTAAACATGAAATATTCACACATAATTACTCCTTTTAAAAAGTCACAAACACAAGAATATATACACACACTTAATCTTTAGAAAATACACATAAACACACACACAGACTAATACACATACAACACACACATATACAAGGTGCGTTCATTAATTTCCAGGACTGCTCTGTATCTTTGAAAAAATAAAATAAATAAATAAACTAATTTAATATTTTTTCAAAATATGCCCCTCCTGCCTCAATACACATGTTCCATCTTTTTTTACAATTGTCGAAGCAGGAGATAAAATCACTTTTTGAGAGGTTCCTCAAGGTTGCCTTCGATTCAGCTTGTATCATATCAACGTTGTCAAATTTCCTTCCTTTTAACTTCATTTTCAATTTAGGATAGAGGAAAAAGTCATTGGGGGCTAAGTCGGGGGAATAGGGTGGATGAGGGATCTGTATGGTTGAATGCTTGGCCAAGAACTGCAAAACAACATGGGCTGTGTGCGGCCGCGCATTATCGACGTGAAGTATCCAGTCATTGTTTTGCCATCTTTCAGGTCTTTTAAGGCGCACTGCCTCCCTTAAGCACCTCATTATCCCCAAATAAACAGATAGTCCAGTCACTGAAGATAATTCTTCTGTTAGATTTAATTAACTCCTTTATTTTGAGCTTGTTTTCCTCGCAACGAAATGATCTTGGACGCCCAGTATGCTGATCATCGTTTACCTTTTCCCGACCTTTTTGGAAGCGTGAAAATCATTCAAAAGTTATTGAACGGGATAAACCTGCATCGCCAAAAGCTTCTTTAATCAATTCATACGTCTCAGTATCACTTTTTATTTTCAATTCAAAACAAAACTTAATGCAGATTCTCTGCTCTTCGAAAATGGCCATTTTAAAATTAGAAATACGAACCTTACAAGGAAGTTGTTTTGTTCTATTTTTAGATCGGCGCGTGCGCCACGAGACTCGTGCTTTCAGTCAGGTGTGGTCGAATGTCCAATATTCAACTCTGTAAAAAATATTTTCTCTAGCTTTTTTATTTATTTTATTTTTTAACCAGTCCTGGAAATTAATGAACGCACCTTGTAATTCTAACCACACACAACAAAATAAATTTATAAATTTTAAGGTTTTTTTTTTCAGCTCTTTCTTCTATTTTAATCCAAATATTCATTGGTCGAAGAGATTGGTAGGTGAGTAAACTAGCAGGGACGAAACTCCCGCCGGGTTTAGTTTTGACAAGTCCCGACCCGGTACCAATCTCTTTCCATCCTGGTCGAACCATTATGGTTTCCAACAAAACAACACAAAATATTTTACTCCATCTTACAATAAAATTTAGATATTTTTAAAAGTGCTTTCCACACAAAAAATAAAAAAAAATTATAAAATTACACAAAATATTACTTTAAAAAATATTTAAAAATTTCTTTCTTAATAAATTAAAATTGTTTGATAAAAATATTACATGGTTCTGTATTTGCTCTTTTTCCTACTCTAATATATTTCATTCTTCCTTTTTTTTTCCATGTTCTGCTTCAATGACGAGTAAAGTCCGATGTAATAAGCGTGAACTTGTTATAGCCCTATATTGTTACATAAAGAATTAAAACCTTTTTGATACCCAAATAATAATATTTAATAATTCGATTTAATCATCATTAATTTACAACTACTTTTCATATAAATTATATTTAATTCTACTTCTTCGTTCAGTAATAGCTTGCTATACTGACATTATACTCTCAATTCGACTTTATACTCTTAAATCAACATCGAAATTTTTGATAACTTTCCTTGAAAGAATATTATAAAACCTTATATAAATATATTTTTTTTTTAAACAAAGAAAGCATATCTTGACAACGAGCACATGAGCTTTTTAGATGCCAGTGCGCCATCTTGTGGAACAGAAATCAACTAAACGCTGATTTAGCCTGTTCCCTGATATTTGGCCAACCCATTTTCTTGATAAATCATTATATATATATATAACGAATGGAGACATCAAGACGCGTATGTTTCTTTTCACAAATAAATAAAACTTCTACTGTCCTTACTGCGATGAAAAAAATATTGGGAGGGCTTGGTTTATCAGTGGTGAACCCACAGAGGTTTCGCCAATTCTCAATCTACCGGACCGCTTCTTTAGAACTCTAATACTGTATTGGATCATTCTGCTTATATATGCTATACTGAACTAGGATTCCACCCTTAATTGTGGCATATATACGCAGAATGATCCAATACGGTATTAGAACTCTAAAGAAGTGGTCTGGTTGATTAAATTGGCGAAACCGCTGGGAGGGCTCTCCGCTGATGAGCCAAAACTAGTAATAGATGTGATATTAGATGAAACATTGTTATCAACACCACCTCTTAAAAAAACACCGATTATTAGAAGGTTTAGTCATATTCAACGATGTCTACAGTATTCCAGATCCTCATATATTATTAACGTAGACAGATATTTCTCTACACGTTAAAATTAGTCGGACATTTTTTTAGGGAAAGATCAATTATGAGATAATTAAAGTATTTCGTAATTAGGTAAGTTCTAAAAAAGTTGTTATGTAACACCAATGGCGTCTTGTCTCGTGAACTTCATTAAATATTCGTCTTGACATTATATATGATGTAGCAACGTACCTCCATTGTTTGTCTTTTTCTTTGGCTGATATTCTGGAGAACTTTCATTTTTGTCTCTTTTTTGCGTTAAGACATGTGCAGTTTTAAAAATCTTTTTGCCTCTTTAAATTTTGTTTCTTTACATTATAATCCCGAACTCACAAAAAATATTTTTAATTTGAATAATATACTTGTTTCTTTTTATAGAATATTGACCGTTTATTTACGATATTCATTTAAAATATATATATTTTCAACAATGAACTACTTTTAATATTTTTTAAGATACTCATCTAGCTATCTTCAATTATTAAACTATGGGACGTTTTGAAATCACTATTGTTGATTATACTGGTGTCAAATTATTCTCAATTATTAAGCAATTAGTCATTTTAAGATTATAGTTGATAATTTCGAGATATTCTCGTTTCTATTTTTTGAATTATTGAAGAATGCGACAATTGAAATAATAGTTTTATTGTTGTGATAATCGCAATTCACATTCTCAATTATAAAACAATGATATATTTTAAAATCATTGTACCATTGTGGAAATATACTCGAGTCTAGCTATATCTTCAATTATTAAACAATTTGACACATTTAAAATCACAGTATCATTGTTGTTGAAGATATTATTCTGCGATTTTAAATATTTCTTTTTGACCAGTACTTTTGTTTTGCATTTCTAAAATTTTTCTTTCTTTTTTTCTTTATTATGTGTTCTATATGAAAATCTTTGTTTTTTTTTAGACTAAAATAAACATAATTCAAGTTTATTATATTTTTGTGGGCTTTTTAAGTTAAAACACAACAATATTGTGATATACTCGTGTCAATTTATTCTCAATTATAGAAAAATGAGTCTCTTTAAAATGATAGTACCATTGATGGATATATTTATATTGTTGTATCATGATTAATGCGCGTATTTCAAAAATTATTTATAATATTGTGGCGAAGAAATATTTTATTATTTAATTTAATATTATTCAATAAAAATATATTCAACAGATTATAAAAATATATATTAATCTGTATTTGTGAAATCATCTTTAAAATATTTCTTTGTTTGCTTGCTTAAGATTCCCTAGCTGTAAATAGTTTTGCTGACCTGTTAATAATTGTCGACTCGTCGCTGTGACGTCATCAATAAATACTTTTACATCTTAGAATATTTCAAGGCTTGATTTCTACGCTACAACTGGTGGAGAGACTGAACCGATACCCATTAAAAAATAAAAGAAAAATTGATTCTGTTGAACCAGAAGAAACTTCTATGAATGTAAAGAAAAAGAAGGTACTCAGGTAAGCAACTACGTTGTTCAACATCTGCCAAGGAACCCTTCCATTTTCTCCGGGGAGGATGGTGAAGATCTCCAAAAATGGTTAAAAGGGTATGCACGTGTGGCAAGGTACAACCATTGGGACGAAACCCTTTGTCTTACTAAAGTTTATTTTTATCTGTCTGGAACTGCTCTCAAATGGTTTGAAAACAACGAAGAAAGCATACAGACTTGGAAGGAATTCACATCTCAATTAGAGAATGTGTTCGGAAAAAAAGAAAATTCAAAATTGCAAGCGGAGAAGAAACTTAAAACACGGGCACAATTAAAAGGTGAAAATACCGAATGTTACATCCAGGATGTCTTGTGCTTGTGCAAAGAGGTTGATCCTCAAATGAGCGAGGAAGATAAAATCTTCCACCTCATGAAGGGGATAGCCGAGGAGCTTTATCAAGCACTCCTACCGAGGGATGTACAGAGCACCGAGCAATTCATTACAGAATGTCGCCGTGTCGAAGCGCTCCGCTGTAGGCGAGTTACCCCAACCAAGTACGAGCGCCTACCAAATGTAGCCTCTCTCTGTGACCAGGATGACGGAGAAGATCTGTCATCGCTGATCCGAAAAATTGTTCGTGAAGAGATAAAGCAAGCATTGGACTCTCCTCAAGAGGAGCCTAAAATCGCTGTCATTGAAGATTTAGTGAGGGAAGAGATTGTAAAGACCTTGGCACCTAGATCAAAACCTACAATAAGTCCCCCTCAAGCATCCAGGCCTAAATACGAGGCCCTAACGATACGACCGCATTCTGAACCTCATTACCGAAAGCAAGGAAGAAGATGTGACACCAATGAATAGCGGACAACTGAGGGAAAGCCAATCTGTTTCTACTGCGGACGCCCAGGTCACGTCGTCCGCTATTGCCGCGACAGGAAGAGACACATTGAGGAAAGGAGAAATAAATATTTCCAAAGAAAGCAAGACGCAATGGAATTCTACAACTCTCAAACCGAATCTCAGGAACCCAACGATGAATCATCGAGGAAAAATTTCAGTCGCTACCGAATCCCTACCCCATATACCGGTCGAAACAGACAAAATTTCTCACCTGCTAGAAGATCTAGCTGGTCGCTCCGCCATGAAAATTAGATGATAGACCATATTGGAGGTGAGGCCGCAAAGTTAAGAAATCCTACCTTGCCGACCACAGTATAAATAAGAAAAACTACATTGACGTAAATATAGACCTGCCAAGCCCTCAGGAAGAAAGTATCTCAACTGAAAGAAGACATCCACCACAGTCACCTGAAAATATCCCTGGCCCTAGTACTATGTAGTTATTGCGACTGTCGACGTAAGTCTCCTTCTGAGCATCGGGTCGATGCTCTTTATAGGAGGAGGCTATGTGGCGAAGAAATATTTTATTATTTAATTTAATATTATTCAATGAAAATATATTCAACAGATTATTAAAATATATATTAATCTGTATTTGTGAAATCATCTTTAAAATATTTCTTTGTTTGCTTGCTTAAGATTCCCTAGCTGTAAATAGTTTTTCTGACCTGTTAATAATTGTCGACTCGTCGCTGTGACGTCATTAATAAATACTTTTACATCTTAGGATATTTCAAGGCTTGATTTCTACGCTACAATATTATTTTTAATATATTTAAAATTTAAATTATATACACTGGTGTCCAAAAAATAAGAAACTTTTGTTTTTTAATGATATGTTTTAAAATATTCAACGCTAAAAGCTAAAAAGTAATTTAATTATGTATTTTAAGTCGTATAATTTATTTATCGCAACCATTCGATTCGGTAAAATTGAAAATATGCAAATATTTGCTTGTCTTTATAAGTGTGCTATTTGGCGTGTCGTTTACCCCATTTAAGAATTGTCCAATTATAATTTTATTTAATCCTTAGTTAATTATGAGTTTACGAAAAATTTCGCAGATGATTTAAAATGGAGAGCTGTTGGAAGAATGGAGGCAGGGCAATCACAAGTTGAAGTAGCAAAATGGCTAAATGTGAATAAATCTGTGGTCAGCAAAATATGGAAACAGTTCATTGAGACAGGAACCATCAAAAGAAAAGAAGGTTCTGGTAGAAAAAGAAAAACAGCTACCTTTGAAGACCGTTATCTGGTCGTAACTGCCAAGCGCCATGGGAAGATGACAGCTATTCAACTCTCTAATGAACTCTCAAGTGCTACTGGAACGAGAATTTCAAGACAAACTGTTTACCGAAGGCTTCACGAAGGTGCTCTTTATGCAAGACGACCAATGGTCTGTATCCCTTTAACCTCTGCTCACAGGAGAGCCCGCTTGAATTGGTGCTTGGAACATAACGCCTGGACTCATGATCAGTGAGCCAATGTTCTCTTCAGTGACGAGTCAAGATTTAGTTTAAACACAGATTCTCGACGAGTTTTCATCTGGAGGGAGCCTGGAACCCGCTATCATCCCAGTAACATCAGGGAAATAGACAGTTTTAGAGGGGGCAGTCTCTTAGTCTGGGCTGGCATCCGTTCTAGCAGACGCACACCCCTCCACATTTTTTTTCTGGGGGCACTTTAACTGCCCAAAGGTACAGGGACGAGATCCTTGAACCTTATCTAAGACCTTATAGAGATCAAATTGGCCACAATTTAATTTTAATGGACGATAATGCTCGTCCGCATAGGGCTAGGCTAGTCAATGAATATCTCCGGAGTGAGAATATTCGAAGGATGGATTGGCCAGCCAGATCTCCAGACCTGAATCCAATAGAGCATGTGTGGGATGCTCTAGAGAGGCGTATTGGAGCTCGTCACCCCTCTCCCAGAACCATCGTTGAGCTAAGAACTGCTCTATTGGAGGAGTGGGGTTTACTACCCCTGGACCTCCTCCAAAGCCTGGTAAACAGTATGAGGGCTCGCTGTGAGACCTTGATAGCTGTTAGAGGTGATCATACTCCCTATTGATATCTTATTTCTTTAAGATCTGGAACCTTAGCTTTGGGTATGTTGGTAACAATTTGCATATTTCATAATTTCAAATATTTTTTTTTATTTTCATATAGCTAGTCAAATTCTCCATAGTTTAAACTATTTGTATATTAAATTTTATATTTGTTAATAAATTAGCTTTTGAAAATTTTCAATATTGGTTAAGTTTCTTATTTTTTGGACACCAGTGTATTTATTTATTTTTATAAAACAGATTATTACTATAAAAATATTATGTACTATAAAACATTTGTATTTTGATATACTAAATACCCCACCTGCTCTAAACTTTGATGTGATAAATAAAGAGAGATTCTAAGTGCTACCTAAATTTATAGTTGTCTTATTATTGACTGATTTAACCTTGTAGAATGGTTGAGACACGTTATAGAAAGATACAAGACGTGTCTGAGGAGAGAATAAAGACTGAAGAATCTGCCAAACCGCAGCCTGGTGCAACAATATGTTATGTATTTTTTTACAAGATAAATTGATATTATTAACTAGTTCTTTTTAGTTCATGAGTAACGCCTAGTATTGTTTTACAATATAGGTAATTTTACAATGCACTAGCGCGCCATCTGTTATCAATTACAAGACTATTCTAGACGCATAATATTCTTTTAAAAATAAAACAATTTCTACTGCCCTTACTGCAATGGAAAAATTAAAGGGAGGGCCTGGCTCATCAGTGGTGAACCCTCCCAGCGGTTTCGCCAGTTTAATCTACCATACCGCTGTTATATTGCATTTTTGGAACTTCCTTTTATAGTGATACTGATGCTTGACTCTTCGAATGGGTATTTCAGATTAACTATCGACATAAGCTTTTGAAATACCCATTCGAAGAGTCAAGCATCAGTATTACTATAAAAAGAAGTTCCAAAAATGCAATATAACAGCGGTATAGTAGATTAAACTGGCGAAACCGCTGGGAGGGTTCACCACTGAGGAGCCAGGCCCTCCCTTTAATTTTTCCATTCCAGTAAGGGCAGTGGAAATTGTTTTATTTTTAAAAGAATATTATGCGTCTAGAATAGTTTTGTAATTTGATAGGTAATTTCATAATATTGTACTTGTGGTCAAAATAATAATGTTTTAATAAAAATTTGCTTCAATTGTGATAATGAAACAATTCAAGAAGAAATACCTGATTTGAGGCGTAAAGAAGAAAATAAAAGATTACATATTTACATTTCTACAGAAAGATTTGAGCCGGCCAAAGTAAAACAACAACAATGATTTTATATAGGAAAAGCCGCGATATCTGATGGTCGACTTTACAGAGTAGTTTATTCTAGGAATGATACTTTTAAAATAAAATAACATTTTTATACAATATATATATATATATTGTAGCGTAGAAAATTAGGAAAGAAAAATTTCAGAATGACGCGGCAATTTATTTATGGCAAAAACAAATTAAAACTAATAAGCAGTGAGGCAATGATAAAATTTACAGTGTATCAAGTTACAATTATCGGAATTGTAAAATAATTAATAGAATAATAAATAATCTGTTACAATATATATGTCATAATTTGCATAATATTCAAGAGGTATAATTTATTTTCGCTAAAATAAGTATGTAAATATGTTAAGCTTGTGTTAAAATGTGAATATTCAAATTTAACTATCTATAAAAACTGTACAAAAATAAAAGTGGCAGACATCGCGGGCGTATGATACGACACGTCGCGGGTGTGCTGCTCATTTGGCTGGAACTAATTCTTGGGGATTATAAGCATAACGGTTGCACCCTTCCCTTCCATTCGATCACGACATGTATATATATACTGGTAACAACTGACAAAAATTAGTTTGTTTTTTGGTTTCCGATCGTAAGGAATCCAAAGCAAAAATCAATCCTTAATATTGAATTGGTATCGTTCCCTGTTTTAATCCAAAATGTGTTGTTGCCCAAATGTACAGCAAAATCGATAGAAAGAAGCTTTCAGCTGGGAAAGATAAATATATAAAATTTATTTTTTATTATTTTTTCAGGACATACTGCCGGTCTGTTGAAGTGGTATCAGCTGGGAATTCTTCTGTAGAAATACTCTTAGCGATTGTTTTCTATTGTTTCTCTGTGATTTTCTTCAATTTCTACCGGTGCTGAGAGGACATTTTGGATGTTACCTAATCTACCTTTATCTAACTACAGAATAAATCACAGTTATTGTTTATCAAGTGGTCAATAATTAAAATATCAACCATTTAATACTACATTAATTTATATCTGTTCTTACTACAAAATGAGATAAATCAAAAGAGGTATATCCTGACCACTTTCACTTGAACTTTATAGATGGAAGAGCGCTATCTAGTAGAACAGAAATCAAATAAAAGTTGGTGTCGTATATTTATATTTTAATTATATGATATAATATTGTGTATATAATATATTAATATAATAATAATATTAAATCCACAGATTATTATTCTGCGATATATTGTATACATCATAACATATAATTTATCATAATATAATTCGATTGTTAACTTGTAATTCTTAAGCTTGCATCTAATACGGTGTAATGTAATAAAAGCCATTTAAATATATAAAGCCTAAAATATATTTCTACTTTTAAATCAACCTAAATACACCACAGATGGCGACGAGGATATAAAAAAATCTAATAATATTAACATAATTCAAATTCCAGCGAGAAATATAATACAAATATAATACAGTCAGATGATAATGGGAAATATCGTATTGAATTAAATGTAGATAACAAGTAAATAATGTTCGAGTTTGATACAGGGAGTTATTATACTCTAATGCCAATAAATATTTACAAGAAGTTTTGGAAAAGAAAATTGACTCCTGTTAGTTTAAATCTCCGATCATTCTCGAATACAAAAATAAATGTGATAGGCAAAATAGAAGTATTTGTTAAGGAGGCAAATGCGGAACTTCCCCTTATAATAACCGAAGCCAACAAACCATTGTTACTGGGTACTAGTTGGATCAAAAATCTACCCGCACCATATTACCCAGCTACCAATGGTTTGGCCGAACGTTTCGTACAAACTTTAAAAAGATCTCTTAGAAGTATGAAGAATGAAGGATTAAATAAGAGCTTGGCCAACTTCCTATTCACCTACCGATCAGTGCCGCAGTCGAGCACGAAAGAAGTGCCGGCCGTGTTATTTCTGAAAAGAATGCCAAAAAGTAGATGGAATCTTTTGAGACCGAATTTTGAAAGCAAAACCAAATTAGGAAAGAAAAAATTTCCGGAATTCGAGGTAAATGAAGATGTTTTAGTTAGAGATCATTTTGGTCCAAATAGATGGATCGAGGGAGAAATCACGGAAAAGCTGGGTAAATGCTTTTACAGGATTCTGCTAAGGGATAAGAGAGTATGGAGACGACATGCTGGGCAAATAAGAAAAAAACTGGACATTGTCTTGTCCTGATACAGAGGTGTTCCTCCCGACGCCCCAAAATGTCCAAAGAAATCATGAAGACATTCCCTTAGACAAGACTGCTACATCCTCCAGTAGAGAAGACGCCCCACTGTGCCAGCCCACTCCGGGGACCTCAGCAACAGCAGAACAGGGGACTCCGAGACCGAGTCGGCGATATCCTCTAAGGGAGAGGAGGCCGCCGGACAGATTCCATTTCTAAGGAGGGAAGGAACTATCGTATATTTATATTTTAATTATATAATATAATATTGTATATAAGATATTAATATAATAATAATATTAAATCCACAGATTATTATTCTGCGATATATTGTATATATCATAACATATAATTTATCATCATATAATTCGATTGTTAACTTGTAATTCTTAAGCTTGCATCTAATACGGTGTAATATAATAAAAGCCATTTTAATAAATAAAGCCAAAAATATATTTCTACTTTTAAATCAACCTAAATACACCACAGTTGGTATGAGATAAATATGATATTTCTATAAATAGCTTTTATAATTTTATGTATTGAATAGAGTAGAGCTAAAATTATTTTGTAGAGTTAGATGGCGATAAAATTAATTACAAGAAATTTGCGCTATTTTTGACACGTAGAGTTCTTTTAAATGCATATATAATGCATTGAATAAAATTAATTATGGTAGTTAGCATTGTGTGGATTAGTTTTGAGCTATTTGCGGACGAGAAATGGACCCAAAGAAGCACCCCTATCCCTTTAATTATGCATCAGAAAGAAGCACTATGCATCACTATAGCAAATTATATTTACTGGTGATGACAGAAAACGAGCCGCAACAACAGATTTGGAAAATACATACAAAAGGTCAACCTGTATACCATGTTTTTGGGCTTTATCTCTCATCAGGACAGGGGCGGTTTCAATTTCATAACATTCTACGAGATGGGTTATAAAGTCGGTTGAATTTACCAAACAGGTGGTTAAGCTGGTGAAGTGGATGCTATGAAATTGAAGCCGCCCCTGTACTGATGAGGGCCAAAGCCCGAAGCCATGGAATACAGGTTGGCCTTTTATCTGAATTTTTCAAAGCTGTTGTTGTGGCTTATTCTCTATCATCACTAGTAGAGATTTTACTAGTGTGGTACAAGTGCATCGTTATGATGTACCATTAAAGAGAGAGGTGGCTCTTTTGGTACATGGGGATCATCTTCCCGCAACTTTAGGTTGCACACGTGCATTGGATTGAGTAAAAGATTTATTTGCTAATATTTCGGTTTGCTGAACGCCAACCTTTATCAAGGCATTACATTTTTGTATAAACAAACTCAGCGTCGCATAGTGTCATAATATTTATATATATATATGTGACAATATCGTTGCGAAATTTCTTGTTGTTCGATTTGAATGGTGAGGATTGGTTGAAACGCAGTCGTTTGAGTGGAAGTTGAAGCATACAGTTAGGAATAATCAGGACACGTGATGGGGTTTGAAAATAAAAGGCAACTGGGTTGGAGGAAAGAAAGCTTGAGAAGAGCGGAGCGATTTTGATTGTTAATTATCTGATCACATGGCGGTGATTGTACTTAGCTATGGGATGAGCAGAGGGAGAGAGGTCCAGAGCAGATGTCACCTCGTTGGGAGCGAAGGAGCAACTGTAGGTGTTGTTCCTATGAGAGCCAAATCACTACTGACTATTCTTGCTTTTCGATTTAACACCACGAGTTGTCTTCCTTCCCATTGGTCGAAGGATGGAACGTGCCCGTTTTTCTATTGGTTGACCTACTTATTTATTGCTTCCTAATTGGACCGGCGGCTTTCTTTGATGGAAGATATGCCCGGCCTGGTCAGGAAGTATCGGGTGTTAGTTCGACTCTATTTACTTCCGCGGTTATCAAATACGTCCGGTCTTGTTCCGGAAATTGGGCGTCTCTCAAACTTTTATAACTTCTGGTCACCAGATACGTCCTGTCTTGTCCGGAAATATTGGTTTAAACTTAGCTCGCAGGGTTTCCGGGGTCAGAAGGTTAACTGTGACGTTATTAATAATTATGTTCTCTTCTAGATCTACTTCCTATGTCTTTTTGTTACTTTCTTTCCTCCAGTTACCTTATTCTTTATTAAATCTTTGAAAATCATACATTGTACATGCATAGTGGGTCGGGGTGCATACAATTATATACAAATTATGACATATATATATATATATATATGGAAATTTTGCCGGGAGGATATTGATATAAAGAGACAAAGGTCGCCTCTCCCGTCAAAATAGACGCCATCTATTGACCGTCACCGCAAACTAGCGGCCTCGGGTCGATGACAAAGCCAAAACACCAGCTTTGGCAAACTGAAAAACGTCCACCTAGAGATTATGGTTTCCCGCTAATGACCCTCGTCAGCCTAGGGCGGACTTTATTCTATTAGATCCTATGTGGATCTCATTTGCCGGGAGGATATTGATCTAAAGAGACAAAGGTCGCATCTCCCTTCAAAATAGACGTCAAAACTAGACGCCATCTTTGTCACCGACCCGAGGCCGCTAGTTTGCGGCGACGGTCAATAGATGGCGTCTAGTTTCGACGTCTATTTTGACGGAAGAGACGACATTTGTCTCTTTAGATCAATATCCTCCCGGCAAAATTTCCATCTACATATATATATATATATATATATATATATGCTTCAGCTATTAAAGAGCTCATCCCATAATTTTCATAAATTCTTCACAAAGATTAACTGCTGTGCATGACGAGAACATTTAAATAAGATAGTATAGCGTTCTGTTAGATTAAATACATGAAATCAATAGGAAGGTTTATCACTGAGCGATCAAGGCCTTTCCAAGAAGCAGCAGAAAATGATCTTGATTTGAAAAAAAGAGCCAAATTGCCTGAATTCTTGCTTTCATGAAGAAACTTTTGAATCTCTTCGTGATTTTTATGCATTTGTTTCTAAAAATGGATATTACAAGAAATTACTTGAGAATAAATATGCTGTAAATGTAGGTGAGCATAAAAAAAGAGATGTAAGTAATAAATTTCCCCCAATTTTCTTGTTCCAATTAATTAGTAAAACATTTAAAACTTTCTTGACTCTTAAAGATCCAATTAAGAGACTTAATTATGGCAGAGAACCAATATTAAAACCCATTTACCAGAACTCTCTTTTCTATAAACAGCCACTATTAGCAGTTAATTTTTCTAACTAGTTTAAAATGATTTTTATTGATTTAGAAAGGCTCTCACAGATAAATATAACTATATCTTTTCAAGTAGATAATAATTGATTCATTATTTTTTTTATAAATCTAATATAAATAATTAGAATCGAATATATAAAACCATATAAATATATCATAGACTTTGATTTATATTGAAAAAAAAACGAATACAATAGAAAATAAAAAAAAATATTATTTCTCTATTTCAACGAATAAATCCGATTATCATAATAAAATGTAATATTTAATGTATCTTAACATTAGTAGTTTAATAGGATTTTCTTTGGTTAAAAATAGAATATAAAATCAAATGTTTAAAATATCCTTTTTAATATATGTATATATTTTTGCATTTTTCGATTTAATGAAGGTTAATACACTTATAGGGGCAATTAATATGGGATGAATGAAAAGCCCAGGTATACATTTCATTATTTTATATTTGTGAAAAAATAATAAAATATGAAAAATATATAAAAGGTCAGGTTTTAATATTAAAAATAAAAGAAACGCGTACGTGGTTGACTTTTCTTGATTTATCAAGAAATTGGATGGGCCAAATATAACGAAACAACGTAAAATAAACCTTTAGTTTATTTCAGTTTCACTAGATGGCGCTCTGCCATCTAGAAATGCTCATGTAAGCACGGTCAGGATATGCCTATTTTATTTTAAATATTTTCATATATAGCTATAAAACAAGTGACTTTTGAGAGATTTATCAAAAATTCAGTGAATAAAAAAAAGATAATAGTAGACCATTTACCAGCTCTATAATTTAGGTCATCATCATATGTTATGCTAGCTTGCTCATTTCAGAAAGAAAATTTGTATATAGAGATTTTGAACAGAATACTCTTTATTGGAGAGCGCCAATCACATATTTGAAGACAGAAATAAAACGATTCACGTAGAATAAATAAAGAGAATGAAATGCTCATTTAATATAGATATTCATCAAGGATAACCGGTTATATATATTGACTATAGAGATTTATTATATATATATAAATATGAATCTCTAAAACCTATAAAATTGTTAATTGTTATATTAATTGTGTATATCTTTATAATTTTGAAAATAGAGCAATCCATAAATAAATCTTTAAATAAAAAGGCATATATTGGATCAAAAATAATTTATTTTGCCAATATTTCAGTTGGCTGAACACCAACCTTCATTAAGGTATTATAACATTTTAATGTTATATGTTATGATACTTTGATAAAGGTTGGCGTTCAACCAACTGAAATATTGGTGAAATAAATTAAATTTTGATCAAATATATGCCTTTTTATTTAAAAATCTTTATAATGTAATAGTGTAACTAGTATAATTACTCTATAAAAGCATAGAGTGCCTCTCCCGTAAAATTAAACGTTAAAACTACTCTATTGACCAATAGCCCGAAAGCACTGTCTCTAGGTGGACGCTTCTCAGTTTGCCAAAACTGGTGTTGTGGCTTTGTCCCCGACTCGAGGCCGCTAGTTTGCGCCAATAGATGGCGTCTAGTTTTGACGTTTAATTTGACGGGAGAGGCGCTTTATGCTTTTATAGATAAATTTACTTCCGGCAAAATTCCCACCTAATATTATTATTGTTATGTGTGTGTTGTGTGTGTTTAAAAGTTAATATTACTTTTTGCTATTTATGCACTTAATGTTATATTCAACTTCAAATTGTATATCTGCATCTCTAGATGAGATTTGTGTAGTAATTCGGTAGAGCACAAATCTCTTTAATATTCTAATCGTTTTTAAATAAAATAAATAAATATAAAATAAATATTTAAAAAACCTTTTTGCAGGTTAGTTTCATGATGTATTAGCGCGCCATCTGTTATCAAAATACGAAACTAATATATACGCGTATGATTACCTTACTGCAATGAAAAAATTAATGGGAGGGCCTGGCTCATCAGTGGTGAACCCTCCCAGCGGTTTCGCCAGTTTAATATACCATACCGCTGTTATATTGCATTTTTGGAACTTCCTTTTATAGTGATACTGATGTTAGGCTCTTGAAATGGGTATTTTAGATTAACTATGGACATAAGCTTTGAGGACAGCAGAATTACATATAATTATTAATATATAATATGCTTTGAGCAATCGCTCTTCCGCAAACATCAATTTGTGTCTTTTATTGGAACAATTATATAATGATGTATTAGCACCCCATCTGTTATCAAAATACGAAACTATTATAGACGCGTATGGTTCTTTTATAATTGAGATTCAAAAAAGATAAATGAACCTATTTCAATATTTTATTTCCATTAGCTGGTTTCATCACCGAAAGATTGGGAATCTAAGAAATGATAAATGTTAAGGTGTAAATCATTTATATATATGTTTAAATTTTCTTTAGTGACTCATTTAATTTTAGGTAGATCTTTTTCTGTTAGCTTTATTAAGCTTCAATTCCTTAATCGTTATGTTTGATAAAACAAAGAAACCACAATGATATTTTGGATATAATTTTATCAGTAATAAATATCTTATGTCCATAGTTCACTAATATACCTATTCCAAGAGTCTAGCATCAGTATCACTATAAAATGAAGATCGAAAAATGCAATATAACAGCGGTAAGGTAGATTAAACTGGCGAATCCGCTGGGAGGGTTCACCACAGATGAGCCTGGCCCTCCCATTAATTTTTACATTGCTGTAAGGGCAGTATAAATTGTTTATTTTTAAAAAGAATCATACGCGTCTATAATAGTTTCAAATTTAATAAATAGCATACTCATTATTCAAATAGAACATGCCTATTATTAAAAAATAATGGGATTCCCGCTAGGTGGCCAACCGAAGAGGCAGCAGGTAACTACGGCTCTCGCCAAGTACTATTATTTCTTTATATCTTTTGCCTTATATTCCTATTATTTAAAAAAAAAATGTGCTGGTTCAGCCATAGAGTAGAAATTAGATTTTGAAAATTAATTTAACCATAATTTTACTTTTATTCATTACGTGTCGGGTAAAGCTGAGGGCTTTCTTGTTTCTTGACTATGTAAATCTGGACTTTATTGACGACAATGATGCAAATTTAGATAAAGTGGCTGACCTAGATAAGTAAAAAACATTCATTTTACTCGATACGTTCGTTATGGTAAATCAAATCTGAGAATAATCATACTTTCATTGCTGCTAATTTCGGGTATCGAAAGTAATCCAGGCCCTAAAGCTACTATACAAACACAAAACTAGAAACTTCTATGGAGAAAGATTTAAGAGAATTGATTGCGGCACTTACTGTTAAATTTGACGACTGGGGATCAAAAATGGAATCTAGGCTATCTTCGATTGAACTAGGTATGCAGAAATTCGACACCCGGGAACAGCAGCTCGAGTCTTCACTAGAAGGTACCGCGTTCGCTGTTGCATCGAACGCAAAAAAGATAGCGAATTCGAGAGGCGAGTTGAGTTTTTGGAGATGAAAAACAGAGAGAAGAACCTAGGTTTTTTGAGGCATTAAAGGTAATGGTACAGAAACGTCGAACGAATCCTGCGTCAAAATAAAAAGATTAATAAAGGACAAGATGCAAATTTTGGACGAGATCGATGTTTCCAAGTGCTGGAGGCTATCTAAAAGGGATAAAACCCCAATTTTGGTCGAGGTTTCCGAACACAGTGAGAGAATGAAGATATTAAAAAATTCATTCAAACTTAAAGATTTAAATGTCTTCGTGAACAAGGATTACTCCCCTAGCATCAGAGAACAACGCAGAATATTGATTTCTAAACGGTAAGAACTCTTAAATAAAGGAATCATTGCAAAACTAAGAGATAACAAACCGATTGTTGATGGCATGGTTTACCAAGCTTCTAATGGTAAATTTACTACCAAGCAGGGTGCCGAACTATAGCAATTGGATAGAAATACACAGAGACTATCAATAGATCATCCAATCTTGCCGCCAAATAGAAAAACCCGAAATACATGCTCAGTTAATCATCGCTACTCAAACTACCCTACAAATAAGCATTTAAAAGCAGAAGGTAATTCCTTAAGGATCATATACTGGAACATAAATGTATTTTTTAAAATTTCTTCGGTCTTCTCTCTCTTCGATTACTTGGAATTGTTTGATATTTTTACTGTAACTGAAACCTGGTGCCACTATCTACTTTACCTAGCTGTAGACGATTTTGGGTTTTACCAATCACCAGCTGTTAAACCTTCGAACCGAGGGAGAAGCTCTGGAGGAATCCTTGTAGGAATCGGAAAGGAAATCCATGGCTTAATCTACAAAGTTTAAATTGAGCCTAATGGATCTCGGTTATATTTAGACTGGTTTCAATAGCAGACTCACCCCTAGTGTGTACAATTTTTGTTTACTTACCCCCAAGCGAATTACAGCTAGAAAATTTGAAAAAATTGTTTTGCTATGTTGAAAATAAAATACAACAAGGATTTGAAATAGTTTTAGGCGGTGATTTAAATATTCGCATTGGCTACTTGGGTGCTTTCCACAACTTGTTCCAGATCCCAGCTCTGCTTTCTGCCTACCGTATTTCCAGAGATCCAACCGTGTCCCCCCTGGCTGAGACTCTTGTCGATTTCCTTGATAATCCCTCACTATACTAAACGGAAGATTTATTAGTGATAAAAACGGATGCTATACTTTTATCTCACATCAGGGGTCTTCAGCTTTAGACTTATTCGTGGTTTCTACTGCACTACTGGAACTTGTTCTTGACCTAAGTATCGAAAGTTTGCCTTACTCCGATCATTTACTACTTCTTCTAAAATTAAACGGATCAGACAATACAAAAGCGAAAAGCCTACCTTTAGAGTATATTCAATAAAATATTAACTAAATCCCAAGTTCCTTCACAGTGGTCAAAAACCATCATCCAACCAATATTCGAAAATGGTGATCCGAATACACCATCAAATTATAGGGGCATTGCCCTTAATAAGCAACTTGTCAAAACCTTTTACACCCATATTAAAAAATAGACTAATTAATTGGATTGAAAATAGAAAACTCATAGCGGAAAACCAGGCAGGATTCAGAAGGGGCTACTCGTGCCAAGACCATATCTTCACGCTTACATCACTAATCCAAATGACATTAAACCGCAAAAGGAGGAAACTTTACGCATTCTTTGTTGATCTTAAAAAAGCGTTTGATACAGTTTCACATCTACTATTATGGAGAAATCTTACGCTTGTTGGGCGATTTATCAAACTTATACAGAACTACTATGCTCAAATGATGGCAGCGGTCAGATGGAACGCCTCTTTTACAGAATTTATCAAAATACAATCAGGTGTTCTTCAGGGTGAACCTCTTATTAATAAAATACCATTTCGACAAAAGTAGAAGAATTGGTTGACGGTTTTTAAATACAATCTGAAATATGTAAAATAGGTATATGCAAATTAAAACATGTAGCAAAAAATATTTATATTTTAGATGGAGTTTTGTGAAATAGATTGAATGTTTGAAAAACACTACTGATATCAATACACGATTTTTTGAAATGTTAATATAGTACCAAAAATTATTATGGCACTACTAATAGGATTTCTTGCTATAAGGAATGTGTAGTTTCTTGACTAATTGGCGACCCTTGACTATTTAACTGGCTATTTGTCATGATCCAACAAATGAAATATAGACGTGAGTGACAAAATATATTTGCAGTACTTCTTTTCCAAATATCCTATGGGTTTGTCAAATGTTATCATTGTTTATTATACTGTACACAATTTTAAAAATGTATCGCCTCAAATAAAAATCATTTTTAAATCGACCTTTTGCGTTTAAAAACGTGGTAGTAAAATCATTTTGTATTATTTTTTTGCGCAAAATTTCTAAAGTTGGGGGGTACAGAGAATATTTCTTATGCTATTTCTTCTAATGAGCGAAAAGCGATAAACTGTGTACCAGTGTTATTCGAGAAGTTTTAACACTTTGGCCCGCACGACATAATATAAGATGTGAGCAAATGACAAACAAAAAAATTACTGTTCACCAAAAAAAAAAAAAAAAGAGTCAAGATGTGTGGACAGCATTTATTATTCCCATAACCCAACACAAAGAGCTGCAAAATTCGGTAGATAGTATAATACATGGCAGCTTATATAACACATGAGGTAACTGCCATCTCTCTTGTATTAGGTCACAATCCTTACTCAATGTGGCGCCTTTCATTCGCAAACACCGCCTACAGACGATAGATGACAGAATTAGGGCCTCCAATATCGGTACATATTTTCAATCCCGGGATTCGGGATTGCTTTTTTCTCAATCCCGGGATCTCGGGATATTCCGGGATTGAAAAACCTTTTCATCTTTCTACGCCAAGAGGTATATCGTTTCGTTCGTTATATTTTTCTTTTTTCTTTTATATAGTGCCAATGACGTGGCACTTACTTCGATGAAAACAACCTGAAGCCATATATTTTGCGCCTGCTTATGAACTAAATCATTGCTTTTGGGTTACAGTTTGAAATTATCTGTCAATTACTGTACACACATGGTGTGTGGTCTCTGCGGAGAGAGGAATTTCATGTCCAAGAGCATTGAGGCACTTGCGTAGATCCTTAGATGTGACAAAAACGGAGAATGGCAATCCGTCGAGAGCTATCATTCTAGCTAGCACAGCATCAGTCGATCGATCGATGGAAACAGACGAAAAATAATCGAGAATTGATATCTTGGGGGTATTTTTGCAGGGGTCTATGTATCAACTTCGTCTTTAACTTTTCTCTTCGAAATTTCGATTCCGTGGACCGCCTTCTGGTGTACATGCAGCCCTTTTGTTGACCCACCGACGCATTTCAAAATCCTTTTGCACGCTATACACTGTGCATTTTGGCCAGATTTGTCTCGTAGGTAATAGCACCAGATTCCTTCTGATTTAAAATGAATAAACTTCGCCATCAGAATCAAGAAGTGATAAGCTCACCAAAAATGTCTGACGCGTTTTCTATTGAGAAATAACAAGGTCCGATAATATTGTTTTAGAGACTTTGTTTTATTTTCGTATAAGTTGAAAACTACTTTAGGCTGATGCTTGATAGTGACGAAGCATTTAATAAAATGACATTAAATAAATTTAATTTAAATTAAATGACAAAAAAGCTAACGAGGGTTTCACAAAATGAACAGCAGAGCAGTGCGTTCATGATGACCCATGCATACAGAGAACAGGATGGAGAGTATAAACATAGATAAAAAAATATATAAAACAATTTGGAGCCCAGATAAGAGGTTAGTGGCGGGTCCATGTTAAACGCAGGTCCGGCACAAAAATAAAGGGATGCCGCTACTATCTAAGAAGCCACTATTTGCATGTCAACAAAAACTGGGGCCTACTCCATGTATACTGCTGCATACTCTAATTCTAGAGGCTGCCATTTTGGAAAGATCTTGCAGAATAACCATTCGTTATTAGTGCACGAAAATAATTTCAAATCTCTCAGAAAAAAAAAAAAAAAGACCCGAAATGCGGCTGTATAAACAAAACGTCAAAGTGTGCTATCTCATCATCTGTTTGATTACCAAAATGCTATATAAAAAAAAATATATTTTTGCGCTGGTTTTCATGCACAAACAGGTAATCCCGGGATTTTTAGAGCAGAATTACGGGATTTCGGGATCATTATTTGGCTCTGGGATCCCGGGATCCCGTGGAGGCCCTAGACAGAATGTATAACATTAAATAATATTTCTGTTGAAATTTATAAAACGTGCCATCTGATAGAAGCCTTCAACATGGCCAATGTGGTAGGCCGGCATCGATAAACACGCGACTTAATGTACCCCCACAACCGAAATTGTAAGGCGTCAAGTCTGGTGATCTTGGAGGCCACTGGTATATAAAGTGGCGACTTATCCCACGATTTTCACCGACCGTATCCATAAGCAATTGTTTGGCACCGCGGGAGATATGAGGAGGTCCTCCATCTTGCATGAATGTTATTTCGCTTAGTGCTTGTCTGTCCTGCAATATGGGAATACCCTTTTCTCTAAAAAGTTGTTAATAACGTTCACCAGTTACAAAAACGGTTTTAAAAGTTCTTCCATTGATTTTTTAAAGAAAAATGGCCCAATAATAAAAGAAGAAGTGACCCCACACAAAACTGTAACTCTGGGCTGATGAAGTGGCATTTCTTTAAAAATCCTAGGGTTTTCTGTTGCCCAAATGCGGCTGTTTTGAATGTTAAATTCTCCGTTTAGAGAAAAGTGAGCATCATCTGTCCACAAAACATTCGACAGCCAGTTTTCATTAATATTGTCGCGGTGATAAATAAAGCAAGGGCAAATTTGGGGGTAATTAATTTATTATAAATGGTATTTACCTTCTAGTTCTCCAATAAAATTATTTACAAGAGGTATTTAAGGGAGAGAGTCAGATGATAAAAACAACTTATCCCCAGGTCAAGATAATAATAATGAGCGGCGTAAGGTACTGAGGCGTCCCGTTGTCCTTATTTGCAGATCAGCTTCCGAGAACCCCTCACACCTGTGGTCCCCCCCCCCCGGGGTCCAGGGATGATTGACAGGTGTCCCATCTGGATGGAAATTCTTGACATTACTCCCTCTTTAGAGAAAACAGAGACCCGCTGATTAGCTTGTCTCAGCCCTTGTTCTGGAAGGAAATCTACCACGGCTGGTGTTCCCTAGCAGAATAGAATGTTGTTCTTCAGGATCCAGGTAGGGCTTCATCCGAATGACATGGACGATATCCTTGGCTTTCCGTGATCGGGGAGACGGGTCCACGGGCTCTACTTCATACGTAACTGCTGAAAGCTTCTTGGTCACCTTGTAGGGACCGAAGTATCTCTTCAGTAGCTTTTCTGAGAGTCCTACTTTTCGGATGGGAGTAAAAACCCACTGGAGACTGGAGTATGTTTCTGGTCGTAAAGTCTACGGTCTTTCGCCTGTGATTGTAGAAGGCGTGATCGGGAGACTTGACGCGCTTCCTCAGCTCTGGTCACAAGTTCTCCAACGCAGTCGTCAGAGATCTCATCTGGTAGGTAAGGTAGTACGGCATCGATATAGGTCTCAGCCTCGCGGGCGTTAACAAGAAAGAATGGGGTGTGGCCGGTCGCCTCCTGTTTAGCAGTGTTATAAGCAAAAGTTAGGTAGGGTAAAACTTGGTCCCAATCCTTCTGCTTAACACGTATGTACATGGACAACATATCTCCCAGAGTTTTGTTGAACCTTTCAGTCAGGACGTTGGTCTGGGGAGTGTAGACCGTTGTAAATATGTGCACAATTCCGCACAGAGCATTGATCTCTTTTATTACTTGAGAAATGAAATTTCTTCCGCGATCTGTTATCATTTCTCTAGGAGCTCCATGCTTCAAGATAACATCTTCAACCAGGAACTTAGCTGTTTCGATTGCTCCTCCGTCTGGGATCGCTTTCGTTATGGCATACCTTGTCATATAATCGGGGCACACAATGATCCAATGGTTTCCATCTTTAGAAACTGGAAATCTTCCAAGGAGATCAACCCCGACCTTATAGAATGGCTTTTCCACGGGTGGTATGGATACAAGTTGTCCAGCCGGACGTCGAGGTAATTTCTTCCTTCGTTGACACTCCCGACAATGGCTTACATATTGGCGAACAGTTCTATAAAAGCTAGGCCAATAGAATCGTTTCTTAACTTTGTCATACGTTCGGGCGAAACCCAAATGCCCAGCTGTAGGAGCATCATGTAAATCTGCAATAACTTCCGATCTTAAGTGCTTAGGAATCATCATAAGCCAGGGTCTTCCAGTTGTGCTATAGTTTTTCTTGTATAAGATGCCGTCGATAATGCTGAATTCCTTTCTGGTGTAGCCCGAGTTTAAATTATCGATTATTTTAGCTAAATCCGGGTCTTTAGTCTGCTCTATATCGACGTTGGCTAATGACATCACAGCACTTGGTTGATCGTTCTCAAGCGGGCTCCTTGACAGACAATCGACATCCTTATGTTTGCGTCCGCTCTTGTAGATAACGGTCACGTCAAATTCTTGCAACTTCAGCGCCCATCTTGCCAAACGGCCAGAAGGATCTTTCTGCATACCAACCAACATAGAGAATGATGGTCAGTGACAACCGTGAATGGTCGACCAAACAAATATGGACGGAATTTGTTAATAGACCAGACTACAGCAAGGCATTCTTTTTCTGTTGTAGAATAGTTATGTTCAGCCTTCGTCGAGCTTCTAGATGCATAAGCTATAGGCCGCTCCTTTCCACCTTGAATTTGTAGAAGAACAGCTCCAATACCATGTCCGCTTGCATCCGTGTGTAGATGGGTATCAGCGGATTCATCAAAGTGTCCCAAGACAGGCTCTGAAATTAGAGCTGTTTTAAAGACTTCAAACGCTTACTCTTGAGCTACATCCCAATAGAATTGTTTTTCAGTCTTCAGTAGGTCATGCAAAGATCTAGCTTTGTCGGCAAAGTTTTCAATAAATCTTCGGTAATAGGAACATAATCCAAGAAAGCTCCTCAGTTCAGAGATATTCCTTGGTTCGGGAATTTAGAGACGGCTTCACTTTATCTGGATCTGGATGAATTCCATTGGCGTCAACAAGGTGTCCTAAAATCATTATCCTCCTTGATCCAAAAAGACACTTTTTGTTGTTCAATCTTAGTCCAGCTTTCTGGATGCACCTTAATACAAGTTGTAGACGACGTAGATGCTCCTCAAAGGTAGGTGCGTAAACTACGATGTCGTCCAGGTAGTAAAGGCACATGTTTCATTTAAGACTGCCCAGAACACTATCTATCATCCTTTCAAACGTTGATGGAACATTGCATAGACCGAAAGGCATTACTCGTAATTCATACAGCCCATCTGGAGTGATGAAGGCAGTTTTCTCTCTGTCTTTTTCGTCCACTACAATCTGCCAATGCCCGGAACGAAGATCCACCGTGAAGAAGTAACTAGAGCCGGCTAAACTGTCCAAAGCATCGTAAAAGCGGGTAAACATCTTTTTTTTTGTTGCTATCTTATTCAATCGACGATAATCTAGGCAGAATCTCCTGGTCCCATCTTTCTTTCGAACTAGAATAACTCGAGATGACCAAGGACTTTCAGAGGGCTTCATGATGCGATTTTCAATCATCTTGTTCACTTCATCTTGAATTAGTCGTCGTTCACTTGGTGCTACTCTATAGGGCCGTTGTTTGATAGGAAAGTGGTCTCCTTTGTTTATCTTGTGCTTCACAATACTGGTAGGCTTAATAGGAGTTCCTCCAAAGTCAAATATGTCAATAAACTCGTCAAGGCATGAAACAAGCTGTACTTTGAATTTCAGACAGCCCTGGATCTAGAGTAAAGTTTATTTTCCGTGACCATTCATGTGACTTTAGCTGCGTTTTTTGTAACTTATCGCTGGATTCAATAAGACTGCAGATATTCCCATTCTCATAACTTTCCATTGTGCATATATTCATTCCTGATGGAATCAGTTGCGGCCAAGACGCTCCATTCGCAACCCAAATGCTACCTCGGCCGTGTCGAAATGTAACCAATGAGTTTGATATAAAAACTTCCTTTCTTAATAATAAGTCCTTAGAAGTTGAGACTAAAACATCTCTAACTCCGCATATTTCTTCGTTTAACACACTGATCTTCTTTATTGATTTAGGCGGGATGACAAAGTCGTCGGAAGCAAACAATCTCTGGTTTTCCTCCTCTCGAGATTCTAGGACGGAGGTTTCCCCGAGATGGAGTTCATTTCTGCCACAATCAATGACGGCTCCGGTGGCCTTGAAGAAGTCCCAACTAAATATGATGTCATGGCTGCATTCCACTATAACAACGAATTCGAAGGATATCGTCAGACTATTAACTTCTATACAATATAACACACTGCGGCCTGTGATTGTAAAACGACACTTGAAGTTACACCGCATGAGTTTCTTTTAAACGAAAAATCAAAATTTAATTTCAAGGTGAAATACCGACAATTTCTATCCTTTTTGGATGAGGTATGAAAGGGTGATTTATGAAGAGTAATGAAGAACGGAAAAATAAAAGTGCCCAGGGATGGGAATCGAGCCCACAATGTTCCGCTTACCGGGCAGATGCCATGTCCACTAGGCTACCCTGGACATATTTTTCCATTCGTAAATAGGTAGCCTAGTGGACATGGCATCTGCCCGGTAAGCGGAACATTGTGGGTTCGATTCCCATCCCTGGGCACTTTTATTTTTCCGTTCGTCATTACTCTTCATAAATCACCCTTTCATACCTCATACAAAAAGGATAGAAATTGTCGATATTTCACCTTGAAATAAAATTTTGATTTTTCGTTTAAAAGAAACTCATGCGGTGTAACTTCAATTGTCGTTTTACAATCACAGGCCGCAGTGTATTATATTGTATTTTAATTTACGAAAAATACGTCCAGGGTAGCCTAGTGGACATGGCATCTGCCCGGTAAGCGGAACATTGTGGGTTCGATTCCCATCCCTGGGCACTTTTATTTTTCCGTTCGTCATTACTCTTCATAAATCACCCTTTCATACCTCATCCAAAAAGGATAGAAATTGTCGATATTTCACCTTGAAATAAAAATTTGATTTTTCGTTTAAAAGAAACTCATGCGGTGTAACTTCAAGTGTCGTATTAACTTCTATGTTAAGGACACATTTTCCTAGGGTCTCTATTAAATTTTTGTTCGCGGCTTTAAGAATGGGACCTGGTTCTTTGAAGAGAGGTGTCTTTAGTTCGCGTCGAATATTTTCTGAAATAACAGAAAAGTCTGCTCCTGAATCCACCAATGCTTTAATTTTTCGTCCATTTATTTCGACCATAACAAAATTTTCTTTTAATTTAGCGGCGATATACCCTGGAGGATTTTCTTCAATGGCGACCTCACCCCCGTTAGAAGCCGCTCCACTTAGTTTTTCACATTCAGAGGATTGGGAGAACGGCTGAAACGACGGGCTGGCGACTGGGATTGTCTTCGGGCTGGCGACCTAGCGCGGCTTGGATGTGGGGAAGAGCTCCAGTAGAAGTACGTCGAGGTTTGGGGCGTTACATAGTCGTCGTCGGCGTCATATCTCGGGGGTCGACTCGAAAATCCAACATTTCTTCCTTCTCCGCCATTCCTTGACCTGGCTTCAGCGAAGACCTGCCGTCGTTCTCTACAATTACGGACGACATGTCCGGGTCGTCCGCAGTGGAAGCAGATTGGTTTGCCGTCGTAGGTTTTCCAATGTTCCGTCTTTCTGGGTTGGGCTGGTCGGTCGATATTATAATATGGCATGCGTGGTTGTTGTTGTACCACGTTGATTTGTGGCCTGGTAGGTTGAAGAGCACGGCTGATTTCTTCCCTCACAGTCTGTTCCATGGCGTTCACCTCTCGGAGAGGATTGACCACTTCAGGTGCTGAGAAGACCTTTTTAATATTTTCTCTAACGATGCGGCGAATTAAGCTGGCCAAGTCGTCTGAGTCGTCAACACACGAAATAGGCATTACGTTTGAAAACCTGGCGAATTTCGCACGGCCGATCCTGCGCTGCTTGACTGTTAACAGATGACGGCAAAACTTCAGGATCTCATCTACCGTCTGTATGTCTTTCGCCACCAATACGTGGTATGTGTCCTCCGAAATTCCCTTTATAATATGAGCAACTATCTCACCTTCTTCCATGCGAGGGTTCACCTGGTGGCAGAGGCTAAGAATCTCCTGGATATATGACTCTCTGCATTCCTCGGCCTTCTGTGCTCTTGACTTCAAAACTTTCTCGGCGCGTCGAGCAGAATCCTCCTGCAGTCCGAACACACCGCGGAATGCGTCTTCAAAGCTTCTCCACGAGTTGAGTGATTCTTCGTTATTATCAAACCACCTTCCAGCAGTTACGTTCAAGTAAAAGACGAGGTTTGCAAGCTTCATGGTCTCGTCCCATATGTTGTACTTCGACACTCTCTCTCTCTAACTCCTTCAACCACTGTCCAGGGTTTATATTTCCATCTCCAGAAAAGGTAGAACGATCTCGTTGGCGATGACAAGGGAGGTAGGATCCGCTGACAGTAGGTCTGTGGTCGTCTTCCATTTTTATTCGTTGTGGCAAAGGTTCAAGAATTGGTTCATGTCCCTGTAGACGTCGACTTCTTCGAAGTTCCGTCACGTTACCCAGCGTCTCCGACAAAATATGTCGCGGAGATTGTCTTGTGCGCCATATCTCGCCATGCGTCCCCTACATCAACTTGCAAGGGACAAGGTGTCAACTTTCCCAGTGGCCTCAAAAATAGTACAAACCGATTTTTATGTTGTTGACTTGCTTTCAGGCGCAGACACAATTGAAGAAGCTACATTTCATATTCGTGAAGTCAATAATCTTCTTTCCTCAGCCGGAATTTCTCTTAGAAAATGGAGATCAAACGTCCCGGAGATCCTTTCTGGATTGTCATAACAGGTTGAAGATAGGCATAATCTTCGGGATTTTGAGAGTGATTCATGTGTCAAAATACTTGGTATTTGTTGGAATCCTTCCTTGGACATTTTTCAGATTCTTGTTAATGACATTCCAGAACAAACGAATTCTAAAATATATTTGTTGTCCCACATCTCCAGAATCTTTGACCCTATAGGCTGGCTGTCAACAGTTATTATTCGTCTTAAAATTTTGCTTCAATCACTTTGGAAACAGAAGTTGAATTGGGATGATCCCTTGCCTGATACTTTGTGCTCTCAATGGAAGAAAATCGAAAAGTATTTATCCGTATTAAATAAAATTCAAATTCCTAGATACTTCTCGTGCAGGGGAGCTTTACTTTCTGTTGAACTTCCTGGTTTTTGTGACTCTTCAGAAGTTGCATATGCGGCAGTATTTTATATAAGATCTCATTTCAAATCGGGCCAAGAGAAACGTTCTCTAATTGCTTCCGAGACGAGGGTAGCTCCTCTGAAAATGATTTCCATACCACGACTGGAGCTGTGCGCTGCTCTTCTTATCGCAACCTTATATGATACTATTCGCAATTCTTTATGCTTACAAATTGATAGAGTATTTTTATGGACTGATTCCAAAATTGTTCTCAGCTGGATTAAATCTGAATCTAGACATTGGAAACCATTTGTCGGAAATAGGATTGCTGAAATTCAAAGATTGACTTTACATTCTTCCTGGCATTATGTCATTTCGAAAGATAATCCTGCAGACTGCGCTTCCAGAGGTATAACTCCTTCAGAGCTGGTGGATCACTCTGTTTGGTGGCGAGGATCAACTTGGATCTCGGATATGAACTTTGAAGATCCAATTCAAACTCAATATGATTTTCCGAAAGAAATTTCAGGTGAAAGACGAAAAACTTGCTCTGTTTTTCATTCCACTAATCTTCTTTTCCCAGACTTCATTTTCAAATACTCAAATATCAACGAACTTGTTAGAATTACATCATGGATTTATAGATTTGTTTTCAATGTCCAATGTTCTTTCAATGAAAGAAAGAAAGGACATCTATCTTCAAGCGAATTAACAAGTTCAATTCACAATATCATTCGTTTCGTTCAAAGTTCTGAATTTCAATCAGAAATTACCTGTTGCAAACAAAAGAAATCTTTACCAACTAACTCAAGGCTTTTATATTTGAATCCTTTCATCGATGAATCTGGACTATTACGGGTTGGAGGAAGATTACGTCATTCAAATCTGCAATTTGATGAAAGGCATCCAATAATATTGCCAAGAGATCATTTTATCACGGAATTAATAGTGCGACAGTGTCATCTGGATCATTTACATTCTGGTCTTCAACTGACCATGTCAGCACTACGATTACGATATTGGATTCCTGCAGGCAGAAGTTTGGTCAAGAAACTAATCCACCAATGCATGGTGTGTTTCAGGGCTAAACGCCAAGTTACCAAGCAAATCATGGGAGATCTGCCTATGCACCGAATTGTGAAATCAAATCCGTTCACTAAAACTGGAATCGACTTTGCAGGACCGTTTTTGATTAAACCAAACATCAAAAGATCCAAAGTAAAATTAAAATCATATGTTGCTTTATTTGTATGTTTCTGCACAAAAGCAATTCATATAGAAATTGTATCAGACCTATCTTCAGCGGCTTTCCTCGCAGCTCTCAAGCGGTTTATTTCTCGTCGAGGAAAACCTTCTGATATATTTAGTGATAACGGGACCAACTTTAGGGGAGCTAACAACATTCTCCGAGAGCAGTTTGATATATTGAAATCTTCAACAATTCAAAATTTCATATTTAATGAACGAATCAACTGGCATTTTATATCTCCTTCCGCCCCAAATTTCGGAGGTATCTGGGAGGCTGGAATAATATCCTTCAAATTTCATCTTCTCAGATGCTTAAAGTCTCAGATACTCACATTTGAAGAGCTGAGTACTCTGACAACTCAAATAGAAGCTTGTTTAAATTCACGACCTATTTGTCCTCTAAGTTCAAATTCAGACGATTTTAATCCTCTTACACCAGGACACTTCTTAATCGAGAGACCCTTAACTGCCCTTCCAGAATCTAATGATGATGATGTTCCGATAAACTACCTCGACCGCTGGAGCCTAAATCAAAAAATTAAAAATGTATTTTGGAAACGTTGGAATCTAGAATACCTCAACAATTTTCAACAACGCCTAAAATGGCAAAAATCCCCACCCAACATTAAGGAAGGTGACCTCATCTTGCTCAAGGATACCATATCACCACCAGCAATGTATTGGAGCCTTGGCGGCATCACCAAAGTCTTTCCGGGAGCGGACGGAAAAGTTCGAGTCGTCGAGGTGAAGACCAAGCACCAAGAACGCCTTACTAGAACTGTCTCTAAAATAGTACCATTACCTTTTGCTGAGGACTAAGTTAGTCCACCGGGGTGGAGTATGTTAGGTTTTTTTATTATCATTATTATAGCAATCTATATGTTAGGTTTTATTTTTTATTATTATTATTGTATTTTATTAATTAATTATAATTCATATTCATAGAATTTTATTGTTACTTATCATCATTCTTTTTTGTTGTTTTTTTTTCTTTTTCTGTTTTCTTTTGTGTTATAAATACAACTAAATCGCATTAAATCGTAATGTAATTATATTTTGTTGTTTGAAATAAATCGAATTGAATCGAATTGAGTCAGCTCGTTCTTTCTAGAAGAAACTTCAAAGAAAACGTGCTAACATACTTAAAAGAAAGAAATTGATACAATTGGTTTATACAATTAGAGAAATTATTTAACAGCATATGCAGATGGAATATCAGACCTTACCCTGAGTAATGGAGGGACGGAATTAACATAATACTGAAAGATGGAAAACATCAAAATCAAAGAAGGAGAAGGGAAGATATTTTCGAACTTCACTTGTGAACTGACAGCTATCTGGAAAGCTCTTGGTGTTTGCCTTAACCAACCATCCCTGCATCAAGCAGAAGGAATTTCAATATACAGCGACTTCATATTAATTTAGAAGCAATTCAGAAGGGCAATACTAAGATCACACATAAAATACACTCGTTACTTACCCAACTGGAATCATAAGAGAATAGCTGCTTTCTACAATGGATTCCTGCCCATGCTGGGATAGGGGGTAATGAAATGTGTGTTGAATTGGCAAAGGAAGCCAGAAGGTTGAGCCAAAGAAAAGAACAAATGTCATTATTTGAGGCTAATGCTTTTGCAAAATACAAGATAATTAAACAAAAAAATAAGAAAAGATCAAAATGTGAAATAAACTCTGAGAGAAAAATGACAAAACTATAACATGACTTAAAACAAAACACTATAAAGGAATGACAATACATCCAGATGGCACAAGAACCTATAGAACATGCAAAACTGTCCTGGTGTGGAACTAACACCTATCCACATATTCTCATGCCCGCAGCCCTGCAGAAAATTGACATAGACCCAGAGCTGTAGCTTTACACACTCAAAATAGTGGACATTGCTGCTGCTGCTGTGATAGAGATGCATGGAGACATCTGAGGCTCTTTATTGGACACGACAAAAACAACAATGGCATTCCAGAGTAAAATAAATCATCAGAGATAGATAAATAGTTTTCAAATGAATCGAAATAAATATAATCGATACTGAGAGAGAGTTGAATTAAAAAAATTATAAATTTATTATCTTCGAAATTTAAATAGCTGAGAGGATTCCAGCAAACCGCATCTAAAATATCAATTTTTTGCTACATGTTTAATTTGCATATACCTATTTTACATATCTCAGATTGCATTTAAAAATCGTCAACCAATTATTCTACTTTTGGCGAAATGGTGTTTTATTAATTTATCATTTGATATTATTAGGGTTCTTTCCTGGTATTCAAAAAGGAAAAATACGTGTCGATCAGTTATATTTTTCAATTTATCAAACAATTTGGCCGCTGAATCTCTTATTCTGATAGAGCGCAATCTAGCAAATAAAATTGTAACTAAAATCAATTTCGAATTTTTCATTATTTGCCATAAAATTCCATTGCATCCTGAACACAATGGTGTTCACCGCATTTCTCTAGCGCAAATATTCGCGGAGTTATTAATTTTTAAAATTGTGCGGGATTTTTGGATAACCCTGTTCTTTCCGGGCCATGGAACTATACACCTACTCCTGTTCGCGAATGAAATAGTCCTCTTTGGTGAATCCAAAATAAATCTCCAAATAAAGATTAATTTAATAAAAATATATTTTGAGGAAAATGGTTTAACTCTGAACCAATCCAAGTCTAAAATCGTAGTGTTTCGAAATGGAGGCCACTTGGCCAGATCTGACGTTTGGCTTTGGGGCCAACAACCCTTGACAGTATCCTCAAACTATACGTATCTTGGCTACCTCTTAACTACCAAGAATCCAACTGCTTACGTGGCGCAGCACTTTAAAAGCAAATCATTGGTTGCTACAAACGCAGTATGGAGAATACTATCTAAGTCAAGAACCAAATCGTTCGGAGCAGTGATGGAACTACTTGACCCTATAGTTTTATCCACGTTGTTATACTCGGCCCCACTGTGGGCGACGAATCAGATAGGAGTTGTAAACCAGATCCAGGATATTTTCCTACGGCGATTTATTGACCTATATACTCCGGGCTACATCTTACGCACAGAAACCGGAAGGATGTCCCTTGAATTAAGCCTTACGAAATTGATTCTAAAGTTCTGGATACGGATTTAAAAAATGGACAGGACAAGATTACCCTATGTTTGCTTGTCCCAACTATGGAAAGTTTCAATTGTGGGAAAAGCAGGAAACAACTTTATTCATAACCTGAATAACATCATTGACTTTAGGGGTTTTCCTTTTCTTAAGAACTGTAAAGTTTATATGGTTGTGCGAGGAGAAATGCCTAGAATTATTCAAACCACAGTGGACCAGCTACTCAAATTTGACCTAGCTAAGATACAAAACTCAACTCATTTTATTCACTACCAATCTATAAGTAGCTCCTTTATGACGGAGGACTACTTACTATCAAACCTCTCTTTGAAAATTAAACGATTTATAGCCCGTCAAAGGATTCTATTGCTACTTTTCCGCGAGGATATCACGAGATTTTGGAACAGGGACCCTTTAAATTGCTACTTCTGCAATGTTGGCATCCAAGACAATTTGTCCACTATCTATTCCATTGCCCATTCCTGCATGAAATGAGACTGGAAATTCGCGAAATTTTGGGGCTAACTCACTACAACGAACATGTATATAATATTTTTATTACTCTCCTGCTGGATAAAACATTTGTTTATAAATATTTTAAATTTTTCAAGGCGATTGATAAAATGAGAGAATAAGTGCTCAACTCCACAGACAACGGCTGATTGCTCCCCCTCCCCTCTAAATTGCTTTTCCTCCTCACTCATGTACATATATAACCTTTTAGGGGAATCCCCTTGTAAGACAATAGTATATTAATAAAGATTTTTGTTGTTGTTGTATTAAAACCTAATGTCATTTTTTAACAAATGAATTGAGAGAGAATGCAGTGAAGATTAGCTTAAATGAACATGTATAGGAAATAAAGAACGTTCAGAAAAGAGGTAAGGTGTTTATAACCTAATTTTCTGTGCATATAGTTATGCCTTTAGGAAAATTTAAGATTCTTGTTTTATGCAGGCAGTTTGCAAGCGTAGTTTTTATATGCACAAATTCATATATTAGCCTGTTTTGTGTCAGTAGCTTTACACTGTAAATTTCAAAAAACGTTTGATCTTATGTTTGTTTTTATAGAAATCATCGAAGTTTGTCTGCTGAATTTAATGCGACCCCAGTAAATATCAGTTGAGACTCCTTCAATGTTTTCTTTCATCGCAGCAAGGTCTAAAGAAATGGATTTGTCTTCTTCTTCTTCTTTTTTTACCTTACTCAATCATATTAGAGTATCAAGCTTGTAGAGCTCCATAATGATTGGGTGAAGTAGAATGTATCTGCCTTCGTCATTAAGATTGGGAGTACTACTCAGTAGCAGGCCGACTTAGCTCCAAAATAAATGGCCACCTCTGACATGAGAAACAGACATCATGTGCAGCCGTTCCCAACATGGAGTACAGACCCATCCTGTATCCCTGGATCAGTAGCCCTTACAGGGTACTATCATCCAAGCCAGCTTTAGTGAGCTTGTTACTGCTTCCCCTCCTCCTTTTTCATCCGGGCTTGGGATCGACAAAGGCGGAGTTATATGAATTTGTGATTTATATAATTGAAAAATATGTTTTTGAAAAAGAGCAATCCATATTTATAAATCTTTAGATAATAAAAGACACATTAAGAAGAAGGCATCTCCTAATCGTGCAACTAAAAGTTGCTGATGACTAGCGCCATCTGTCGGAATAAATATCAGCTGAACGTTGACTTTTAATTATTCGAGTATCGACCAAACACCCATTCTTAATTAATTATTTTATAAGAATATTATTTTATTATTATTATGTTGTTGTTGTTTCTTATCCCCTTGTGTAAAGATTACACGAATTCCTTGAGTTCATGCTCCTCGAGCTGTTTTATGATGAGCAGCGGCCTCTCCCAAAGGTCCTGTTTAGTGCATCTAATGCAAGCCAAAATGTGTTCTGGAGCTGCAGGTGCCAAGCTACATTTTGGGCAAGTGGGGTAGATTTTGTTATTATTTTCTATCTTCAATGGCTTGAGATGGCCTGTTCTAAATCTTGTTAGTGTTGTTTGATGCTGTCTATTTCTGATGTTCAGAGCTCTTCCTGGGTTCACTCCACTGTACCAACTGTGCTTAGGTGGGATCCTCCAGTTCTTGTTTATTTTTGTTTTGGCTACTGTTTCTATTTCTTTAAAAGTAAGTTTATTTTTCTGTGGCAAGGGTTCTTTTGTGCCTTTTTTCGCTAGCACATCAGCAGCTTCATTGCCTTCAATTCCAACATGTGAGGGTATCCATTGAAGGTGAATTTTTGAGGTTTTTGAGAGTTTTTGGAGATAGCCAATTATGTTCCTGCTTACTTTGTCTCTGAGTTCCCCTGTGTGACTCAAGTGTTGTATGGCACTTCTACTATCAGTAAGAATCCAGATATCTTGATAATTAGTATTTCTGATGGATTTTAAGGCTTCATAGATGGCTATAAGTTCTGATCTGAAGACTGAGCAAAAATCTGGGTTTCTTCTGTTCATTTTCTCAATGCCATTTGTGGTTTTGATGAGACAGCCACTGCCAGTGTGTCCTAGCTCGTCTCTGCTACCATCGGTATAAATAGTTATTGCATTTTTAGGAATGTTATTAATTATTTCTAATGATAATTGTTTTAAGTATTCTGGATTTTGGCATTGTTTGTTGGTGGGTTCATTTAAAGAGGCATTAAAAATAACATTTTGTAATGGTTCGCATGGAGAAATTTTTTCTGCTAAATAATTTTTTTCTACTTTATATTTTAAAATCCATTTCTTTTGGCCAGGTGGAGAGGGCCTTCTTTTTTTAGTCTTAGATTGGATTCCCAATTAAGTATGTAATTGGAAGTTCTGTGTTTGTTTCCATAACTCTTGATTTTGTTTATATATTTTGGCAGATTGTAGCTTCTTCTATCCTTTAAGGGCATAATGTCTGCTTCGTAAAGTACAATATTGTTAGGGCAGGTATTTCGAAGACCTGTAATAATTCTAGCTGCACTTAGTTGTATCCTTTCCAGTGATTTTAGATTTGTTTCAGATGCTGTACCATAGATTTGATATCCATATTCCAGGATAGGTCTAATTAGAGATGTGTAAGTTAATTTTAGTGTGGTTGCATCGGCTCCCCACTCTCTTCCTGAAATATATTTCAGGATTTTTAGTCGGTCTCTTCCTTTTCTAATAACTTCTTCAATATGTTTACTGGAGTTAATTTCTGGATCCAGGGTGTAGCCAAGATATTTAGGATGTTTATTGTATTGTAATTGTTGTTCTTTCAGAATAATTTTTGGCCTTATTTTGTATAGTTTCTTATCGGTAGTAAAAAGACAGGTTTCAGATTTTTGGGGGTTAAATTCTAATTTATGTTTATTAGCAAATTTTTCTAGGTGGAGAAGAGTCTTGTTCAAATCCCTTTCAGCTTTTTTCCAGTTAGTGTTACTGCTCCAAAGAATAATGTCATCAGCGAAAAGTCCAATATTGGTTTTATGTGAAATTTTTTCTTCTATGCCTGCAATAAATAGGGTGAAGAGAGTTGGGCTAAGGACTGATCCTTGTGGTAATCCTTGGTACAATTTGAAGGTTTTAGATAGAGTTCCATTATATTTGACCCTGATGTATCTATTTTTAAGGAAATCATTTATCCAAGTGATAGCTTTTCCATCATTTTGAAATGCTTGTATAATTTTGTAATTAACTTGTTTTTCCATACTTTATCAAAAGCTTGTGTAAGGTCTAAAAAAGCAGCTATGGTGTGGTTAGTTGGTTTTCTGTTTTGTGCATATTTTACCTTTTGTGTGAAAAATAAGAGTTGGTCTATTGTCCCATGTCCTTTCCTAAATCCATATTGTTCTTCTGGTAAGAGATTTTTTGTGTCGAGGTGGTAAGTGAGTCGTCTGAGTATAATTTTTTCCATTAATTTGCAGCAAATACTTGTGAGGGAGATAGGTCGGTAGTTTTTTGGGTCATCAGCAGATTTGTCAAGTTTTTTAATAGGAATTATTGTTGCAGTTTTCCAGTCTTGAGGCAATTTTCCAGTTTTCCAGGAGTTATTGAAAATATCAAGAAGTCTTTCTTTGCCATTTTTGCCCAAGTTTGATATCATTTGGCCATGGATTCCATCTGGCCCAGGAGTCTTGTTTAGGTCAGTGTTTTCTAATGCATAATCTAGCTCTTTCATATTGATTTTTTCATGGAAAATATTATGAGTGCTGGTGATATTTTTACAGTCATGAATAATCTTTCGGGCCTTTTTTTCAACTTTCTTATCTTTTATTTCGAATTTGATTTTACTACTTATTTGATATGAATTACCTAAAAGATTAGCAGCATTTTTGTCATTAGTTGCTGGGGTACCATCTGTATTCTTAATCATATTTGTGTTTTCAGTTTGTGACTGGGATCTGTCAATTTGTTTTGCCAAATGCCAAAGTTTTGTATTTGGGTTTCTTGGGTTCAGGTTTTCACAAGTTTGTTTCCATTTTTCCCTTTTCATATTTACATATAACCTTTTTATTTTTGCATTCACAATGTTCAGTTCAGTTCTACAATTTGTTTGGTTTTGGGTGCACTTTTTTGTAGTTCATTTCTTTTAGTTATAAGTGTTTGAATATCTTTTGCCTGGTGTGTATAATTTGGAATCCATTTCTTAATATTACTTGAAACTTTGGCTGCTTTAATAATGGTGTTTTTGAAAGATATCCAATTTTGTTCCAGATCTTTTATGCTAGTGGGTGCTTTTCTAAAGTCGTCATTGGTGTTTTGCTGGTAAAGATTCCAATTAGCCTTTTTGAAGTTCCAGAATTTTTCTTTAATTGAGCTGGTTTTGGTCTTGGTGCTAATTTCTATCAAAATAGGCAAATGATCACTTCCAATACTTTTTAATATTTGCCATTTGCATTTGTGGAAAATGTCAGGACTGGAGAAACTTATATCAAGTGCTTGTGCAGTATTATAGCTGTAGGAATGGTGGGTAGGATTCCCATCATTTAAGCACATGAAGGCATTGTCGTCAAATAAGTTTGAAAGTATTTTGCCTCTTGGGTTTGGCATGGAACATCCCCATAGTTGATGTTTGGCATTAAGGTCACCTACAATAATAGTGTTGTCTGTAAGAAATTGAGCCATTGTTCCATCGTCAATAAGTTTATTGTTTGGTGGGTGATACATATTGAATATGTTGATGGTTTTGTTTTGACTGAGGTAGACTTTGATACCTTGGGCTTCGAGGTCTGATGTATTTGGAATATTAATGGCTATGTCTATATAGTACAAATTCTTGATTAAAAATGCAAGGCCACCCCCTTCTTTATTTCTGTCTTTTCTGAGGATATTGTAGTTTTTGTATTTGAGATTGTATTTTTCATTTAATTTGGTTTCCTGTAGGGCTATAATTTGTATCTTTTGTTTTTCAGCTATTTCCATTATTTCTTCTAATTTTATTTTTGTTGCTGTTGAGCACAATCAATTTATGTTGCACTGCAAAATTCTCAATTGCTTGGAAGCTGCAAAGTTAGAAGTTTGTGGAGACTGTATTATACTTATCGGACAGAACCCTCTACCTAAGTCCTGAACGCGCCCCTGTTTATTCTGCGCGACGGGCGATGCAGCATGCAAATCAACATCTGATCTCATGGAATGGGGTGTAGGGGTGCAGCTTTCGTTGATCATGGCACCATGATCCAGGCACACTTTGGTGAAAGTCTGACTTTGCCTGTAGTTCGAGGCCGTTCCTAACATGGAAGCAGACGCCTTTGCTGCCGACTCTAACATGAGTACAGACGCAGCTCCTCCGTATCCCTGGAGTGGGACCCTTGCTGAGGTCTATCAACTGGGTCAGTTGAAGTAAGGATTTTTAAAGAGGTCTACTCCTCTTCTAACAATGCTGCTGTTGGTCCGCGACTGCTTATTCGTCAGTTATTCTGCTTGTTTCGCAGCTGGCCTTCATATCTGAAGGTCGTTCCCCTATCCGCCACCTGGGGACGCGCCCTATAGCAGTCAGCTCTGCCAAGGGTTATTATTATTATTATTATTATTGATATGAATAAAAAAAATAATATTTAAATATATATGAAGAGACACTTTTCCCTGGAGGCCTGATTAATTTTACTCAATATTGATGCAAGGGATTATTTTATGAATTTATTATTACTATATTGGAAAAAGAAATCTAAAGACCTTTAAAATAATAGATTGAAACATCAATATCAAATGAATCTTAATAACTAGGGAGAAACAGAAGACGAGTTAAAAAAAAAAAACAATGGATTATCCACTGTGCGTGCTTGTTGACATCAACGGACACTGAAAGGTAGTAACTCAAGAACATCACACGGGCTACTACTGTAAGCGAAGACTTCTATTCACATTATTGCCCCGTTCTATTCCTCCAGTACAAATTCCGTTAGCATCAGAAAAACACGACGATTAACATTTCGGAAATTTGATGGTATTTCGATATCGGAATTCAAGATGAAGAAATGGGAACAGGATTCTGAAGTTTCACCAACAATAATAACCGGATTAAACCTCCATTATAACTTGGCCGAGTTAAATCTCAATTTATCTTCGAAGCGAAAATATTCCAAACTGGAATGCTATTTAAATAATCCGATTTGTTTTGAATATGTGTGTTGAAATAAATTCCACCTTTGACAAATTGGAACGAATTGTGCGCGTGCTTGTTGACATCAATGGACACTGGAAGGTAGTGAATCAAGAACATCACACGTGTTAATACTGTAAGCGAACACTTCTATTCACCTCATTGCCCCGTTCTCTTCTTCCAGCACAAATTCCATTAGCAATAATCAGACAAAACCTCAATTCTAACTTGGCCGAGTTAAACCTTCGAAGCAAATATATTCCCAACTGAAATCCTATTTGTATAATCCGGTATATTTTGAAGGTGGGTGTTGAAACAGCTTCCACCTTTGACAAATTGGAACGAGTTTCTTCGGATAAAAGCTCAATTTTAATGTTATATCTTCATAATATTGTCGCGTATAAGGCCTGAAACTACCTACCATCTCCGCCAATAGATCGCGCTTTCGCCTATTTCCGTATGGAACTAGTGTGGATATCGCCGACTGCTGCGGTCCTGTTTCCTGGAGACAAATAGTTGTAAATAGATGTTCATATTGGCTCTGGAGTGTAAATAATTGTAAATATCCATTGAATCTTATTCTAGTTTTAGGTAATATGTAGTAGAAATGACAATAAAGGAGTTTTTGAAGTCTTGGTGCCGCTTGCTGTTGTTACTCTCGCCATCGTCACATCGCTGCTGCTACTCTTCTGATAAGTCTCTCGCGTCCCCCCACCAGTGGTAAGGCCAAGAGATACTGCCAGAGGAAAGGAGTTCCACTTGAGCGGTGGTTCTCGGACGTCCTTGGGTGCTCTGCAGACTACAGCTGCAGAGGGAGAGCAACGGGAGCCCGGATAGGTAAACCACGAAGGAAGAAGCGGTGAAATCGCGAAAAACCGGAAGGGTCAAGTCGCGACAATATGGTAAACGAAAGAAAAAGTTAATATTTGTACAATCGAAGATATAATTTGTAAATAATAATGTAAATAAATGTAAATAAACAATTTAAACTTTACTCGCAAATATCCACATAGAATATAGCGTGTGTTTTATAATAAATAAAATAATGTCTTATCGTTGTTTAAAATTCTATTTTTAGGAATAAGGGAACATAATGTTTAAATCAAAAGAAATTGTGAATTAAGGTGAATAAAATTTATGCGTGATAAGAGAGAGAAATATTTATAACCAAGGTTCCTGGAGCGCAGAACGCCAACTACCTGGAATAAATATGGTAAATGAAGGAAAAAGTTAATATTTGTTCAATCGAAGATAAGATGTCCTATCGTGGTGTAGGATTCTAGATTTTTAAATAAAAATAATTGTAAATTAAAGTAAATAAAATTAGGTGTGATAAGAGAGAGTTAACCCATGTTCCTGGAGCGCAGAGCGCCAACTATCCGGTATAAATATGGTAAACGAAGGAAAAAGTTAATATTTGTTCAATCGAAGATAGGATGTCCTATTGTGTTGTAGGATTCTAGATTTATGAATAAAAAGAATTGTAAATTAGAGTAAATAAAATTATATGTGATAAGAGAGAGAGAGAGAGAGAGAAATATTTACAACCCAGGTTCAAGGAGCGCAAAATGCCAACTACGCGGAATAAATATGGTAAAGGAAGGAAAAAGTTAACATTTGTACAATATAACGGTTTTTAAATCTCAAAAAAACAATTCCATACGTTAATCCCTTGAAATTAGTTTAAGCTTTTAAAAGGGATTAGTTAAAATGTTGAACAAAAATAATTCCGTTATTTAATATTACGAGGAAAAAATCTAGGAAAAGAATTCAGAAATGTATTTTTAAAAATCTCAATCCATTTTCAGAGCCAAATAAAATAATAGAGAGGTGAATTTAGCATTTGTTTTTAGATTTTCTGGATTAGATTTGCGTATTCTACGTATATAGAATGTACATATTTTCCTACCTCTCTCTCTAACATTTCAAATCAATTTTCCAATAAAACGGAAAACATTATAATTTTTGCCCATATCAAACAAGAGAGAATTTTCTTCTTATCCCAAGTACACGTAGTACAGTTATACGAGTATTATGATGCATTAGCGCGCCAATATGTTATGAAAATTCGAAACTATTATAGACGCGTATGATTCTTTTAAGAAAAAAATAAGAAATAAACAATACTATTGCCCTTAGTGCAATACACTCCCATTAATTTTCCATTGCAGTAAAGACAGTTGAAATTGTTTAATAAAAAAAAAGAATCATACGCGTTTATAATAGTTTCGAATGTTCATAGCACGTAGTACGGGACATGATAAAACCTGTTGGGTAGTTACTGATTGATTTTACCTATAAGTGCGCCACATGTCTACATATTGAGTGAAAATATCAGACCTCCAGGGAAAAGTATCTTTTCAAAAAAAAATTTTAACTCTAGCTTTTGGGCATGAACGCCCTTCTACAGGAAAAAAACATTGTATAATTCTACTGTAGAAGGACGTTCGTGCCCCAAATCTAAAAACTAAAAATATTTTTGAAAATATAATTTTCCCTGGAGACCTAATATTTTTACTCAATATTGATACAAGGGATCATATTATTGAAAAATCTACATATGTAAAAAGGACTTCGACATTTGCACTTACAAGTGTGCCGGAGACTCGGTTCTGCTACTTGTACTCGTTGGTAATGTTGGGTTAATGAAAGAATAGATGCCTGATTGGAGCAATATTTTCTTCAGAAAAAAATGGTCCAATGAGGGATTCGATCCCGGATTATGGCTGTTGAAAATCGACTGTTTATACCTTTTCTTCACCAAACCACCAAAAAAAGTAAAAAATTAAAAATCGACTCTCTTAAAAATTATATACAATAATCACCTATTTCAATTTATTTCAATTTAAAGCGCTATGTCCCCCAAGGGACACTTACGCTGTCAAACATGTTTGCCTTTACATTTGTCTATACATATTTACAATAATTTTAGGCCGTGAATAGAATAGTCATATGATGTTAACAAGGAGAAAAAGAGAAAAAAAGAACTGTGTACAAAAGAAATAAGTGTCTTGAAATATGTACAATAAGCATAATATAAATTATTAGTTTCTTAAAAGATATTTGTTGCTATATAAATTTAAATATATCTACAGAAGGTATTGAATTTAATATACATTTCTTTACTGGAAATAGAAATATTTGGATCTATTACTATTATATACATTATATATATATATAGTATATTTTAAACTGTATGACACTTTTAGTATATGTAACATATCTTCCAATTAGTTAAAGCCGATACCTTAAAATATCCTACCCTTCTATTGAAATGTGCACTATTTCTATTTACTACCACCCCATATTTTGTATATAAACTATTTGTATTTTAACCCCCTATTTGTATTTAAACTAAAAATGGTAACGTCAAAATAAAGATCCAAAGAGTGTTCGGTCAGCTGGTGGCAGGGACAGAGGGGAGGAAAAATGCAACGCCCAGCCCATGTGGGGTCCCGAAGTACATTTTTATAGACGACCCCTGTAAACAGGACAGGTTTTGGCAGGGGGTCAGCAGATGTTCTAGGGTGTGACCATCGGCAGGCGGCTTCTGTCTCGGACACACTCTCTCTCTCCATGTCTCAGTGATAAGCATCCAAGTTTGTGTCATGGCCTATACCTCTGTTCCGTGGGCTGTCCCCGATCACGCTATGTGCTAACATCTAGCCCTGCCTCTGCTTCTTGTATATGGATGATGTGTTAGAAGTAATTTTTTTTCTCTCTCTCTATTAAATAATAACAATTTACAAATTTTATAATTTGAATTTAAATAATCAAAGTAATAAAGATAATTCTAATACAAAACTAAACTATAAAACTGAACAACTATTTATATATATATACTAGCGGATGTGTACCCGGCTTCGCCCGGGTTTTATCCGAGTGAAAGTTTGCCTAACGAATATTATATATTATGAAGTATAATAAACAATGCTAAAGATTAGTTTTAATTATTAATCAAGATTGTGTGTGAATATGTGAGAAAGATGTAATATCGTTGTCGTTTTCTTGGCCGACTGTTTTACATATGGTGTTATCTTAAAATTGCTTGTTTTGAATATTTTTTTAGATTGAGTTGAATGAATTGCTGAATTTTTTTTTTTTGTATTTATATATAAATAAAATTAACTCTGTTGAATATTTTTGTATTTTATCGATAACAGCAAAGTTATGTATTTTAAAGTTAGGAAAAATATTTTGATGTTAAGCAAAACCTGCTCCATCTCGTTTTACATAAATGTTGAAAATTTGGTCGAAATTGATGCATTGTAACGAAAGTTTTTAGCGAACACCACTTATGAAATTTCCATTTATATAGAAGATATAATAATAATATAAATGAGTTTTAAAAATTGTTTTAAAAAAATGCATCGGCCGGGAATCGAACCCTGGCCGCCCGCGTGGCAGGCGAGCATTCTAACCACTGAACCAACGATGCTTTAAAAAAATCAAATTCATTTATCGTCGCGACCAGTGCTGCGCCCTAGCGGTAAAAGACTGGAACTAACGCTTTTTGTTTTTTTATTTGAAAAAAAAAGCACATTAACTTTTTTAGTTTTTTGAATAGCCTATATGTTAAACGAAATCTTCAGCTACCTACATGCGAAATTCCATAATGATTGAGTCAGTAGATTTTGCGTGATGCGATAACAAACATCGATTTCGCTTATTATTTTTATATATATAAGGAAGGATATAAATGAGTTTTAAAAATTGTTAAAAAAAAAATGCATCGGCCGGGAATCGAACCCTGGCCGCCCGCGTGGCAGGCGAGCATTCTACCACTGAACCACCGATGCTTTAAAAAAATCAAATTAATTTATTGTCGCGACCAGTGCTGCGCCCTAGCGGTAAAAGACTGGAACTAACGCTTTTTGGTTTTTTATTTTTTAAAAAAAGCACATTAACTTTTTTAGTTTTTTGAATAGCCTATATGTTAAACGAAATCTTCAGCTACCTACATGCGAAATTCCATAATGATTGAGTCAGTAGATTTTGCGTGATGCGATAACAAACATCGATTTCGCATTTCATTTTTATATATATAAGGAAAGGATATGGAAGCAATGGTCGCCTCTCCCGTCAAAATAAACGTCAGAATCTGACGCCATCTATTGACCGTCGCCGCAACTAGCGGCATCGGGTCGGTGACAAAGCCACAACACCAACTTTGGCAAACTGATAAGCGTCCACCTAGAGACCATGGTTTCGGGCTAATGGCCCTCGTCAGTCCCGTGTGGATCTCATGGAATAAAGTCCGCCCTAGACTGACGAGGGCCATTAGCCCGAAACCATGGTCTCTAGTTGGACGCTTATCAGTTTGCCAAAGTTGGTGTTGTGGCTTTGTCACCGACCCGGTGCCGCCGGGATGTCGTCAGCTTCTGACTTTTTGACGGGAGAGGCGACCATGGATTAATTTCCTCCCGGCAAATTTTCCATATATATATATATTAGATACAATATTCACCTATTGTTATTGTGAGCTACTTACAAATACGTAATCAAAGAAAAGAAATATCTAATAATCCATATTCCTCTGAAGACAAGAGAGAGAGAGATATATAAATATAATGCATTAGCGCGCCATCTGTTATCGGAATTTTGAACTATTCATGACGCACGCGAGTATGATTCTTTTAAATAAAGCAATTGTATATATATATTGAAGCGTAGAAATTCAAGTATTTTTATATCTGGGTATGTGAAAGTATTTATTGATGACGTCAGCACGAAAAGTCGACAATTATTAATAAATCAACAAAACTATCTACAGCTAGAGAATCTTGAGCAAGCACGCAAATAAATATTTTCGATTATTATTTTATATTGAATATTTAAATTAAATCTGTTTCCAAATATTTTCATTGATAATCAAATTAAATAATAAATTATTTCTTCGCCACATAGCCTCCCCCTATAAAGAGCATCGACCCGAGGCTCAAAAGAAGACTTACATCCTCAGTCTCAAGGCTCGAGAACGGGTGATAGGATCTGAGATCTCTTCGCGGGTCTGTGGTTGTTGTGTTCGTTCAGTGGGGATGTCTTCGTCCTGGACGCTTGGCGAGTCGTTTTCTGGGTCCTTTTCTAGGTGCTCCTCCTGGTCCTCTGGGTTTAAATAAGGTTTCATTCTACAAACGTGAACCAAGTCTTTTGTTTTACGATGTCCTTGCTGGTTTCCGAATGTCTCAACATCGTAGGTCACATCGGATATTTTTCGGGTTACTTTATATGGACCTAAGTATCGTCTCATTAGTTTTTCCGAATATCCCACTTTACGCACAGGGATAAAGATCCATACGAGATCTCCAGGCTGGTAAGTTATGTATCTGTGGTGAGCGTCATAACGGAGTTTATTACTTTCCTGAGACCTCATAGAGTGGAGACGTGCCAGTTGTCGTGCGTCTTCCGCTCTCGACCCTAGTGTTTAGATGAAGTCGTCATCTTCTGGGACTAACTTGGGAAATAATAGGTCCAATGGCGTTTCTGCTTCACGCCCATGCGCAAGGAAAAATGGAGTAACTCCGGTGGACTCTTGCCTTGCTGTATTGTATGCGAATGTCACAAATGGAAGGATCATATCTCAGTCTTTCTGATTGACGTCAACATACATAGACAGCACGTCTGCCATGGTCTTGTTCAGCCTTTCTGTAAGTCAATTCGTTTGAGGGTGATAGACGGTCGTCGTCCTGTGAATTATTCTGCAGTGATTGTTCAGATCACGAATCAATGATGAGGTGAAATTCCTTCCTCTGTCGGTGATTGATTAGTTCCCTCGGAGCACCGTGTTTCAGGATTACATCCTCGACCGAGAATTTGGCAACTTCCATTGATTCACTAGTTGGTAGCGCTTTGGTGATTGCATACTTTGTCAGATAGTCTGTGCAGACAATAATCCAGCGGTTTCCGCATGTCGATGTTGGGAACCTTCCTAAGAGGTCCATTCCAATCTTTTCAAAGGCAGCTCTGGGCACCGGTATTGGCTGTAAGCTTGCCTCCTTGAAATAAATTTTGATTTTTCGTTGAAAAGAAACTCATGCGGGATTGTTTTCAAATGTCGTTTTGCAATCACAAGCCGCATTATATTATATTGTATTATGAATTACTTTATATATTATTTACGAACGGAAAAATATGTCCAGGGTAGCCTAGTGGACATGGCATCTGTCCGAGAAGCGGAACACTGTGGATTCGAATCCCATCCCTGGATACTTTTATTTTTCCGTTTATCATTACTCTCCACAATTCACCCTTTCATACCTCATCCCAAAGGTTAGAAATAATCGTTATTTCTCCTTGAAATAAATTTTGATTTTTCGTTGAAAAGAAACTCATGCGGGATAGTTTTTTCAAATGTCGTTTTATAAATCACATGTGTTTTTTTGATACTGTATTAAACCATTATTTTGCGTATGTTTATTTATTTTTCATTTTTTTTATCAAATCAGACGCGATATCCCCAGAAGGGATGCTTGCGTCAAGAAACAACACTAAATTTAGATACTATATTACATAAACAATGAATAATTACATGGTTTGAGTAGAAGTTCAAAGAAGAAAGGAAAGGACATTGAAATCATGCTTGAATTTAAAACCAACAAATGAAATAAATACAAATAAATATACCTAATTTGGAAATTACGTTTTTTTTTTTAACCAAGAGAAAAAATCATAGATATATTTACAGAATTTTCTAAATTTAAATATGAGTCCTAACTATTTATAAACATAAAAATATCCTTGTATTCAATGTTTTCCCCATTTATATAAATCTGAAAGATTGGACACTCAATAAGCAAGTATATCTCGGATTTTTCACAAAAAAAATCAACCTAACCCAAATATTATCTAAAGTTATATCTTCTACGCCTGTAAATATTGAATCTAGTTAAGCTTTCTGTTCACCGTGAAACCACATTTAGGAAATTATTGCTGATTTCTTTAAATAATTGCTATTACGTAATAACTAATATATATATATATATTAAAAATAAAGAAGGCATCTCCTGACCACAAGCACATGTGCTTTTTAGATGGCAGAGCGCCATCTAGTGGAGTAAAAATAAACTAAACGTTTATTTAGCTTACTCCGAGATTTTTGGCCAACCCAGTTTCTTGATAAATCAAGAAAAGCCATCCACGAACGCGTTTCGCGCTGTTGGCGCTCGTCAGCGTGGAGAAGGCTTCTTTATTTTTAATATCAACACCTGACCCACTTATCTTTTATTTTTTTCTATTGTTTTTTCATGTGTTAAGCGTCTTTACGCAAATTTGGCCTTAAATACCCATTTCTTGATTTATCGGGAAGCCATTGGGTCCAAAAAATATTTTTGGTCGCAATGGTTACAGCCTTCTCCACGCTGACGAGCGCCAACAGCGCGAAACGCGTTCGTGGATGGTTTTTCTTGATTTATCAAGAAACTGGGTTGGCCAAAAATCTCGGAGTAAGCTAAATAAACGTTTAGTTTATTTTTACTCCACTAGATGGCGCTCTGCCATCTAAAAAGCACATGTGCTTGTGGTCAGGAGATGCGTTCTTTATTTTTAATATCAACACCTGACCCACTTATCTTTTATTTTTTTCTATTGTTTTTTCATATATATATATATATATTAATAGTAATTGTTTTTATATTTGGAAATAGAGGAAAAGTAAACTATTAAGAACAACAGATTTTGAATTAATTTTGAGTCAGAACAGCAAGCTAATTCTGTATCAAATAGTATAGTTATGAAAAATTTTAAGAATAATAATTTTTTTTAAATTTAATTTGAATGTGTGAGGTTTGTTTTTTATTTTTTTGTAATAAATAATTAGTTAGATTATATTTTTAAAAAAGAGAAAAAAAAAAAGGTAACACCAGCAAAGCATCGGCAGTTACGCGTCATAGGCTGGGTGAAAAAAGGAAAAAGCGAAGAGAAAGTTTTAAAGAGAAGAGCAAAGACAGAACCATGATAATAATTTTCCAAATATAAAATAAAGCTAATTAGAGAGAGAGAAAAGTATTTTTTTGCTCTATTTTCTCTCTTGATAAGAGAAGTTAGATTTTTGTAATTTTTTTTTTTTTTGTGATTTTTTTTTTTATATATAAGCTTATTTTAAAGACAATCTAGTGTAAAAGTGGAGGACACGATATAAGATAATATATTAAATTAGGAAGGATGAAAACCTTAAGGGTTAGACCAATTGAAAACCATAAAGGTTAGACCAGATGGAAAGAGGATGGTACTCAGGTGGGCCTCTTCAGATGAAGACCTGAGCAGCAGTTTCGGCCCTTACTCCATTACTGCCAAACCATACCTCTTCGACCAAATAGAAAGCAATTTTAGGTTGGAACGGAGATAGGGTAATAGCTGAACCTTAGATATACTACAAAAATCAACTAATGAACTAATACATTGTCATCTTCTGCACTTTCAAACCTAACTCAAAACATGTTTTTTCAGTTCAGAAGTTAAATTGATTCGGTTCCCTGGACTTAATCAGATTGATACATACTTATCCCTTAGTGTTAAACTTTAAATCAAATTGTGTTTATTCCTTTTGGGTATAAGGACTGTAAGAGACTGATAAGAAATTAGTAATACAGTTAAATGATTATTATAAATATAGGAGGAATTGATCATATCCCAAGCCTTTAACAATGTACGTCGACAGGGGAACAGGAAATCTAACAATAAAGAACATAGAAAAATAAACTTTCCCTGATGTTAGTAGGTTAAGATTATAGTCCAAATTGTGTTCATACACTTGTGTGGGCATTTCTTGAGGCTCAATTATTACAACTTTGAATAATTAAACAATTTATTTTTCTTCACACATATTAATTAAATATCTTATATCTAAAATGTCTTTATATACAAAGTTTGTTTACAATTCGAAGGCAACAATATAATTGATGATGATAACAAATATTTTTTACAAAAAGATTATAATTTCTAAACTATCAATTATAACCAAAAATAAAATATACAAATTGAATTTACATTTTCTAGAATAATTATTGAGAATGAGTGGTGTCCCTACATCACTCACTCCCAAGTAACTAAGTTACGAGATGAGGACCAATGTAGGACAACAACTCCTAACCTGGGTAACATTCCACCTTATCTCTGAAACGAACAGGGGTTCTTATTGTCCTTCCAGATCTTGACATCTTGGGGGCAGCACTGGCGGAAGGTTCTTTATCCTCTCCAGGTGGGGCAAGTCTTGGGTCCCCAGCTACTCCAGGTGTGGTGGCTATGTCCTCTTCCTCTTTTAGTTGTAGGCTGGTTTGAGTCTATCGATGGAAACATTTATTTCCTTTCCTTTAATTTCGATTGAAAAGTATTTGTCGGTCCTTGAAGTAACTTTGAATGGGCCCTCATAGGCAGGCTCCAATGATTTTCTCACTCTGCATGTCTTCAAGAAGACATGAGAACACGTCTCTAAGTCCTTGAAAACAAATATTTTGGGGGACGTATTGTGTCGTGTTAACTTGGGCTTGAGTGATTCCATCTGCTTTTGCAGTTTGTGGAGAAATGTCTCCGGGGTGGTTGAAATTTTAGGGGCGTCGAAAAACTCGCCTGGAAGTTTAATTGTTTTTCCATAGACCATTTGTGTTAATGAGTAGTCAGAGTCTTTTCTCAAGGCTGCTCTTAGTCCTAGCAGTACCGTGGGAATTGACTCTGTCCATTTATTTGAGTTGTGCGCCCTTATTGCTGCTTTTAGTGTTCTATGGAATCTTTCAATTTTTCCGTTACTTTGTGGGTGATATGCGGTGGTGTGCTTAAGTTTCACTCCACATAAGGTCGCCAAGGTTTTGAAAAATTCCGAAGGGAACTGCCTTCCTTGGTCGGTGATCACTTCATATGGGACTCCAAATCTGGTGATCCATCCTTCGTAAAATGCTCTTGCTACTGTTTCGGCAGTTTCGTTTCGTATGGGTATTGCTTCAATCCAACCGGTGAAACGGTCTATGCACGTGAGGCAATAAACATATTCGTTGGAGGGTGGAAATGGGCCGATTAAGTCTATGTGAACCGTGCTGAAACGTTCATCAGGTTCTTTAAATTGCTTAATTTCTGATTTTGTATGGCGAGAAGTTTTATTTCTTTGGCATTGAATACAAGTTTGCGCCCATTCTTTTATATTTCTTTTTATGTCTGGCCATATAAATCTCGATGTCATGTCTTTCACAGATGTTTTAATTCCAGGGTGTGATAATCCATGTATTTGTTGGAAATTTTTCATTCTGAATTGTTTGGGAACGAATGATCTAATATTTTCAGTAGATGTGTCGCACCACAAACTTTTACCAGATGGTAATGGATAGCGTTTGAATTTTAGAGATTTATTCGAATTTTGATAAGTTCTATAAGTTCCTTATCTTTATCTTGTTCTTTTGCTATCTCATCATAATCGATTATCTTGGTGATGTCTTCTATTCTCGATAAGTTATCAGCAACTATGTTTTGTCCTCCTTTGATGTAGATGATATCTGTAGAGAATTGTGAAATGTATTGTAGTTGTCTAACTTGCCTCGGAGATGCCTTATCATTTCTTTGCTTGAAGGCAAAGACTAGGGGCTTATGATCAGTAAATATTTTAAATGTTCTTCCTTCCAGCATTTATTTGAAATGTTTGATTGACATGTATATGCTTAGTAATTCTCGATCATAAGTACTATAATTTTTTTGACTTTCATTTAGCTTCTTCGAATAGAATGCAATTGGCTTCCATGCTTCGTTCTCGTATTGTTGCAAAACTGCGCCTATCGCCCAATTTGAAGCATCTGTGCAAAGCGACAGAGGTAGTTCTGAATTGGGATAGCTTAACAGTGTTGCTTTTGCTAGGTCATTCTTGCATTTATTGAATATTTCTTTTGCTTCTTCGGTCCAATTAATTAATCTTTTATCTTTCTTTTTTGAACCTTTGAGGTAATCGTGCAAAATGGATTGTGTTTCCGCAGAATCTTTCAAAAATGGACGGTAGAAATTTAACATGCCTAAAAAGGCTCGTAATTCCTGAATCGTATTAGGCAATTTATATTCTTGGATAACTTTTACGCGTTCTGGAAGTGGGCTAAATCCTTCAGGCGTAATTAAATAACCCAAGAATTCTATTTCTTTAACTCCAAAGACAGATTTTTCCATATTTATTCTCAATCCGTATTTGCTAAATCTTTCAAATACTATCTTCAGATGGTTTTGGTGTTCCTCTTCTGACTCGGAAGCTATTAGGATATCATCTAGATAGGGGAATGTAAAATCAAGGTTTTGGAGAGTTTGGTGGATGCATCTCTGGAATGTTGATGGTGCATTCCTTAGTCCAAAGCTCATAACATTAAACTCAAACAATCCAAAAGGTGTGGTAATAGCAGTTTTTGGCTTATCTTCTTCGGCTATTGGAATTTGAAAATATGCCTTAAAAAGATCGACCTTTGAAAATATTTTCTTTTTGTTCAGTATGTGACTAAAATCGTTTAATCTCGGAATTGGGTATCTATCTGGAACTGTACAGTCATTTAACCTTCTGTAATCACCACAAGGTCTAAACGTCCCATTTTTCTTCAAGACCATGTGCAGTGGACTTGACCATTGTGAACTTGATCGGCGGATTATATCATTATTAAGCATGAACTGGAATTCCTCTTTTGCTAATTTCAGTTTCATTGGGTCCAATGGTCTTGGTTTCGAGAAAACTGGTTGTCCCTTTGTAATAATGTGATGTTCGACGTCATGTTTGACTTTATTTATTAAAAAATTGGGCTTAGTTATTTCGGGGAACTGTGCCAATATATTGTAATATTTTTCGTTCTTGTTTATGGTGCTGGTGATACTTGTGCTGTCGATGGACATGACATCACCTCGAATTGAGAGGTTAGTTATGCCATCAATTAGCCTTTTATTGCTAATGTCAAGTATCAACTTGAAATTATTTAAAAAATCAGCTCCAATAATTCCTTTGTTCACTTTGGCGATGATGAAACACCACTGAAAGGATCGCCTTAGGCCCAAATCTATTTTGATCACCTTAGTGCCAAATGTTACTATTTTGGAACCATTTGCAGCATATAGTAAGAGTTCGTTGCTTGGCACATCCTTATCAGTTGGCGGAATTACGCTGACGTCAGCACCGCTGTCTATCAGGAACTGCAGACCCGTTTCTTTGTCCTTAACAAATAGACGATGTTTGCGACTATCCTGTATTTGGTCAGCAACAAAACTAGTCGCTAGTTTTGCCGCTGGTTCCCGTTTCCCGACTCCTTCCAGCTACATGGAGGCTTGAACTTGTTTGGTAAACATTTGGCGCCAAAACGGAAGTGGTAAAAGCAATATTTACCATCAGGGTTGAAGCGTTTCCGAGAATTGCTTCGTGGTCTTGAATAAGTCCTATTTTCAGATCGAGATCTCGACCTCTCCATTCGCAATTCAGACACCTGTTTTTCGAGGTCTTCCATTTTAGTGAGCAACTGTTCCATTGGGGATGAGGCTTCCTTTACCTGGTATAGTTCCTTTGAGGGATTTATTTCATTTATCTTATCAGCCATTATGGCCAACTTGCTTATATCCTCGTCGCTTACTATTAAGATGTTTTTGATTGAGACTGGCAATTTGTCCAGCCATAAGGTTTTAATCAAATTTTCAGGAACATCTGGGGTAGCGAGGGATCTTAATTTTTGTAGTAATTGGCTTGGCTTCATGTCTCCTAGGTCAATACCGGAAATAAGTTGTTTTATTCTCTGACCTTCACTTTGTCTGAACGATTCTAGCAGCCGCAACTTAGAGTCAGAGTATTTGGTGTCGCTTTTGCTATTTATTATATCCCAAATACTTTCCATGTATTTCGGTTCTAGCTGGGAGATCAAATAATTGAACTTCGTTTCTTCCTGAACAAGGCCATTTATTTTAAACTGAGCTTCAACCTGATGAAACCATAATTCAGGCTTTTCAGCCCAGAAAGGTGGGATCTTAATGCTGACTTTGCATAATTCTGTAGCAATTTCGCTAGGCTTATTTTCTGATTCCATTTTTTTGTTAAAATAATATTTTGATAAGGAAAATCTAATTAAAGTAATAGGCAAAAATTTAAAAATATTAGACGAAATTATCTAAAGGTAATATTAAAAGAAAAAATAGCAATAATATAAATGGGTAATATGTAAAATAAAATCTGGATCTTGAACAGGAATCGCTAATTCAAAGTTGTTCTTTTTTTTAGGCTTGGCTTACCTTCGTATTTTGGCTTTATTTGGATCACGTCCGGCTCACCAATATATGTGTGGGCATTTCTTGAGGCTCAATTATTACAACTTTGAATAATTAAACAATTTATTTTTCTTCACACATATTAATTAAATATCTTATATCTAAAATGTCTTTATATACAAAGTTTGTTTACAATTCGAAGGCAACAATATAATTGATGATGATAACAAATATTTTTTACAAAAAGATTATAATTTCTAAACTATCAATTATAACCAAAAATAAAATATACAAATTGAATTTACATTTTCTAGAATAATTATTGAGAATGAGTGGTGTCCCTACACACTATAAATAATAGGACTGCAGGAAAATAATAAGATATTAGTAGTACGAGAGGATAAGGATTAATTGGAACTACAAGAAAGTATGATTAAATTCAAACAAGTTAAGAATGTGCGTCATACCATAAATGGAAAAATCAGCTTCTTCAGACAAAGACATAAGTCCCTTGTCTGAAGATGTTGAAAATGCTTTCCCATAATAACTCACATCATCAATTTATTTGAACTGGTCCTAACGGAACCGTATATTCTATATATAGTCCTATCTATACTTTTTTTTTAATATAATATATGAGGACCATTACCTGTAATTTCTGCTAAATAAGGAAGTTTAGGAATTTAAGTTTTAATGCTTCATATCAATTAGATTGAATGTTCATTCTCTATACCCCCCTTTATAAAGATTGAACACGCATAGATAATTGTTATGTATGCTCTAAGGAAAGAAATAAAATATTCTAAAGTTATCGTATAAATTTAAAGGATCAAACAAAGTAATAATTAGAGAAAACACAGAAATAAAGGTATGGTATTGGTAAGCAAAGGTAAAAAGAACAAATCCAAACAAATAAGCAATGTGCGACGTTTCGGCATCAGCGTCGCTACAATCTTCAGACAAGTCTGAAGAGGGCCACAATGTCGCTACCGATATGCTACACATCACTCATTCACGCGGACCCGGTCCCGTTACCTTGTGTTTATAATCTATAATCCTAATTGTGTTTTATCAGTATGGTATTGGTGTTTCAGAATATTGAATTTAATAGTTTCTATTAGTGTAGATGGATTTTTTTTTTTATTAATTTAAAATCTTAATTATTATTTGTTCTAAGTCCAATTAAAAGGGGTGAAGAAAAAAGAAACAAGGAAAACAAAAAAAATAGAAAAAAAAGGAAAAAATAAATAAATAAAATAGGAAAGGAGAGAAAGATGAGGTGGAATAATGAAAGAAAATTTCTTTGAAAGTATTTATAATAGCTTATCAGTACACTTAATTAATGTGATAGCATTCGTTATGAATGTTATGATTTCAAGAGTATTTACCTATAATTAAATTATTTATTATCTAGATTAGCGGAATGTAGTTAGTGTTAGTAAATCAAGAAAGATAGATGATGTGACTCTTGTTAGTTGCCTCATTGTCTACAAGTGAAAGTAGCATTTAGATTGAGCATTCCAGTTGAAGTCAGTATTGCTGTTAACATTATTATAGATAATTCAGTTACATGTATTGAATTGCAGTTCATGTTATCAACTTAAAATTCAATATATGCATGTTACAATTAACATCACAAGCAAATTCTACTCACCCAGGGGGGAACGGTTAATGTCTATAAATAAATTTTCGATTTAAAAGTTAGCGGAGATAAACAAGTTTGAATAATCGGTCAAAAGTTAATTAAATTCTCATAGTGAAATTTCTAAAGTCGTTGAAGTTGAAATTGTATGAGAATTTATTTTTGTGGAGATATTTTCTGATTGCTAAAATGTTAATTTTTTTAATTGTATTTTGGCTGAATCCATTTTTTTGAAATTCGTCATTTAGGTTTTTAATTTTACTTATAAAGTTGTTTAGTTTGTTGTTAATTCTGTAGTATCTTAAAAATTGTCCAAAATAGATACCTTTGGTGCAATTTTTTGATATATTTGAATCTTGTCTATTATATTTAATAATGTTGAAATCGAAATTTGATCTTTTGTCATATACCTCTATACCTTTTTCTTTTAGATTTATGTATAAATCGAGGAAGTTGACTTTTTGATTAAATTTGATTTTTTCATTATTTTTTAGATTTAGATACGGAGGATAGATTTTTTCTATTAATTTTGAAAAATTATTATTATTGAATATAAGGATGTCATCTACGTATCGGAACAACCACCAGTTAACTTTGTTAAGAGAGAAGAATTCCCTCTCATACCAAAATAACAGGAGGTTGGCCAATAATGGACTCGATGACGTACCCATAGGTACTCCTTGTTTTTGATTATAAATTTGATTTTTAATTTGAATATAATTGAATTTAAGAAATGTTTCTAAAATTAATTTTTCTTTATTGTAGTTAATTACAATAGTTTTGTTACCATTGTGAATTAAGGGAATATTGAAAGTCTTGTCTATTAAAAATTCTGAAAATATATTTATAATTTTGAGTTTAAGATCCTCTAACTCCAGTTTAGAGAAGAGGTCTTCAAAATCAAAAGTATAAACTGATTTGAGTTTGGGAAGGTTTTTGTTAATAAAATTTAGTATGTTCTTATTGGAGTCAATAAAGTTGTATTTTTCTTTATTGCGGATCTGTTTTGTTAAAAATTTTAAAGTTGAAGCTAATTGAAGGTCTAAATTGTTTAAATTAGAATTTATTCCAGATGTTATGGTTCTGAATTTGAGAGGATTTTTGTGTATTTTGGGTATAATGTAAATATGAGGTATATTAGGGGTAGTGTTTTTTTTTTTTGCTATAGATATTTAAAGTTTTTTCTTTAACCTCCAATTCCTTTTTGATTTGAATCGGGGTTATATTTGTTATGCTGTATTTATCGGTGCTGTCCATTTCTTGCATAATTAGGTCACGGTACAGATTTTTGCAAGTGATTGAGAAGTTGTTGGAACATTTATCAATTGGAGTAATAATGTACTCTTCTTGAATAATTTTAATGTTTTCTTTTAATTTTCCAATATTTGAGGGGGGCATTTTTGCAATTTTCAGTGTATTATGGTAATAATCCTTGACATGTTTCATAATTTCAAATTTCCAATTAAGGAAAGTAAATTCGGGGATCTTGAACTTTAAGCTTGTTTTATTAATAAAAAGATCAAGATCTTGGATGATTGAATTAACTGTGTTGTTGTAATTTTGTTTAATTGGTGGTATAAATTTATATCCGTTGTTGAGCAGGACTTGTGTTTCTTCATTTAAGAATGTGAAGTCACTGGTAAGGATGTGACCTTTGTATTTATGTTGGTCACTTATATTATTGCACTTACAGTTAATACTATTAAAGTTGTTTAAATTTTTTATGAAGGTATTATAGTTGCATACCATACTTCCTAGGTTTTTGTTGTATTTGAATGTGGTTTTAAAATTTAAACTTTGTACTGGGAATAAGTATTTGATATCAGTGTTGTTGAATATATCATTAAATTTGATATGTTCAAAGATTTTGTTTGTAAATTTTATGACGATGTTAACAGAAGTACTGTTATCAATTTTCTTAAATTTGTAGATATCTTTAGCAATATCTGTAATTCTATTAGATAGATTGTTAGTTCTAATATATTGTATAAATTTTTCCATTTTTTTGTTGTTAAGTTTGAAGAGGAAGCTAATAAATTTTTGTGTAAAATTTGGTTGGAATTCCTGATTATTAATTAAAACCTGTTCAAAGTCTATATAACCAAGTTTGTTTGTGCTTTTTCCTCTCTTGTTATTTGGAATAGTATTTAGTTGTTTTTGTATTTACAGCTACTTTCATAGATAGAGATATTTGGATCGGTTACTGTATTCGTATGATTTAATTCATCATTTAAACCATAAGGGTAGAGAGAATTTTGCTTCAGAATGTATTGATTTTCTAATATTAGCCGTTGTTTTTTGTTTTTACATATATCTAAAATTTCTATGTTATAGTTATCAAAAGAGTGAATCTTATGATGTTCTATCATATAATTATTACCTATTAGATTTTTCGCATGATTTCTATGAAGGTTAATTCTAATATTTATGGGATTAGAAGTTTGACCAATGTATATTAGGTTGCATTTACTACATGTTAACTTATATATAGTGTTCTCCACCTTACAACTAGTTGTTTGGAATTTATCATGGTTCATAATTTTAGGGCAAGTTTGACATTTTTTACTTTGACATTTGTTAGCGAGTTTGGGTTAAAACATTTATGGGGGTGCTAACCCCAATAATGAGTTGTTTTTTTATTTAATTATTATTATTATTATTATTAATAATAACTTAAAAAAAAAAACTTTTGAAAGATCATCTTAGATGATCTTTCGAACTTGACTCCATCGAGTACCTATACTCTTAATTTTTTTATCCACCTCATATATGTTATCTGATAATTGTTGGTAATAACAGCAAATTAGTGAGCTAGTCATGAAGCAAGCTTCTATGAACAATATATTAATAGTAATTGTTTTTATATTTGGAAAATAGAGGAAAAGTAAACTATTAAGAACAACAGATTTTGAATTAATTTTGAGTCAGAACAGCAAGCTAATTCTGTATCAAATAGTATAGTTATGAAAAATTTTAAGATTAATAATTTTTTTTTTATTTAATTTGAATGTGTGAGGTTTGTTTTTTATTTTTTTTTTGTAATAAATAATTAGTTAGATTATATTTTTAAAAAAGAGAAAAAAAAAGGTAACACCAGCAAAGCATCGGCAGTTACGCGTCATAGGCTGGATGAAAAAAGGAATAAGCGAAGAGAAAGTTTTAAAGAGAAGAGCAAAGACAGAACCATGATAATAATTTTCCAAATATAAAATAAAGCTAATTAGAGAGAGAGAAAAGTATTTTTTTGCTCTATTTTCTCTCTTGATGAGAGAAGTTAGATTTTTGTAATTTTTTTTTTTTTTTTGGGATTTTTTTTTTATATATAAGCTTATTTTAAAGACAATCTAGTGTAAAAGTGGAGGACACGATATAAGATAATATATTAAATTAGGAAGGATGAAAACCTTAAGGGTTAGACCAATTGAAAACCATAAAGGTTAGACCAGATGGAAAGAGGATGGTACTCAGGTGGGCCTCTTCAGATGAAGACCTGAGCAGCAGTTTCGGCCCTTACTCCATTACTGCCAAACCATACCTCTTCGACCAAATAGAAAGCAATTTTAGGTTGGAACGGAGATAGGGTAATAGCTGAACCTTAGATATACTACAAAAATCAACTAATGAACTAATACATTGTCATCTTCTGCACTTTCAAACCTAACTCAAAACATGTTTTTTTCAGTTCAGAAGTTAAATTGATTCGGTTCCCTGGACTTAATCAGATTGATACATACTTATCCCTTAGTGTTTAACTTTAAATCAAATTGTGTTTATTCTTTTTGGGTATAAGGACTGTAAGAGACTGATAAGAAATTAGTAATACAGTTAAATGATTATTATAAATATAGGAGAAATTGATCATATCCCAAGCCTTTAACAATGTGCGTCGACAGGGGAACAGGAAATCTAACATTAAAGAACATAGAAAAATAAACTTTGCCTGATGTTAGTAGGTTCAGATTATAGTCCAAATTGTGTTCATACACTATAAATAATAGGACTGCAGGAAAATAATAAGATATTAGTAGTACGAGAGGATAAGGATTAATTGGAACTACAAGAAAGTATGATTAAATTCAAACAAGTTAAGAATGTGCGTCATACCATAAATGGAAAAATCAGCTTCATCAGACAAAGACATAAGTCCCTTGTCTGAAGATGGTGAAAATGCTTTCCCATAATAACTCACATCATCAATTTATTCGAACTGGTCCTAACGGAACCGTATATTCTATATATAGTCCTATCTATACTTTTTTTTTAAATATAATATATGAGGACCATTACCTGTAATTTCTGCTAAATAAGGAAGTTTAGGAATTTAAGTTTTAATGCTTCATATCAATTAGATTGAATGTTCATTCTCTATACCCCCCTTTATAAAGATTGAACACGCATAGATAATTGTTATGTATGCTCTAAGGAAAGAAATAAAATATTCTAAAGTTATCGTATAAATTTAAAGGATCAAACAAAGTAATAATTAGAGAAAACACAGAAATAAAGGTATGGTATTGGTAAGCAAAGGTAAAAAGAACAAATCCAAACAAATAAGCGATGTGCGACGTTTCGGCATCAGCGTCGCTACAATCTTCAGACAAGTCTGAAGAGGGCCACAATGTCGCTACCGATATGCTACACATCACTCATTCACTCGGACCCGGTCCCGTTACCTTGTGTTTATAATCTATAATCCTAATTGTGTTTTATCAGTATGGTATTGGTGTTTCAGAATATTGAATTTAATAGTTTCTATTAGTGTAGATGGATTTTTTTTTATTATTAATTTAAAATCTTAATTATTATTTGTTCTAAGTCCAAACGCGTTTCGCGCTTTTGGCGCTCGTCAAAAAACTGCGACCAAAAAATGCCTTCTTTATTTTTAATATCAACACCTGACCCACTTATCTTTTATTTTTTCTATTGTTTTTTCATGTGTTAAGCGTCTTTACGCAAATTTGGCCTTAAATACCCATTTCTTGGTTTTTCGGGAAGCTACTGGGACCAAAAAATCTTTCTTGGTTGCAGTGGTTCAGCCTACTCCACGCTGACGAGCGCCAAAAGCGCGAAACGCGTTCGTGGATGGCTTTTCTTGATTTATCTAGAAATTGGGTTGGCCAAATATCAGGGAACAGGCTAAATCAATGTTTAGTTGATTTCTGTTCCACCAGATGGCGCTCTGCCTTCTGTAAAGCACATGTGCTCGTGGTCAGGAGATGCCTTCTTTATTTTAAATATATATATATAAATTAAAAAGGCATATATTGGATCAAAATATCATTTATTTTACCAACATTTCAGTTGGCTGAACGCCAACCTTTTTCAAAGTATTATAACATATTGTGGCGTAGTTTATTATTTACATAAATTTGAGTTTTAGATTATTTTTTTTAGATTTACATAGTTGGCTTTGTGTCGTTTCTATATGAATGTGCGCGGCTACAATTAAAGTGATAGACCGTTACAGAGAATAAGGTACGTTCATGTTTATCTCTCCTCGCGTCAATTTTGCAACGCGACAATATTAATGTGTGTCAACAACAAACTCAGCGCCACATAACGTCAAGTTTGTTGTTGACACACATTAATATGTTATAATACCTTGAAAAAGGTTGGCGTTCAGCCAACCTTTTATATATATAATAAATGTAATATACCTTGTTATATAAAAGCAGAAATAAAATGAGAGAAAACTATAAATTGTTTTCCCGTCGCGCACGCATCGAAATAATTGTTATTACCTTTTGTATTTCGAATGATAAAGTTAATTTAATCCTTATATATCTTATTCTTTGATTTAATGAAAAATAAAGAGGCATATAACAATGAATATAAAGAATTTATAATTGCATTACGAGATAGAATCTCTAGCAGTATTCGTTACTACCATAATTTTCTTTTAGTTTGTGATTAATGATGAATACAACAGTGGGATAACTGCTATTGACAGACATACGCGAGACAAGGTCTGAATACAGTAATAATTTATTATATAGAGTGGGTTCTGTGAAAAACTTCAATTACATTTGTATAACTTACTCAGGAGATTCAACAATTTTAATGAATACCTTCACACAGTTTTTATTTTCTATTTCAATGGAATTTTTGTTTAGGCCATTACTAACTTGCTATGTCATTTTCAATATATTTGGGATCTAATACTATTTTGAATAGTACTTTATCTCGGATCACTCTTTGAAGAATAGTTAAAACATTTATGAAATATTATACATTTTGTAATCAACATAAATCGATTGAAAAATGAAGTTACGATTCAGAAATTCGTTTTATTACAGTGGTATTCGGTTTTATACACAGACAGATACACACGCGCGCATATATACACACACGCACGCACACACATGTATACGCTCTCACACACGTGCTCAAACATGCATGCCCATACGCACACGCACGCAGATACACATACGCACACGCTTACAAACACTTACATACACGCACACACAACGCCCACACATGCACGCACACACATAAGCACACGGACATACACACGAACATACACACTCACGCACACGCACGCAGATACACACGCGCACAAACATGTACGCATACAAACACACGCTCACACCTACGCAAACACACAAACGCACTCAGACATACATACGCGCGCACACGCATACACACATACACACACGCTTACAAACCTTCACACACACGCACTCACAAACGCCCACACATGCACGCACACATAAGCACGCGGACATACACAGAATCACGCACACATACATAGACACGAATGCGCACACATGCCCGCGCACACACATATACCAGCTTACACACATATACACGCACACACAAACAAGCGAGTCTTTAATCAAGTACCTAGTCAATCAAGTATCTAGATTATGAAAACATTTCAATGAGACTGTGCCGAAGGAGAGAAAATATAAACAAACTAATTCTGCCGTTCTTCATAACTTATGTTGTAGATACATATTATAGGGAGTCTAGTAAAGGACAAGAAAACAAAAAATAAAGATTCAGAAAAAATAAACTGATCTTTTATTGTCCCAACGTTAAAAAATCAGTCGAAGAGCGTTTTGTGCTGGAAATATTTCGAGTTTTTAGATTCTTAATAAAAAAAAAAAATACGCGCATTGCTGATTCGTGTAAAAACATTATCGGATATTCTCTTCCCTTTATTAGTTTTTTAAAACTTGTCTTGAATATAAAAGCCTCTTTTAATCGATTGGGTATCAAAATGGGACTGGAATACAGAACAAGTTGCCAATAGGGAATTAAACGGAAGTTTGCCATTGGTATGCG
>CP092884.1:21745539-21900129 GCA_030710605.1 Cordylochernes scorpioides | reverse complement strand
CAAAAAAGCTTCTTTGAAAATGTTTTTTTTATGGCTTTATTGATCTTTTGTATTCCGTGACAGCAAGCAATTTTTGTTAGCTTCTTTTAAAAATGGAAGAGATATTTTTCCAACCTTCTATGTATATTCTCTTTCAGACATTTTTCTTTATCCTTACCAATGAAAACTGCCCTTCTTTGCCCCTATCTGTGATCTATGAATAAGTAGACAACCGCAATCGTTAAAAAATAATAAACACGGTCAGAAGTCAATTAAATTTAATTATTTTGAATCATTGATAAGGGTTGTTTTCTATTGTTACATACTATGAGAAGAAAAAGAAGCAATTACAAACGCTCACTGTTACCAAGGCAACAACTTCCCACTACTTCTTTGTCTATTAAAAAAAATCCTTTATTTTTTAAATATTATAAATTGTAAAAGAAAGTTGTACCTTTTAGCATGTATATCGGGACATTAACTCTGAAAGATATTTAATACACTGTGACCTTTATTGAAGATATACGAGATAATCAAGTGTGAACAAAATCGACAGTCTCCTTCAAAAAAAAAAAAAAAAAAAGACGACAAGCGACATCAAATATGAAACTTTCTTAAGTTTTGCCCATGAGTGTAATATGATAGTGCTCCCAGACTTAATGACAAAGGCAGACGCATTCTACTTCACCCAGGTTTTCCCACTATGTACTAAGTGCAATTCTCAACCTGCAACCCCAAAACACATTGACTGTAATTGACTCATCCATTGATGAGCTCTACTCATCCCCGGCAGACACCATCAAAATTCTCAAGCTTTACAAGCTTGATACCCTAATATGATTGAGTGGAGATAAGAAGAAGAAATGTAATATGATAAAAATAGCCGGGGGTAAATTTGGTGAAATAAGGAAAATCGGTAGCAGTGATCAAAAAGTGAGATTTAACAGAAAATCCTACTTATTAAATAACGTAGATTCTCAGATGAATGATGTTTGTAGAGGTTTTTGGTCACCTGTGCCCGTGTCTACAGAGAGAGAGAGTATAGAGAGAGAGCCACGACTTAATTCAAAGATCTAGATTTATTTATTAAACAAGGCAACAGGTTTCTGGAGATGAGTTCCTTTTGATTTTTTTTTATCGCATTCTCAAGCTTTCAGGCATTTCCGCCCTTCTACAGGAGTACAAAATGAACAATAATGTAACGTCGTTAGGTACTAACTAAAAATTAGTATCTAACGGCGTTTCAATATTGTTCATTTTGTACTCCTGTAGAAGGACGGAAATGCCTGAAATGAACTCATCTCCAGAAACCTGTTGCATTATTCAATTAATATTTAAGAGATTCATATCTATTCAATCAGGCTTTATTGGCAAAGTAACTGGAGAACAATCAAAATGGGTTGAAGAGCGATTGAGTTATTTCTTACTAAAAACCACATGTACTCTGTCCTTTTAAAAATCCTATAAATCATCATACTTTTTTTTTAACAAATATTAATTTAAGAAAAAATCGTGCAGGCTTTTAAATTATTTCTTAATTTATGCACCTCATCCCAGTACAATATCACATTTGTACTATTTTTTCAAATATTAATTTGTAAAAAAAAAATAGTAAAAAAAGTGAAATTGTAATGGCAGGTGGATAAAATTAAAAAAAAAAAAAAAAAAAGGCATCTCCTGATCGTGCAACTGAGAGTTGCTGATAACTTGCGCCATTTGTCGTAATACAAATCAACGATTATTTGAGATTTGTTTCGACATATGGCGTAAACCATCAGCAAATTTTAGTTGCACGATCAGGAGATGCCTTTTTCTTAAAATATTAATTTGTTTGTCACTTTATATACAAAAGGGAAATATTTACATGAAAATTTATGCAGAGTGTGACAATATCGAAAGTAAAGAAAAAAAACATTATGTAAAAAGTCTATAAAAAATCTTCATTGCCCTAGATTCCTCAATGTAAACACAAAACGGCTGATGCCACCAAACCTTGGCGAATTAATTGCCTTGTCATCCTGACCCATTTCCCCTCACTTTCAACATTACAACAAGAATTGTCTCCCGAGCAAGTTCTTCTTGTTCCAAAATCACTTTAATAGATACCACTCAAAAAGAGCAACCTAGTTTATGATATTTGCAACAATGAATAATACACACACACACAAAGCCTTTATTAAGACTTAAACAGATTATCCGTACAAGGTGCAATAACAGGAAAAGAGCAGCACAGGAAACCAGTAGTTCCGCAACTATATACAATTATTAGTAATAAGGAAAAGTAAGATTTAATATGAAAGGTCGACGCCATCGCCTCAAGTCTTCAATTCCATAAGCGCGAAGCAGAAATAGGGACTAAGTTATTTAGTTCGCCATAAATATCGCATCCAGACACAAAAAGGAACAATGAATAATATGTGAAGGTTATTCACATATTAAACAAAAGTCTAACCCTAGTGTACCTACCATATGCGTTGAATGAACCACTAGTCACAAGATATGTTCTATAAATCAAGTGAATTTAGGCAAATAAGAATACAACAACAACAAGAATAACTCCGAATATTTGATTAACCTATAATATTCCTGGAGCGATAGATTACACCAACGTCAATTTTTTTCCTTGAGAACTTGTGTCTTTTTGATACAATTTACAAATCTATAAAATAATCCCTTGTGAATCAATATTAAAATAAGAACATTAAGCCCCCCTCTAGGGAAAAGTTTCTTTTTTAAATATTTTTATTAAAAAATTTCTCAAGCTTTTTCGGGCAAGAATGCCCTTCTACGAAGAATATTTTCTCCCGTAGAAGGGCATTCTTGCCCGAAAAAGCTTGAGAAATTTGAAAATAAAAATATTTTTAAAAGAAACTTTTTCCTGGATGCCTAATGTTCTTTTTGTAACAATTTACAATGCCAGCGAAGAAATCAAATCCGACGAGGTGGCGCTAAACAGATTTCTTCTTTGGAAGATTTCCAGGAAATGTCGAGATTGAACATTTTTTGGTATTGGAAGCTGGGAGCATCCACAGTTGGTCTAAAAAAGCAGTACATACCAACCTTTTATTTCTCCGTCGTCACATATTAAAAGAATTATATTTCTGGGGAATAGGGGGTCGGTGGAAGGATTTTACGACCGCTACGACCCGGGTTCGATTCCCGCATTGGGCACTTTTTTCCGATAAAAAAAAAAAATGCTACAAAGACCCCCGATTCTTGCAAAAGTCCAACCCCACCAGCGAGTGCAAGTTACCAAACGGGGCTCTGTCACATTTGTAAGTGCAAAGTCGAAATGCTTTTCGCATGTGTAGACATGTGGTGCACTTATAGTAAAAGAAGTCGCCTTCTTCTACTCACCATGATTATCATGGCCTGTACCACGTGTACTAGGGATAAGCAAAAAAAATTCTGGGGAATTGTGGTGTATACCAGTCGTGTATAATTGAGAGCGTATGTTTCGGAAGGATTACACCAGTTTTTCGTTTTTATTATGTTTTTTCTCTTTGATAAGATCAATGTAGAGACGCCATACCCGAAGAACTACCGGCACACACCCGAGTGTCACAATCCAACCTAAGGTATGAAACAGTTATTTGGTTGGATGACGCCCGCCCAGGAGGCAGGCTATGCAAATGTGAGGTTTTAATGGCGTCGAAATCAATAGGTGGACCGGAGAAACTAATTAGCTCGGGGATCGATGGTGGAACACAATTCAAGATGGCTCCACAGATTCTTGTTTAGAGCAAGAGCATGGCAGCGCTGACATAAAGGAGAATGTAGATGCAGCAAGAGGGAATGCACCAGAAAGTCGGATAAGGCGGACCTAGGTATAATGTGAATACTCTGTAGTCGACGTGTACGCCAATTTGTAGGCGGCTTGTACGACAATCTGGTAGACGAGCCCCCAACATGGGAACGATTAGCACTGCCCCTGCTGCGCATAGAGAATGCGCAGGTGTCATCCAATCCTGTTGCGTATTTCTATATTTGATCAAAATGCCGGCTGGATCGATTAACAGCCGTTTTGAGATATTAATTTGATAGAGGAGTTCAGGTGAAATCCTACACCTTCATAAGCCTTTCTTCTATGACATACAACCTAAACATTAATTGTCTTTCAAGATGGCATACGACACTCGATCAAATCTAAACGACACTGTAATGGGGGACCAATGCGACAAACCACGCCGGTATTCCAGCCAGCCAACCATCCAAACCAGAGATTCACTACTTTCCTTGGCAGGGGGATGGTGAAAGGGTTGTCTAAACAATTGGTTTTTGACCGCTACGACCCGGGATCAAATCCCGCATTGGGCCTTTTTTTCCAAAAAAAAAAAGCTACAATGGCCCCTGATTCTTGCAAAAGTCCAACCCCAATAACGAGGGCAAGTAACCAAACGGGGCTCTGGCACATTTGTTAAGAGCAAAGTCGAACTGCTTTCGCATGTGTAGACATATAGTGCAGTTACAGTAAAAGTAGTCGCCAACTTCTACCCACCACTTTCCTTGGAGCCAACACATTTAGTCCAGAAGCACTAGGAAATATATATACTAGAACAAATATAAAGTGCTACACTCAGAAGGAATTTAAGAAAAGAAAAAGAGTTTTAGGTGGTTTGCATTCACTCATTACATGCCCCAAAAAGTTTATTTCAACCAAATGCCAAGATGCTATTTCAACTACTATTGTCGTGTAATGAATTCTTATATTTTGGATTAAAACTTTTTTAGTAGTTAAATAAAAGGATTTAAAAGCGCGAATGTTTCTTTTATACATAAAACGAACTTCTACTGTCCTTACTGCGATGAAAAAATATTTTCAAAATTATTTTTTCATCGCAGTAAGGACAGTAGAAGTTCGTTTTATGTATAAAAGAAACATTCGCGCTTTTAAATCCTTTTATTTTATATGTATAGATGGCGCGTTATTGCTTTGTGTTAGTAGTTAAATGCGGGCAAATTTTCATTTTTTAATCATTTGGTCTATATAAGAGGCTATAGTATATTCACGCCAAGTGTTTGGTAATATTCCAACACCGGTTTCTTTCTGTGTTTTACACTTTATATATCTACTAGTTTATATATACAGTAGAACTTAGATAATTTGGACAAGACACCACCACCACCAACTTAGATAATTCGAAAACGTATTTAATTCGAATATGTATCTTGATCCCTAGAATTTCCTATAAATATAATTTTCCGTTTTTAATTCGAATTTTTGGATAATTCGATTTTTTTTTTTTTCCCCTTGGGCTTCGAATTATCTAAGTTCACCAAGTTCAACTGTATTTATAAAGAAGAGCCTGGGGATATCCAATAGCTGGATGTTTACAGCAATATACCGAGACACGAGGACAAAGTCGGACATGTAGCTACTTCTGTACTCTCCAGAGTTAAGCACAGGTGACTGACTACAAGTACAACGGGAGCTACCAGTAGCCAGGTGGGGCCATAGCTAGCAGCTAACGGTGCAATCAGCGAAAGAAGATAGCAGCGACCGCCGTATCTCAGCACTGCAGCGGAGGTTGGAGAAGAAAAAAAAAAGTAATTAAAAAAAAAAAAAAAGATTTTGGTCCCAGGCGGTCACACACATCGTCCCTCACAACCCAGAGGTATCTGTACTGGGAGTGTGGGACAACTGAAATCCGATGGTAAAAAATTTCATTGCGATTGGGTATTTGTGTAAGATGGTAACGGGTGCTATGTTGCGAAGTAGATACCGATGAAAACTTGTAAAAGTCTTTGGAATTGCTTATGTTAGCTGGTGAATTTCTAAAACAAATCATAGATTTCATCTATATGCAAAAATTGTTCGACATGTCATGGAATAATGTGTGCTTTTTACTAAATATATATTAAATAGTGGAAATTTTGAGCTCTGGGAGAACAGTTATTCGACGTAAAAGAAACTGTCCTCAAAACCACTTTATGACTTTGAAAAATAAAATTTGTAAATCACATGTCAACCTTTATATATTCTACAGGCATAATATGTTATAGTTCTAGTTATAATATGTAGGTGTGTCCATTTTATTCGCTCTCTGATTGGCTATTCATTGCCACGTGTCCTTAATCAGCCACTCAAAGTTGAGCTCATTAGTCAATCTGCGTGCAGTGTTTCTTTAGCTCACATATTGCATTGAACAATGAAATCCTATTGATATTAGGCTTTCTATTATGGGGATCTGACGCTTGATCTCATTTTGCAATGGTTAAGTTTCCAGGACAATGGTATATTTTAAAATTTATTTATTCTTTAAATGTTCCACAGAGAGTCTGGTGCGAATGTAGTCTAATGCCTAAGTATGCCCATAAAATGTATATACATCGAAAACTCTTCAACTTCATACGAATAAAGAAGTCTGTGGACGAGTGGTGAAAACCCTCTATTCACGACAGCCATGAACCGGTATCGAATCCCGCATTGTACAATTTTTTCTGTGAGGAACCTGTTCATATTTCTCATTTAAATAAAATAAGCTAGGTTGCTCTTTTTGAGCGGTACCTAATAAAGTTATTTGGGAACAGGTGCTTCATACGAATAGTTCCCTCCAACTTGGGCATTCACTTTCTGCAGTTGCCAATTATGCATCTGCCTTTCGCCAAGTTGTTGCCTTAGTGTATTGATGGATGATGAGGGATAGTTTTCTCGATTGAAACGCCAGCAGCCGTCTCTGATTCGAGCTGAAAATAACCTCGAGGTAGTTCAAGTTACGTAGAAGGAATTCCACTTCTCTCTTTTTGGCCATCCTTTGACCTTCTTGGAACCAAAGAGGGAGTTGCTGGCGCGGTGAAAGAAACCTGACGATAAACAGGATAAGAGTATCGAATCCCGCATTGAACATAATTTTTCCCAAAGGCTATACAGGTTCAACCCCATGAATCAATGCAATGGATCCTGGGCCACCGTCTCTAAGATGACATGCGCCCGGATTTCTTGTGGCGTCCAATCCCACCCGTGCTTCTTTTCACCCCACCTCTTCTCTTCCGAATCTGCAATTAAGCATTCAATAGTGTATCGACTCAACATTGAAAATACTATAATAAAGAGTTTTACATTGAAATTTTGTCAACATTAAGATTATTCGCCATTTTGCGATCTTCTTGCAGCCGACCCGCTCGCATCTCCCCCGTGCACTGGAGGCACTTTTAAAGTGCTTTGTCGAAATTTCACTTGTAAGCCATGCTAGTGTACTTCCAATATCAAAGCAGTCGCTAAAACGTACCATCATTATCTCGGCCCGTACCACACATACTTTGAATACGTTTTTAAAAACTCTTTAGAAAAGTACTCGACTTAAAAAGGGTAATCTTCAAGTTTATTTTAATCAGCTTAGCCAAAAGGTGCACATCAAACATGTCAGTATATAGAGCGCAAGAATGTTTATAAGTTTAAAAGAAAGATTCACACCTAGTGAACACCAAGTGATTATTCCTAAGCACATAATAACGAACATCAACGGCCATTTTAGTGAACTCTCAACTTTTCAGCAATTAACAAATGTTTTTAAAATGTGCCGCTAAAGAGAAAATTCTCGGAGAAAATGGCCATTAGGTTAATTTCTCACATACGAAGCCATTTGTACAAGACTCTCTCTCTCCGAGTCTTTGAGAGAAGCATTTGTCCCCAAAACACGGGCGTTACCCAGCCGTGAAATAATGTGCTCTGTGGAAAATTACAGGGTCCACCTTGGCGGCCCCAGGGTTTCTAGTTTTTAATTCTATTTACAATTTTGTGCTCCAATCTTTGACGACTAGGGCAGTTTTTGGTTTCTATTTCGAACTTTCTGCAAACTTTTACAGTAAGGTTTTTCCAAACAATAGTTTCTCCACCAAACTCTGCAACGCTGGCAGAGGCGCCATATTCATTGTACATAGTGTCATGCATATATATCTTTTTTTTTTTTAATAGTGCAGACTGTGCACTTTTGCATATATTGACAAGATGTCAATAAAATTATTTTAATTGTCGTCTTCCAAACATACATCAACATTAGGTTTAAAAATTTCTAGGATGGGTGCAGTCAATGTATATATAGACTGATTGGCTCGAGACTCGGCTTGTCTCAGTCGCCAAACCTATCTTAGCCGAGGCCTTCTTCACAAATGGGCGAATTGATCTGATCTTTTTTTTTTTTTTTTTTAATTGAGGCTATTTTTTGTGTATGATTAAGTGCAGTTCTGTTGATACTCTGGGGTCTAAATTACATTTTGAATGATCTTTCATGTATTACGAAATTTAATACAATAAAATCGCCGAACATAAGTTACGCGATGCCTGGTTTTCAGTGTAATCTTCAAAGTACATCTTTGCCTGTGATACGCGCGTCGTAGAAACTTAACGTGCAGCATTCTACGAGGGTGAGTAGAAAAGTAAGGTCTTCTACGAGATAATTTCCGAACGCGCGTTGCTAGGTGAAATCCGACAACACCGCTGCCTTCCTTGGTCCCCCCTCTACCGTCTAGAACCTTCCCGGTGATCTTGGACGCTCAGTCGCTGTCTGACAGCCGTTCGCGATGGAGCTTCCCCTTAGCTCTCCCGCCAAGTGCGAGTTGCGCTCAGTTATACGCTTTTTTAAATGCGAAAATAATTCTCCGGTCGAAATTCACCGTCAGTTAGTGGAAGTGTATGGTGAGAAGTGCATGGACATCAAAAATGTGCGGAAATGGTGCCGAGAGTTTAACGAGGGGCGGATAAACGTCCACGATGAACAGCGGTCTGGGCGCCGGTTTGCCGGAATCAACCGTGGCTCGAATCAACGAAATGGTGCGCGCAAACCGGCGGATAACCCTTGAAGAGATCGAGGATGGCCTGAATGAATATTGCAGCCACTTCTCCGTGCACAAGATTGTGTCTGAGACCCTCGGCTACAGAAAGGTGTCCGCCAGTGGGTCGACAAGTGGCTCAAAGAGGCGTCGGGAGAGTGGTACAACACCGGAATTTCAAAGTTGGTTGACAGGATAAAAAAAGTGATTGAGCATCAAGGCGACTATGTAGAAAAATAGCAAAGTGTCCAACTTTTCCAATGATGTATAAAAGGTTGTGATTAAATGTGTTTTTTTATGAAAAAAAAAATAGGAGACCTTACTTTTCTACTCACCCTCGTACCATCGAAGAAAATGGAGAAAGCATAAGGAGAATATATGAACAAATATGAACATAATTTACATTAGCTTTACTAAAATATCAGGGTTAAAATAAGATGAATTAAGAGGATTAATAAACTGTGAGGTAATGAGATCTTTGCGGACCAATTGCCCTGATAAAGAGAGCTACCGCTTAAAAGCTTGACACGTACGTTTTAACCAATAAAAAAAACTTTGCAATTCGCGTCTTCATTTAATTACGTATAGATTATTGTAATCAATCCCTTAACTACTAATGAGATTGCTTAAAGTTTTTGAAAGAAAAAAAAAATGCACCGAGGCACAATTTGACTAGCGATTTTTCACCAGAAAACCTATCCATAACTACGACATTTACTATAAAACTTTTTTTTTTTCAATACTCCGAATCAAAGTCAAAATCTATGTGTAGGCAGGACGTTAGGTTGACGCAAGGGCGAGTGAACCTGCACCATTACGTCACTTTGAAGATGTTTTATTGGCTGTCATTATTCACTCCTCTACGCTAGCCAATCCCTGGTGGTTACATCAATTACGCGATGTTATCAAAGTGAGAATTTTGGGGCGCGTCCTCCATAGTTGTATATCGTGAGAGAAAGGCTTGAAATTTGCTTAGGCAATTTTTTAAAGAAATTCTTCTATACATCAAGTTTCAAGTGATTTTAATTGAGTCAGACGACCTTTTTTTTTTTTTTTCTTTTTATATTTGCATTTAAATATATATAAAAGCATAAACATGTACATATAAATTGAAGCAAAATATGCGCATTAATAATATACCTGATAAATTATAGGCCTAGATATTCCCGTAGATACTGTTGTGCTATCATCAGCTGCTGGATGCAAACTTCCCTGGGAATGAACACTTGAAGACTCTTCGACGGCTAGCACAATTTCATTGTTGATAAAGAATGGCAATTCAATCTTACGGTCAAATCACTTTCCCAAAGTAATTGTTTTAAACACCCACACATACAGCTTTATTAAGACCACCGGTCTTATACAGATTCATCACAGGAAGGAAGCATAGATGGAGCTCCTATATTCCAGGCAGCACAGAACCCTACAACAGACTCCAGGTCCAACTCATGTCCAGTGGCCACAGATTCCAACGTGCATACGTCAAGGTTAGCATATCACTGAAAAGGTGAGTGTGGAAGTAGCCGCGTTCTAGTCTTCGCTTTCCTCATCCAAATGGACCACGACATTCGGCGAATCTATTAATATCCTCCGAACGATGACTGCGACCTTGTAGAATTTATATAAACCAAAGAGAAGAGCTTGATCAAACATCATTGTATTCTGTAACTGTTTTACATAGGCCGATATAGTATCCAGGCTATTAAAAAAAACTTTTAGATTAAATATAAGGTACGTATTAGAAAACATAGACACCTGTAAATTATCATATAATCTTTATTTCAAACAAAATGGTTTTATTTCCATCACACGTGCTCTTTAAGATCCAAGGAGACTGCATCTTAAAACAAGGGCTGGCAATGTTTGGACAAAACCAAACAACCGGAAACTTTATGTTCTGATAAGAGGTGATAAAACTTTGTGTATATAGCCAACGGTCAACTGCCGTGATGAACTGTGTCCCAGAGGTCAAAATTGATTTATAAAACATTCGAATGTATTGAATACCGCGCGTATTCTTTCATATACTTTGGGTTGCCATTACAGCCAGTGCCATTTTACTTAGTAGGCGATTTTATCTTTATCGTAAAGATAGAGGTTGCCTGACCGGCATTCATAGTTCTTAAAATTAAAGATACTTCGGCCAGTAATCTTTTTTTATCTCGACGTTTCGACAAAAATCTTTTGTCCTCGTTAAGAACAAATAAAAATTAAAACAGTTGGCAAGGCGTTAAAATTTTTATGTTTGTGTATGGCGTGTTTTGATTTTTTTACAATATGGATTAGAGATTAAGGAAAAAAGGACAATAATAGTAAATACAGCTATAAGTTAACTATCGTGATGTTTGAAAAAAAAAAACTGAATTGAAAACCTTTTTTTGGTTTCGAAAAAACTCTTCAAATCTTAATCAAGTCTTAATTAAAAAAAATCTAATTCAAATCAAAATCAAAAGTAGCCAAAATTGATTCTTTATATTATTTATTTAACATTCAAGGAAATGAATAAAGAAAGGGGATTGGTTTGATAACCTAATAGAATCGTCTGGAATGAGATGAGAATTACACTGAACAGGATGAAATGGTGTTCCATAAAAACTGACCTCTGTAGTGGAAATGGCTGTACTACATGATGTCGGTGATAAAATATATATAATTGGGGAATAAAAAGCTATTATTATGAATCATTTGTATCAATCCATTCATAATACTAATTACACAATTCGCAATATTTTTACAAATGGAATTCCTATACAGTTTTATCCAAATTTTATGGTCACTCAATTTGTCACATCACACGGAAAATTTCAGAAATACTTACATAAAAGAGGTCTATCAGAAACACTAAATTGTTCCTGCGGAGAAACTAAACAAACTGCTCTTCACCTCATCTATGACTGTCCGAATTTTACAGAAGTGAGACATTGTTCCCTGATCTAAATGATCTAACTCTTTCACCTCAGCCACTTTGTCTATATAAATTTTATGAACTCTGTAGAATAATACATGCAAATTTGTAAATTTGTTCTAATTTGTTTGCTGTTTTGTTTCTTCTGTATTAAGCGCAAATATTTCAATATCATGCCTAGTTGATTAATACTTTTTTTTTTTAATGATAAAATATATTAGGATAGAAAATTTAATAGTCTTGCAATATCTTTCAATCTTGTGAGGGTAAAATTTCAGAGAATTTGGATATACATCAATCTTAACCTATAGTTTTGAAAAATCACATTTCTTGAATACCCTAGGTATATACACAATATATAGACCTAGAAAATGATCACATTCAAAAGAGAAATTTGAAGACATCTAAACAAAAATGCTAAATATCTGCATAAAGTTTCTCTCTAATCAACATTTTATAAAACTAACAGATTATTAAAAAAAAAAAAAAAAAAGAGTTCAAAAAGACAGCAAAAGCATTCTGTGGGATTGTTGTTTCATACAAGGGTGAATGAAAAATGAAGTGGTCCGCCCGCTCTGTACTGATTGGCTGTGGCTAATGGCCGCAGGGTTGGGAAAGGAATCAATCAGCAGACATCATATATCATCATCATCATTTAGTGGCATCACAGAAGTCACCCTGTTCTGTGCAATTCCTCCAGACCATTCCATTAGATTATCAAACCAATCCTTCCTCAATCTCTCCCTTTATTCCTCAAGGTATAGCCCAGTTTGGTCAACATCTCCTCATAGAAGTACTCTCTCTCTCTCTTTTCCTTAATAAACTGTGATCCTTCTTGGTGTGTTACAATTTAATTTCTTAACTAATAGTCAGTAAAAGAGGGTCAGTGGAAGGGTGGTCCTAAACCATTGGTTTTCGACCACTACGACCTGGGATCAAATCCCGCATTGGGCACTTTTTTATAATAATAAAAAAAATAAAAAATGCTTCAATTGCTCCCAATTCTTGCAAAATCCAACCCCACCAGCGAGTGCAAGTAACCAAACAAGGCTCTAGCACATTTGTAAGTGCAGAAGTCTAACTGCTTTTCACATGTGTAGACATGTAATGCATTTACAATAAAAAGAGTCGTCAACTTCTGCCCACCATGATTACCATGGCCCTGTACCACGTGTACTAGGGATAATAAAAATCTAAAAAAACATAATTCAACACTTTACTGACTTTAATTCAATGGAAAATTCTGATCACTTGGGGTGATGAATTAAAGACATTTGACTGATATTGGTGATGCTCCAAAACACATGGTGATCTATCACAAGAGTTCCTCCACCCTCCAGCATATGTGGCTTAGGAAGGGGGAACACTTTGTAAAAAACTTGTTACAACACAAAGCACCTGGTATGGCCAATAGATTCAAAACAAAAAAATAAATAGCATGGTACGGCACAATTAGGATTATAGATTATAAACACAAGGTAATAACACCAAATGCAAATACATAAATAGTGTGCAACACACTATGTATTTTTTTTTTTTTTTTTTTATTTGACATATCGGACGCGATATCCCAGCTCGGGATACTTGCGCCTAAATACATTTTAGTAGATTATATACAATTCATTTTATACAATTTAATAACCGGACTAAAAACATAATTAAAACTCAAACGATGGCACTCTAAAACAGAAGAGAAAATCCAAAATGGATTATTTTACTCAACCTATATACAACTCAATAACCGACTAAAAACACAATTAAAACTGAAACGATGGTTTTCTCAAACAGAAGAGAAAATCCAAAATAAATTATTTTAGCAACCTATATACAATTCAGTATATACAACACAATAACCGGTTAAAAACACAATTAAAACTGAAACTATGGTTTTCCTAAACAGAAGAGAAAATCCAAATGAACTTACAAAAATTATTGAATTTTACATAAGTGTCTTTGTTATATACAAATTCGCAAACCTCTTCGATGGGATAAAAATGATTACTTCTGTAGCTGTGGAATATCGGACATTCCATCAATAAATGCATTGAGTCTTGGTTTTCTTTTCCACAGAAACAGCTAGGATCTGTCCGTTGCCCCGATTTTCGACAGAAATTCTCCAAAATTACCATGACCCGTGACGAACTGTGAGTTATAAAAATTCGGACGAAAATAAAAAGGAATTCCAAATGGGAAAAATTTTCTGAATGTTTCAGTAGTGTTAGCTATTGTTTCAGCCATTCTTGATTTCTATGTATGTTATGAATTATAGTCGGGGCAATGCGGTCTGAATACATTAATTTCTTCTTTTTGATAAATTGGCCAAATCGTATTTTATTATCAACGATTCTATTGATCTGTGAGAATAGGTATTTTTGCCAAACTATGAATACAATTTGATGAGGTCGTTTTATAGGCTCTCACTACCCAAAGAAGAATCTGATATTGCTGAGAGTTTAATCTTTGCTTACTTCTTTTATTAATAAATTTATACCATGTATTTGGATTTGGTGTTATTGCCTTGTGTTTATAATCTACTAGGCGAATGACCCGGCTTCGCCCGGAGAAATCCCTTGGGTGCAATTTCCTTCATACTAAAAGTATATCAATAATAAATATTAGAAGTGCCATAGAATAGCAATACAGAAGTAACACATAAACTACAGGAAAAAAGTGTGTGTGATGGCAAAAATTGTATTATATTAGTGTTTAGGTATTTGATTTAATTAATATAGTTGATATAATGGTATATATTTATATTATATTTTTTATAAATGAGTTTTAAAAATTGTAAAAAAAAAAATGCATCGGCTGGGAATCGAACCCCGGGCCGCCCGCGTGGCAGGCGAGCATTCTACCACTGAACCACCGATGCTTTAAAAAAATGGCCATATTTAGGTATTCATTCCATTCCGGATTAGTCCGCGTAAAAAAAAGTTCTTCAAAATTAAAAAAAGAAATAGCCAAAAATACTAATCAAAATGCAGCCGAAAATTTTCCTCAGGTTTATAAAAAGCGACATGCAAAATTGGTACCAATTGGTTCAGTAGTTTTTGAGTTTATCACGAAACAGACAGACAGAAATTGACTTTTATATATATAGATAATCCAAATTGTGCCTTATCATTTTTATTGACTTCAATGGACCTAAGAAGTTATTCTTAACACACTATTTATTGGATTTGGTCTTATTACCTTGTGTTAATAGCATGGTAAGTTGCTTAAATGAAAAGACTTTGAGAAGAATTTCTTCAATTTGAATGCATCACAAGCTCTCGGATGACTGTTCTTTAACAAATACTTGGACTAAAGCTGCAAGAAGCTGCTAATAAATACAATATATATATATACAATAGCTGTCATTTGTATAGCTATAATTTATAATCCAAATTGTGCTTCATCATATAGCTACAAGAAAATAAGACCTAATCCAAATAAATTAATAGTGTGATGTTTCAGTAACAGCATTGTTACCATCATCAGACAAAAGAATAAATGAGAAAAAATGTCCATGTCTTCGCTTCCGGGCTAATTGTCCAAGTCTGGGTATGGACTTCTAGCCCCCTCATCATGGCAGCAGACATGATGTCGGGTGGCAAGGGATCCTAGGATCTGGCGGCAGGATAATGAGAAAAAATATCACAGCATGTTCTTAAATAGTACTGTTATCAAGTGTGTAAACAAGATAGCAGATAAGAAAAAATAGATTTCTAAAACAACCTAAAATATTATTCTTAGAATTAGAAGTGGAAATTTTTTTAACATAAAGGTATATCTGTAATCTGATATTTCCCCTTTTTTCCATTCTGTTAATTGTAGCACATTTATTTTGAGTAAAAAAGGCTTCTTTGAATTGTCTCTTTATAGTATTATTTTCATAATCTAGTATCCTTGTCTTATTTTCTTGTAGCTATAATCTTTAATCCAAATTGTGCTTTGTATAACTATAGTTTTATAATTTTAAATAAGAATACTGGGAAGATATTTGTATATTTGAAAGGTTTTACTAAAAAAATATTATACTAATATTTGATTAAAGAATTAATTTTGTGAGCTATTGGGAAAAAAGCTTTTGTTTTTTTTTATTTATATCTTTTATTTTTGCTTATCCCTAGTACACGTGGTACAGGCCCATGATAATCATGGAGGGTAGAGGTAGGCAACTGCTTTTACTGTAAGTGCACCACATGTCTACACATGTGAAAAGCAGTTCGACTTTGCACTTACAAATGTGCCAAAGGCTTTTGTAAACATCATTAATGGGGTTTCATTTCTTTGAAACCAGTGTCTCAAGTATAAGATGCTAGTGTTTGTCTGTGACGCGATTGTAGTGTGTAGTTACCCATTCTGTATCGACACTCCCACCATGCTTGGTCAACACGGAAGGGTAAGGTCACCCCCTGTAAATTCCAATAAGACTGGTTCCAGGAAAAGGGGATGAGCCAGGAAACAATGGGAAAATGAGCTTTTGTCATAAAGATTAAAGATAGATGGAAGAAAACTGAAGAGAACAAGACTCAAGTACTGTCATGAATTGGATTGACTTGTGCAGAAAAATGTCAAACTACATCTTTAACCACATAGAAAGCAATTTGAAATCAAGTACTAGAGTTCTATTTGATTACTTAAACATTCTTTGATATACATTTTCTTAGCTCATAGGAAGAAAAACTTCTTAAGTCCATTGAAGTCTATCAAAAATGATAAAGCACAAAATATATATATAATAATCCAAATTTTGCTTTATCATTCTTTGGTATAGTTAAATTGGGGTCATTAGAATTTTTTTATTTTTCATTATAGATAGAAAATCTTAGTTCTTGTAGTGTGCAGATTCAAACTTGGATCCCACTAAGCTACAATACTATTTTGTGGAAATGCAGTCTACAGAAAGAAACAAGGGAGAGTAGGATTGATACTCTGGAAAGAACACACATGTGGAAAATGGGTGCCAGGTGGCAAGTGAATTGTTGAATGGAAGATATTGAGGGAGAGAGAGAAAGGGACCTGCAGTATTTATTCATATTCAGCACTTTTGTCTGAAGATGGTAACAACACTGTTACCGAAATGTTACACACTATTTATTTATTTGGATTTGGTCTTTTTATCTTGTGTTTATTTACAATTTGTTTTGGAGGGTGGATTTTTATTTTTAAATACTGAAAAATCTTGAGTAAAAATATCAGGCCTCCAAGGAAAACATGCGTATTATACTGTGTTTTCTCCTGTAGAAGGGCATTCGTGCCCGAAAGGTAGAGATTAAAAGGTTTTTTTGAAAAGATACTTTTCCCTGAAGGCCTGATATTTTTACTCAATATTGATATAAGGGATTATTTTATTGAACTAAAAAAAAAAATCTGTAATAGTAAGGGATATCTTTGTGAAGAGAAATTTGATTAGGGGCCTGTTTAGGTATAGATGCATCTAAAGGTGCTATAATGAAACCCCATTTTACCCATTCTGAGCAATGCCCTTCATATCTAAAATCAGGCCAATAACCATTCAATATGGTCAAGACAATTTCCTTTTGAATACTTCATAATTAGGTACAATTTGGATTATAGATTAGAAACACAAAGACCAAATCCAAATAAATAAATAGTATGTGACATTTTGGTAACAGCAGTTTATTTGAATTTGGTCTTATTACCTTTTGTTTATAATCTATAATCCAAATTGTACCTAATCACAATGGAATAATAAAAAAAAGGTGTTAATAGATTGCTTATATCCCAACTCTATTGCTAACCCTCGATTCCCGATAGCCATGAACCGGGATCGAATCCTGCATTGTACACTTTTTTCTGTGAGGAACCTGTTTATATTTCTCATGTAAATAACATAAGCTAGGTTGCTCTTTTTGAGCAGTAACTAATCAAGTTATTTTGGAACAGACCTCTATTGCTCATTGAAGAATTGGAATTCTTAAAATTGCTTCTTCATTAGGATCACAATATTCTGTTAATTTTGTCAGACTCCTCTCTGCCTCAATACCAGTACTATTTCTTTTAACAAGTACAAACAGTACAGAGCAGGAGGGACAAGCATCAATTCTGTCCTTCCAAGGGAACAGCAGTCCTTGATTTCCAGACTTTTAAGGACAATGACTTAGAAGGAACAAGGAGAATGGTTGCAAGGTTTTCCCACTATGTACTAAGTGCAATTCTCAACCTGCAACCCCAAACCACATTATTGACTGTATTGGCTCTTCCATTGATGAACTCTACTCATCCCCAGCAAACACCATCAAAAGTCTCAAGCTCTACAGGCTTGATATATCCTAATATGATTGAGTGGAGATAAGAAAGAAGAAGACAAGCAGTACATGCCATGATAATCATCATGGGTATTTAGCAACTGTGACTTTTTACATGTCTACACAACTCCGCCTTTGCTGGTCCCAAGTCTGGATGAAAAAGGAGGAAAGGGAGCAGTAACAAGCTCGCTAAAAAACCTGGGCTCAGCTGGCACAGCTGATAATACCCTGTAAGGGCTCCTAATCCAGGGATACAGGATGAGCAGCGTTTGTACTACATGTTAGGAGCAGCTGCACATGGTGTCTTTTCCTGATGTCAGAGATGGCCATTTCTTTTGGAGCTAAGTCAGCATGGCATTGAGTAGTGCTCCCAGTCTTAATGACAAAGGTAGACCCTCTCTACTACCTAGCCATGATGGAAGATCACATCCTTTTTGATATTATAAGTAACTTGTGTTAAAATTACAAAATACAAGGTGGGAACAATAAATAAGGTGAATTATAATTTATTTAAAAAAAATAAGAACGATATTAAAAATTTGGACTTGATTTATTCAAAATAATCACCTTGGCTTTCTATACATCGTCTCCATCGTTCTGGCAACTTGTAAATACCCTCTTTATAGGCACTCTTAGGAAGCATGTGAAAAAATTCTTGCACCACTTTCTGGACATCTTCATCTGAGTCAAATCGCTTTCCCTTTAACTCCTTCTTTAGTAGTCCAAAAAGGAAAGTCAGAGGGGGCTAGGTCTGGACTATATGCAGGATGTTTTAAAACTTCAAAACCTAATTTAATGATTGTAGATACAGTTTTACATCATGTATGCGGCCTTGCATTATCATGAAGGAAGAGAACACCTTTACTAAGCCTCCCTTTTCTTTTGTTTCTTATACCGGGCTTTAAACAAGAATGTCACAATAAAGGTCGCTGTTCATGCGTTGCCTTGAGGATAAAAAATCAAGACAGATTGGTCCATCAACATCCCAAAAAATTGCTATCAAAACTTTACCGACCGAATGTTGAGACCTGATTTTTTTTGGTCTTGGAGAGTCGCCTCGTTTCCATTCCATAGATGCATGTTTTGTCGAAGGATCATAATGATAACACCAACTCTCATCTCCAGTTACAATTTGGTCAGGGAAATGATCACCTTCCTCTTCATACCGCTTTAACAGAGCCTTTGAAACCCGAATACGGTTAAGTTTTTGGTCCAAATTAAGGAAATGTGGAATCCATCTGCAGCATATTTTTTTAAATTGCAATTGTTCTTTAATAATGGTGTGCACAGTTCCATAGCTTATATTCAAATTGTCGGCTATGGTAAAAATGGATATTTTTCTATCCTCCAAAATTAAGTTTTCAACCGCATTCATCGTGCTTGGCGTCGCTGTAACACTTGGTCGTCCAGGTCGCTCAATATCGGTACATGTAATTCGTCCATTTTTGAACTTGTTAACCCATTTATAAATATTTTTTTGAAACAAACAAGACTCACCATAGATATTTTTCATTCTTTGGCATATTTGAGATGTTTGAATACCTTCTGCATTCAAGAAACGAATAACTGCACGTTGTTCAAGCGTGGTGCAATCCTTCAAGGGAGCTTCCATTTTAGTTTATTTATAAGTCTCGCACGCGTGGGAAAAAAGAACAGAACACCTTAAATAGTCTCTCGATGTTATATTTTAATATTCTGTGGTTTAAATTATTTTTGCTTTTTTAATTTTTAAGAAATAAAATAATTCACCTTACTTATTGATCCCCCCTTGTATTTTCTCACAATGAGTTTCTTTTTATTTTAAAATGCTAGCTTTCAAGCATTAATCGCTCTTCAACAGGCTTAATAAAGATATCAACTATATCCTACAAGAAATATTTATAAAAACAAACGTGCGCAGCGTGGATATTTACAACTGAAATTTTAAAATTGATATGTAATTTAACAATGTTATGGAATATGTCTATTTTCATTTTTAGGGCAACCAGAACCTATAATATTGATCTATTGATTTCTTCTAAGATATCGGTATTGTGATGGTAAATCTATCTTCCTGTTTATACTATTATATTCATTAGAAATGAAAGATTCTAAAAGTAACCGTTGATATTTGTTCTTAATATTTTTGTAGTGGCATTTGGTTGCTGTTATGTTGAATTGGTGGCCGGTCTGAGTAATATGTTGATAAATCATAGAACATTGGTTTTTATCATGAATAAGTAACTTGTGTCAGATCAGATCAAAGTTTGTAAAAGTTTATTGATGTAAGAAATAAAAAAAACTTAGCGCACGAAAGTTTCTTTTACAAATAATACAAACTTCTACTAGTTTAATGATAAAGCACAATTTGGATTATAGATTATAATAAAAGAAAATATGCCCTAATCCATGGATTAAGTCTTATTTTCTTTTATTTTTTCTACTAGCTTAATTGGTGAAACCACTGGGAGTCACTTCAATAGTTTTCGAATTTTAGGAAATGATGAATGAATGGCAAAATATTTAAATAACATTGAAAATGAATTACATGATATAGGAGCACCAACTGTATTCAAAATTCTAAACTATTAACATGCATGCTTCTTATATGAACTTAAACCATTCTCTACTGTCCTTAATGCAATAAAATATTGAGAGGGCTTGGCTCATCACTGGTGAACCCACACAGTAGTATGGCCAGTGTAATCTACAAAATCGCTGTAATATTGTATACAATATATATTGTAAATAATAATACAGTAAAACCCCTCTATAGAAAACCCCAATGAGACTGAACCTGTGGATCACTATAACCATGGTTCATTATAGCCATAGTTCATTGTATAATAAAATGAAAATAGGGATTATTTCAAATTCATTATAAGGAAAGGTTTGCTATATCCCAGGTTAGTTTTATAGTGGGGGTACAATATGTATATAGAGTGTAACCTTTTTAAATCAACCAACAATAATTCAACCATTTTTATTTATTCCAATCAGACTTTTAATTCAACCAAAAATTTTGATATCTTGGAGTTATGAATTAAAGAAATTAGACTGAATAATATTGTAACGTAGAAAATTAGGGAAAAATAACTTCAGAACGATACAACAATTTATTTAAGGCAAGCACAAATTAACATTTATAAGATACAAGATAAGCAATAGAGTCGGTGGTCGAGTGGGTAACACCCTTGATTCCCAACAGCCATGAACCGGGATTGAATCCAGCGTTAACATTTTGTTTAATATGTGAATAACCTTCACATATTATTCATTGTTGCAATTATCATAAACTAGGTTGTTCTTTTTGAGCGGTACCTAATAAAGTGATTTTGGAACAAGACAATCAATGAGGGAAGTTTCTAGAATAGCAAAATATAAATATAAAAAAAAATAATAATCTGTATATAAAATAATAAATACTTTGCTACAATATATATAAAATCAAATCGACAACAACAACAAAAGGCCTTTATTTAGGGTCACTGACCCTATACAGGATTCACCAGAGGTATGCATAAGAACAAAGCAGTGAGACAAAGGAAACAATGATATAGACAGAAGAAAAAGAAAAAAAAAAGAGAAGAAAAAAAAAACAAGAAAGAGAAAGAGGGAAGCAAGAAAAACTATAAAATCAAATCAATATTAGTCGTTTGGTATATAAATAAAACTGGTGAAACTGCTGTATTGTATATAAAATACAATGTATATAAATACAATATGGTACTGGCAAAACTACTGGGGAGGGTTTACCACTGATAAGCCAGACTTTCCCAGTATTTTATGATTGCAGTAGGAAATAGTTTTCATAAAAGAAAAATATGTGCATAGTTTAGAATTTTGAAAATCAAATATGAATTAAAAATTGAAATACTTAAATGAACCAACTTCTCAAGTGTTATATGTAAATTATTTTTGGAGCAATTATTTGTACTGTTTCTGGGAGAATGTTTACCTTAAAATGGCTATTCATTTACTTGTAATTAAACTTATGCTTAATTAAAAGTCAGGATTGCAATATCTATATCAGTATATCTATTTTCATAATATCAAATTTTATAGTTTTCAAATTAATAAAAAATGATAATAATAAAAAAATTATACCCTTATTTTTCATTTAACAAGTCGATTTGTCACATTTTATAAAGCTCATAAAAAAATATTGGATTCTTAAAATAATTAGAAGCTCTCATTACATTAGATTGACGGGCCGAAAACGTTATTTTGTGATAATTATAGAATTATTGTATAGTGTAGTTTTATAAATCTTAAATATATTTTTTTTTCAAAATGTGGTGTTTTATATATTAATAACAAAAATAAGGAATTTTTCTAAAATATTCAATTTGTCTGACTTAAATACGTTATCTAAAATAAAAATGTGTAGAATAATTCAAAATTTTGTATTTTCGAGTATTTTTGTATAAAATAAAATAGCGTACTTTAATAGAGATTAATTATCATTTTGTTGTAGCAATCAAAAACGAGCGGGCAAAAAGAACGGCACCAAAGAAAAAAACATGTTGTCAAATCTCATATCAAATTTGATTCAACACTTTGAAAGCGCCTAAAATTAAATAAACAAAGATTAAAGTAAAGGTCAAATGTCAACCCCACTATGCTGTAAGAAAAAAAATATGTATAACACCATTCGATATGCGAGAAATTTTAAAAGCATATTAATAAGAGAGCGAGCTCATACAAACGATGTTCAAAGATATATATCGAACAATATTTAAAAATATTATTTTACAAAAGTAGTAATTCGACAAAGTTAATTTTCACGACAAATTTATGTTTTATATTTTTATATAAATATTTATAAAATCTTACCTAAAATTGATAGGTGAAAAGATCCCACTCGTAAAATAAGGATAACAGCGGGTTATTCATCACACAACAACACTGAAGACGCCACTAAACACGGATGGCAGCCATATTTATTTTTAACAGTCCGATTTTAAACGTGTAGTTGCCATTTCAAAGCGGTGTATGTAAACTAGCTTATTTAACCAACTTTAACAAATAAATAGTAGCCTTAATTTTTTTTTATTTGGCTTATTAAACGTTTATTTACAATTAAGTTATACATTGGATTTTTTTTAATGAATAAGCATACATTTTAAGACTATATATTTATTATATTTAACATGTAGGCTCATTTTAAGGTGTACTCTTTAGAATTAATTTCGGTTTTATAGACTAGTTTTTATTTTTGTCGCGGTTTAAAGTGGCCTTTAAAAACTGGAGCGTCTACTTGATAATGTAAAACAAAGAAGGTATCTGGCAAGGGAAAAAAATCTGGAACTAAGAGAAGTGTATATAAAAAGGAAATACTAAAAAATATATATCTATATATTTATTGCAATTATGTTCCCATTAAGGTTTATTTTTATTCAAAAACTAGTTTGATCCCTTTTTTTAAATTATTATTTTTATGATGATTCTACAAAACTACGTACAAAATAGTTTTTTTTTTTTTTTTTTTTTATGACATTTAAACATTCTCCAAAGAATGAAAAAAATCGCAAACTTTTTGTACAAATTCTAAATGTGTTAAAATGTTAATTTCAAAAGAGAAATAAAATTCGAGAGAAATATATATATATTGCTGTCCACTATTTTATTTTATTGAAATGCCTTTGTAATACCTATAATATTTTATAAAAGTATATGGAATCTTATTTTATATTTTTAAAAAATTTGTTGCCACTGAAATATCGCGTGACTTTTATTAAAACAACCCCACCAACTAAAACAATATATATTATTTCATAGGGTAGCGTATATAGATTTAAATAATAACATTAAATATACAAGTGCAATAGTTAATTTCTCTCGCTCTCACCAACATTAATAATATAAATTCCTTCAAATTTTTACTAACTTCTTTGAATCATATCATACTAGCGGATGTACCCGGCTTCGCCCGGGAGTAAAGGTTTGTCTAAAGAATCTCTCGATAAAGTGAACATTTTTTCCATGTCCCTTGAAAAATACTCGATGAGTTGAATAAAATCAATATTAATTGGTTCCCTCGGTAATTGGAAGTTAAAGGAATAGTATCTTGCCTTGGAATTGTATCATTATTCTTGTCTCAAATAAATTGCCGTGTCATCCTGAATTTTGTCTTTCCTAATTTTCTACATTACAAAATCATGTATCATCATGATAATATTTAGAGCATATTGTTGAATTATAACAGATAAATTTGAGTATTTATCTTGATTATTTTTAGGCGAAAAGTTATTTCGAAAATTTTATTTGCTAGAAACCTTCCCAGTACTATACTAAATAACTTCCCAAAGTTTCATGGCGTTCCAATGAGTGGTTTGGTCAGTCATAAAGGACAGACACACATACATTCATTTATATTTGTTTTGAAAATAGAGCAATCCATACTTAATTCATTAGATAATAAAAGGCATATATTGGATGCCTCGATAAAGGTCGGCGTTCAGCCAGCCGAAATATTGGCAAAATAAATATTTTATTAAATCCAATATATGCCTTTTATTATCTAATTCATATATATATATAGAAAAAAATAAAAGATAAGTGGGTCAGGTGTTGATATTAAAAATAAAAAAGGCATCTCCTGACCACGAGCACATGTGCTTTTTAGATGGCAGAGCACTTATCTTTTATTTTTTCCTATTGTTTTTTCATGTGTTAAGCGTCTTTACGCAAATTTGGCCTTAAATACCCATTTTCTGATTTCTCGGGAAGCCATTGGTTTTGGTCGCAGTGGTTACAGCCTTCTCCACGCTGACGAGCGCCAACAGCGCGGCGTTCGTGGGTGGCTTTTCTTGATAAATCAAGAAATTGGGTTGGCCAAATATCACGGAGCAAGCTAAATAAACGTTTACTTTATTTTTGCTCCACTAGATGGCGCTCTGCCATCTTTTTTGGAACCAAAACTCCAAAATATTTTAAATAGAGGATATAAATATATACCTCAGATCAAACACAATTTCAATAATACAATTAAATCTATATTAAAAGACATCGATATATTCATTAATAAAACTAGTATAAAACACAGAATTCCTGAATTTACTTTCCTAGAATGGAAATATAAATTAAGTAAAGAAATAAAAAACTATTATAACAACACACTAAAATACACAAACCCTAATGAATCGGAAATTAATTCCTTAAAAGACAATTTTGAAAACTTACAAAAGGATTTTATCATATGTCCAATAGATAAATGTTCAAATAATTTATCTATTATATGTAAAAACTTATATCATGACCTTCTAAAAAATGAAATTAATAACAACAGTAAATACACTTTCATAAAAACAACTGAAACTAAAATAAAAAAATATATTAAAAATGTAGAAAACACACTAAAAATCATTAATTACAACAAAAACACAAACATACCGAAATTTTATATTATTCCTAAATTACATAAAACACCAATCTCATTTAGAACAATCACATCAGGAATAAACTCAGTCATAAAAAAACATAGATTTAAGACTAGCTTCAACACTTCAATTCATAATAAATAAAATAACTAACAAACATAATTATAAATTCATAGATTCAAATAAAAAAATCATTAACTTCCTAACAAATAACCTACAAAAGATCAATACAATTCATACATTTGATTTTGAAGATCTTTACTCTAACATACGTTTAGAAGACCTTAATAATAAAATACACAGCTTAATAAATGAATTCATTAATGATAAAACATTCCATATTCAAATTATTCACAACAAATACAAAACATTTAAATTAGATAACAAAACAGCAAAAACATTACTTGAAACCTTCTTAAACTTTAATTATATTAATTTTAAAAACAAAATATACATTCAATCTAAAGGTGTTCCAATGGGAACTTCATCCAGTCCTCTACTAGCCAACTTATTACTTTTTTGGTATGAAAGAGAGTTCTTCCTACAGAATGATGTAAATTGGCATATGTTCCGCTATGTAGATGACATCATTATCTTGAATAACCCACAATTCAATAATGTCATTTACAAAATATACCCTAAATATTTGAAACTTAAAAATAATGAAAAGATAACTAATAACAAGGAGGTTAACTTTTTAGACTTAAATATAAACCTTGCAAACAAGTCAATTGGAACATATGACAAAAGAAATTGTTATAATTTTAAAATTATTAAATTCTGTAATGTCAATTCCAACATATCATCAAATTGCTGCAAAGGCATATATTTTGGTCAATTTTTAAGATTTTATAGAATCAACAACATCAAAACAAACTTTATTAAAGACATTAAAAATCTTAATAAAGAGTATTTAAACAATGGTTTTAAATACAAAACAGTAAAGTTTTACAATAGGCTGTCAATACACAAATACCTAAGCAATAATAAATATAATTATAAATTTGAAACTTCAAACTTCTCCAATTAATATAACCAACAACTTATATTCTACTCTTACACTAAAACAAATGATAGAATTACTGAATATATTTCCTATGAGTTTAAATATATTAATTATATGATAACGATTATAAAGCATTAAATTCATTCAATTTGATCTCCAGTTACTGTGGGAGGGAACTGGAAAACAAATATAAATGAATTTGAAGCATAATAAATGTTTTATTATTCAATTAATTTATAATTTTAATAAAAATGTAACTTATATCAATGGAAACAAAATTTTAATACATATTTTCACAATCTTTAAAATTTCTAATGATTCTTTTCTGACAGCTTTTCTAACTTCAAACAATTTTAAAAATAAGATTTCATAGAAGAGGGAAGGTTACTTTTAGAACAATGTCGGCGGGTCCCTGGCAGACAGATGTTACATCCACACATGTGCGCTGTCTCTAGGGAGCGGCAGACGCCACTTTGAATAAGTAAGTAAACAACCTTCTTCTATGTTATCTAATATTAATTTAATTATACAGTTTAATGGTCGAAGAGAAATCAATCCATAATGAAGTAAGGGTGAAATGGGATGTGGTATTTTCATCTGAAGAGCCCTGGTACCACAGATTTCTCTCTCCAATAGATTTTCCAATCTCCTTTTGTGTAATGTCCTGGTCTACCATTAGGGTTCCAAAAAATAATTTCTAATAAGCAAAGATTTAAAATATGTTTATCTATCCTTAACTAGGCAAAAACATTATATAATATTATTCTTACTCTTAGGAAAAAAAAAATCTAAAATTATATAGGAAAAAAAATTATATAAAAAAATTACAAAAACTATTAATTAACTAAAAAAATACTAACACCCTTTCAATTCTCTACCTGTTTGAAATAAAAGTGTATGGTTCTTTCTTTATCTCTTTCCTCTCTTTTACTAAAAAATAAATATATAATCATTATAAATCTCTTCTTTATTCCTATTTATTTTAAGAGTATGTCTAAATGACGGGTAAAAGCCGATGCTAAAAGACGTTACGTTGTTAAATCTTCTTTTCTTGTTAAATTTTCTTTTTATTTTTCAAAATTTTTTTTTCTATCTAAAATAAAAACATATTATTCTAACATATAATTACTTTTATTACATTTTTTCTCTCCTAAATAAGATATAAATATAATACATATAAACAACTTTTTAATCTCATCTAACTTAAACACAAAAATAATTATCAACTTTTATCTTATATATATATATATATATATATTATAGATTAGAAAATTTTTGTGTGTTTGATTGTTGAAAAGAGGTGCAGTCGTGGAAAAATAAAAATAATTATTTACCTTTCAAGCAGATTTTTATTTTGAATCTCTTGAAGTAAAAATATACATAAAATTATTTATATCACAGGAATATAGAATTTATATAATGAATTCTATAATCGCGTGGATAAAAGATAGGTAGGGTTAATTATACATATTTACAACAACAATAATTAAAAGTGATATTTTTTTGAATATATGGTCAAAAATGCAGAACAGTCAATGAATGAAAAAATAAAATATATGTTTTTAAAAAAAATAAAATATTTGTATTTTAGATTATATAATATATATATATATATTTTAAAAATAAGGCTTATTTTGGATTTAAATATGATTATTTATTTACCGATATTTCGATGGATCAATCTTCCATCTTTTACGAGGTGTTTTGCAGTGAAGCACGCAGCAGGTCGCGCGCCCCAGGTGAGCCACTAGACGTCTTCTAAGCTTATTGGGCGATGAACCATCTAATATATACAATCTAAACAGAGTAAATATAATCAAAATAAAAGTGATATATGTAAATGACTATTGATATACGAACCTTTAACTAAGAATCCCCTAACCAATCTTACAAAAGATTTCAATAGACAATTCAACAAAATCAAGCGAAAATACAAGCTAGATAACAAAACCTTCGACAGTTTAAAAGCCACGGCTCAAAATCTTCCAAATTTACACGGTCTACCAAAAGTTCATAAACCCAATACCCCATTACGTCCCATAGTATCATATTCTGGCTCGCCCCTGTACCCCATCACCAAATTTCTGTCATCAATTATATCACCATTCCAGAAGAAACTTCTCCACACAGTCCCCAATCCAATAGTAGCTATTGAAGCAATCAAAAATACTCCAGTTTCACCAGGCAGCCGGATCATATCTTTTGATATAGAATCCCTTTATACTTCCATCCCACATGACGAAGCAATTCTTGCTCTACAAGAATTCATAAATTCCCACCCAGACTTACCCCTCCCTATCCCAAAGGAGGCTCTCATAGAACTGATCAAACTCTGCCTATCATTTAATTACTTCTTCTATAAGAACAGATATTTCAAACAGGTCAAGGGACTTCCAATGGGAAATCCTATATCATCTGCATTAGCCAATGTCTTCATGGATAAGATTGACAAGTTAATCGTTGAATCCACACAACTACAAATTTTAATGTGGAAACGCTACATTGATGATGTTTTATGCATCACAGAGGTGGATGTTTCCATAATTATAAATTTTCTTAATAGTCTTAGACCCTTTCTGAAATTCACTTATGAATTAGAAGAAAATAGATCTCTACCATTTTTGGACTTACAACTGACCAGAAATCAAAATAAAATTGAAACGAAAATTTATCGAAAACCAACCCACACAGGAAGTTACCTGAACTTCAATTCTTTTGGTCCCATCTGCCATAAGGTTGCGGTGGTCAAAACACTATCCAAGAGGTTGACTACACATTTTACAGATAAAACTGATGAAAAAATTGAAAAAGCTAGATTATTTCAAGAACTTCAAAACAATAATTATCCTAAAGAATTCATCAAAAAGCAATTATATACACCAAAAATTCCATCCACGAACAATACACAGATCTCAACCCCGAACATGTTTTGCTCCCTACCTTACAGCTATGGCTGTGAAAGAATAGCCAGAAGTTTAAAAAAACACAATATCACAACCAGATATCAACCCAATCAGAATTTAAGAAGCATCTTCCGTCACCCTGATACAAAACAAATCTACAAGCCAGAAGATAGAGCGAATGTGGTTTATAAAATACCATGCAAATCCTGCCAGGCAATATACATAGGAGAAACCAGCAAACCTTTATCTGAAAGAATTAACCAACACAAATCCGCACTAAAGCGCCATAACCCGACATCTCTACTAGTAGATCATGCATTCAACAATAGTCACACTCCAGACTTCGATCACACATCTATAATTCATCAAAACATCAAAGAAAAACATTGCCGTTTATTTTTAGAAAGCTGGAGCTCATTAGAGAATAAAAATAGTATCAATAGAAAGATTGACTTGCCAGATATATATACCCAGTTTAGAACCTCTTAGATGATTATGCTATTTACATGGTTATTTTATTCCATTTTTAATCGGATATCTATTACTACTATTTGTATATTTGTTACACAGTTATTTCAATTTTCATGATATTTTATTTGTTTAATTAATTCGATATCTCTTAATTTTCATTAGTCATTTACATATATCACTTAGTCATTTACATATATCACTTTTTCTTTAATTAATTTGATATATCTTAATTTCAATAGTCATTTACATATATCACTTTTATTTTGATTATATTTACTCTGTTTAGATTGTATATATTAGATGGTTCATCGCCCAATAAGCTTAGAAGACGTCTAGTGGCTCACCTGGGGCGCGCGACCTGCTGCGTGCTTCACTGCAAAACACCTCGTAAAAGATGGAAGATTGATCCATCGAAATATCGGTAAATAAATAATCATATTTAAATCCAAAATAAGCCTTATTTTTAAAATATAAATGTATTATGGATTGCTCTATATTCAGAATATATATATATATATATATATATATATATATATATATATATGGTAATTTAAGCCAACAACCCCATGTATATAACTTATAACAAGATTTTAATGTTGTATAATAGAAACCCAGCTGTTAATGATTATACGTATTATTGACATGTGTCTTTACATCATCATATGTAATGTAATTTGTACAAAGTGGATAAATAAATAAAACTCTGTAATTGATTAAGAGTTGAGCTAAAGCAGAGATCGAGCATATAGTATTGCCAAAACAACAAAGTCTAAAGATGGAAACGGCCACGGCGCCGGTGTACAATTTCACCAGACGATCCAGGCCCCTCTCGCATGTGCTGTAATGCAATACTCCCCTTTCTCGGAAAAGATATATAAAAGGCCCCCGTCTTAACCTAAAAATACAGTTAGTTCACCCTTAGCGCGAGCTCTCGTCGGTTGTCACCAAGGTCCTCCTCATTCACCATGTAGTCAGTAAGAAATCTTCTATCTCCATCTTTCGCTCCTAGCTCAACTTTTATCTGTTAACGGAACTTTCTTAGTGCAATTGTGTCTTCGTTTTTTGTGTGGACATTCCCAAACTTTCCACTCTGCCTCGACCACGACTGCCTGTATTTTGTGAGAACTTTTAAAGGTCTTCCAAGGTGCAGAGAGGTACTGGAAAACTCTACACAAGGCTTACCAGAACTTCAACTTATTTCAGTAGTCGACATCAACTTCAACAATTTATTACAGTGAGTCGACAGGATCTCTTATTACAGTGAGCCGACAGGATGACCAAAACGAAGGATGACACAACGAAGAGGTAAGAAGACTGTTCAGATAGGAAGCGAGAAAGAGCGAAGATGGAGGAACAAACCGACCATTCCAACGAAACGACCAAGCAATCTCTTCCCCAAGATATTTACGGAAGAAACGCCGCCCCAAGAGACCTCCGCAGACCCGCTAACACCGATCGCCAACGCCGGGAGCAAGCTGACCGCGCCAACCACAGCCCCGAAATTCCCGCAAGTCATGGAAACCGAGCAGAATGATGCAAACCCTGTGACAAGTTCTCCACCTTCGACTTGACATCATCGAGACAATGATCAAGGCGACAAACCGCAATCAACGTTGGAGAAACTACAAGCTTCTACAAGCCCTGCATGGAGCGCTTTCCACGTCAGCAGGAAAACCACCAAAGACCAAGTCTCCTGACTGAACTATCTTCAAAATTGTAAGTTTTTAAAAATCTTACATAACTTTATCCTCAAGTTCACAACTTGATTCCCCATAAAATTTGTATTTATATTTTCACTTTAAGCATTTTTAAATCAAATTTTTACCTTTTTTATATCATTTTTTATTCAATTTTTAAAACTTTCACACTCTCATTTTTATCAAATTTACTTTAATTTTTAATCATATTATAAATTTCAAGTTATTACTCTCAATTTTACTTAAAAAAAAAAAATTCGCCCATCACGCATTTTTACTAATTTACTAATCTTACATGCCTTTCCTAAATTTACCTAAAATGGCATTATCCAAAGTTACGACTTGAAAAAAAAAAATCATTATTATTATTAAAAAAAAAAATCTCATTCATCATAATTCTCAACTTATTTTTGTTTTACTTATTAGTTATCTTTATACCAAAAGAACAATATCTTTATCAATTCTTAAAATTTGGTAATGTTCACCATTTCAAGTAAGCGCCCAATTCAAATTATTTGTAACTCTCACGACATTGCCCTTTTACAAGAATCATTTTAACTACCATAATCAACAATAAAAAAAAAAGATTCAAATTTTAAATTAATCACAGCCTTCCAAAACGATTACAATCGTTAATATTCGAGGATAAATACACTCTCTCGTCTTTTCCTTTTACATGCATGATTGGTCATCAAAACATTTCTTTCAACAAACCTTTCAACACTCTCACATACCACTATCTCCTATTGGCAACAATTATTAGTGCGCGACTTAACACACAAATCCAAAGCTTGAGCCACACAAGCTCCACTTAGCTCTATATCGTCGCCACAATAAAATAATTTCACATTAAGCGTGCCACATCCACTAACAGTCAAATATTCTCTCGATGTGTTTCATACAACAACCACCCATGACTTTATTAAATTTGTTATTCATGGTGAAACAGGTTAGATTTGTACCAAACTAAGACTTCACGTGACACCTTTTTATTCACATTTCTCACTTCGTGTCACAGTGCCACACCACAAAACTTTTTCACTTTTCAGGCCAAAGACGCCCTTCACGCCTGTGACACCACAATTCACCCCAAAGCGTGTCCACGTTGAAAGTCGCACTTTCACCACACATCTAAACCTGACATCACCTAATAACATTTTTTCTAAGTCTAAACTAAATTCGAAACACAACAACTACAAACACCGAGAAAATCATATCTTTCAATTATAACAGAAAATTTCAAACCTCAACAGAAGAGAGAAAGTCAGTTTCAAGTAAATCTCAAACCTAGAAAACCATCCCACATGTTTGACCATCCCAAAAATAAAAACATCCCCCGCACGAGTGACCCCCGAGTAATAGGATTCTCCGAGTCTCAGTTACATATCCCCGTCTTCCCTCCCCTCAAACAGTCATCTTGACCGCTAGCTTCATGATCGCCATTTTGAACACAATGTGTCACACTACTCATTTAGATTTCCTCGAGAATCTCACAAATCTCGCACAACGCCTTAATCACAACACATCATACATTAAACATTTTACATGTTAATTGATAACACCAATTAAAACAATTTGGTTAAGTCTTATATAGACTTTATAACGCGAAAGAGAAATCATTCTCTACATACCAGCATTGTGGACAAACGAAGGGATCATTTCACATATTCCCGCTTCAGAGAGTCAAAAACACCAATGTTTATCAATGGGATATGATCTACACACAACAGTTGTAACTTTTCTTAAAAAGAGACAATTTTTGTTCAATTTTACACTACTTAAAATTTATCCAATCATTAATAACCTTTAATTATATTTGAATTTTTGTATAACATCTTGAATAATTATTTTTATTTTTTACCTTTCGTTTATATAATCAAATTTTTAATCCAACATGATTTTCAAAAAAAAAAAAAAACTTTAATCAAATTTACTTTTATTTTTCATGATATTATTTTAGTATTGCAAAACATCTAATTGTTTCAAAAATTATTTTTATTTTATTATTTATTATATCTTTTATATATTACATGTTTAATTTTGTCCACTTACACTTTTTTTGTACCCGCAATCATATTTCTATATTTTTATTCACTATTTAATGAATGAAAGGAAGAAAACTTCACTATATTTTATATTTGCTTAAATACCTTTATTATCTGACAATGTTTATCATCCACTATCGGGCATCTACAACAATCGTTTTCAACAATCATATTCTTTAACCAATTCCCTATATTATTCATCACTATCTTTTCAGTCATTGCGTCACATCAACGTAGAAAAACGACAGCACTGCTTGACAATTTATTTTTTGATTTCGTAATTCAACAAACTCTTTGAAAACACAGTTCCCCAGATTTAAAAATCCCGACTTCTGGTCTGAACACGTTTCAAAAGTTTATTTCATTTCATCCGCAGAGCAAATCACCAACGCATTCACAAAGCGTTCACTTTTTTCAACTTTCAACTTTTTTTTTCAGCTCTAGCGGACTACAATCAACCTTTGATTTCGAGTCAAGTCAGACCACCTACTGTCGTTACAATTCTACTTATCGCATGGCTCTATTTCACTCCTTTCCCAATCATATAAATAAACAACTTTTCTTCAGCAACTTTTAACCCAATAATCCTAAAATTGTGACAAAGCACTGTAACCCTTATATAGGATCGCAAGTGAAACATTGCCAAGGAAGACAGCTCAAGTCTATATCCTCGCTTTGCACCTGGACCTGAGTATTTGGTTTACATGTGCACTTCTAACAATTGCATATTCTTCAACTACTAACCCTGTCCAACGCCCGCCAATATTCTCTTAGAATGTGAATTTTTATGTCATCATTTTATTTTAATCATCATTTTTTTTATCAAATAAAAATGTCATTTTTATTTCACTTTATATATCCAAACAAATATCATCTTGTTATAGCCCTTTTTAACCCTCACAGTTTAAATTAATTAAAAGAAATTTTAATTACTTACCTGTGTTAGAGAGGCTTTACCCGCTTAAACCCGGATAAACCCTTTCACTCCCGGGGCCCATCTATGGTAATTTAAGCCAACAACCCCATGTATATAACTTATAACAAGATTTTAATGTTGTATAATAGAAACCCATCTGTTAATGATTATACGTATTATTGACATGTGTCTTTATATCATCATATGTAATGTAATTTGTACAAAGTGGATAAATATATAAAACTCTGTAATTGATTAAGAGTTGAGCTAAAGCAGAGATCGAGCATATAGTATTGCCAAAACAACAAAGTCTAAAGATGGAAACGGCCACGGCGCCGGTGTACAATTTCACCAGACGATCCAGGCCCCTCTCGCATGTGCTGTAATGCAATACTCCCCTTTCTCGGAAAGGATATATAAAAGCCCCCCCGTCTTAACCTAAAAATACAGTTAGTTCACCCTTAGCGCGAGCTCTCGTCGGTTGTCACCAAGGTCCTCCTCATTCACCATGTAGTCAGTAAGAAATCTTCTATCTCCATCTTTCGCTCCTAGCTCAACTTTTATCTGTTAACGGAACTTTCCTAGTGCAATTGTGTCTTCGTTTTTTTGTGTGGGCATTCCTAAACTTTCTACTCTGCCTCGACCACGACTGCCTGTATTTTGTGAGAACTTTTAAAGGTCTTCCAAGGTGCAGAGAGGTACTGGAAAACTCTACACAAGGCTTACCAGAACTTCAACTTATTTCAGTAGTCGACATCAACTTCAACAATTTATTACAGTGAGTCGACAGGATCTCTTATTACATATACATATATATAGATTCATCTTTAAAATATACAGGAAGTCGCACATACAAATTATAAACATAGAGTTTTATTAATCAAAATTTGAGTTTTATCCCAAATTTATTTTTATTCATTTGTGTACACATCCTTCACAGATGTATGAGTATAGTTAGTCTTGACTCAAATATTTTTTTTTGCCCTATTTTCATAGGCTAACCCTTCAACTCTTCAAATTCGGATTTAACAAGAAGAGCATTTTCTTTAGGGCCCAATGACCCTTCAATGGCCCAAATTAATGAAAATTACAGGGTGAGAGGTTTGTACTATCTGGTGGATGATCCTTGCAATCCCAACTGAAAAATGACAGCAAATTTTGTGTAATCAACGCTCAGTGGGAATAAGCTGTATAGCTTATAACAATATGACATCTTTTGCCTCTTCCATTATTTTTTTTCCTGAAGGGAAAATTATATAGCGTCGTAAGGTAGTCCTCTGCTTTGATTATCTACCTTTTGGAGTAAAGGAGACATCCAAAAGTCCTTGTTTATCAAAAAATAGAGAGATCCTGACAAAAAGTCAAAAATCTATAAGGAAAAAGAAATGTAAAACTACATGTCTTACAGTGGTTATCTCTCCAAATGCAAATTCCTTATATTCTTCATACACAATTATGTGGAAACACTCATTTCTGATAGGGTCCTCGGTATTGGTAATAATGTGGTCACTGAGTGTATTAGAAACTGACCTTTGAATTATTTATTCAGAAATAGATGTAAAAGCTTTACATATTTTATACAGCAGATAGTGTTTTATAATAGGACGCAACAAACTCCAATGGTTTAGGTACCGCCAGAATGAAACGATTTATTGGAGTAAGCCTCTAATTATTGGAATGGGCTAGAGTAAGAAATATTTTATTATTTAATTTAATATTATTCAATGAAAATATTCAACAGATTATAAAAAATATATATTACTCTGTATTTGTAAAATCATCTTTAAAATATTTCATTGCTTGCTTGCTTAAGATTCCCTAGCTGTAGATAGTTTTGTTGATTTGTTAATAATTGTCGACTAGTCGCCGTGACGTCATCAATAAATACCTTTACATATTCCAAGACTTGATTTCTACTTACAACTGGTGAAGAAGCTGGATCGATACCCATTCAGAAAAAACGTAAAATTGATTCAATTGAGCAAGAAGAAACAACCATGAACATCAAGAAAGAAGCAATAACTCAGGTAGGTTCCTTTTTTTATACAACATCTAGCTAGAAACCCCTCAATGTTCTCTGGTGAGGGTGTTGAAGATCCCCATAACTGGTTGAAAAAGTACGAACGTGTGGCAAAGCACAACCAATGGGATGAAACCCTTTGTCTCGCCAACGTTTTATTGACCGGCACTGCTCTCAAATGGCTTGAGAACAATGAGGAGAGCATCCTGACGTGGAAGGAGTTCATGTTCCAGTTAGAATCAGTTTCCGGTAAAATGAAAACTTGAGGCTACGAGCAGAGAAAACCCTAAAAACTCGCGCACAATTAAAAGGTGAAAGCATCGAATTTTACATTCAAGACGCCCTACGCCTCTGCAAAGAGGTAGATCCTCATATGAATGAGGAAGTTAAAATATTCCATTTGATGAAAGGGATAGCCGAGGAGCTCTACCAGACACTTCTCCCAAGAGATGCACATACCACTGACCAATTCGTCACTGAGTGTCGCCGCATTGAAACGCTACATTGTAAGCGAGTGACCCCAACCAGGTATGAGCGACTACCAAATGTGGCGTCTCTCAGTGATCATGATGACAGGGCAGATCTGTCATCTATGATTAGGCAAATTGTTCGCGAGGAGGTACAGCGAGCATTAGCCTCTCCTCGAGAAGAACCAGAAATTGCTGCAATTTAACATATGGTGCAGCAAGAAATTGAAAAAACCATTGCGCCAATTTCTAGAAGTTCCCCTCAAAATAGAGTGCCAAGGCCATTACCAAGCCCTAGGTACGAGTTCCAACCCAGAAATTTCCAACCTAGACCGCAGCACCCGAAACAGCGATACCAACGAATGGCGAACCACTGAAGGTAAGCCAATTTGTTTCACTGTGGACGCCCTGGCCACGTCGTGCGCTACTGCCGTGACAGGAGAGAGAATAAGAGAAAGACAAACTTGGAATTACAAACAGAGAGATAGGCAAGAGCCTAGAACATTCTATAATTCTCGGAACAGCCAAGAGCCCAACGACGACCTGCCAAGAGAAAATATACGCAGCTACCGAAGCCCCTCTCCTTACACTGGCCGAAAAGGACAACATTCGTCTCCTGATAGAAGACCCAGCCAGTCGCCTCGCCGTACCCGTCAGGAAAACTAGAAGATGTGTCCTATTTTGGAGGTAAGACTGCAAAATTTATAAATCCTCCCTTATCGACTACATTAGAATTAAAAGAAAATTACATAGACATTAAAATAGAAGGGAAAATGACGCGTGCCCTCGTCGACTCAGGAGCCTCATATTCTGTCATTTCTGAGAGGTTCAGACTCAAACCAAGAAAAATAATGTTTGCCGAAACTGACGTCGCATTACGAGTAGCCAACGGTAAAATTGTAAGACCAAAAGGATGCTGCACACTGAAACTGGACTTGAATGAACTACAGGAAAGCTTTGAATTTGTCGTTATGGAAGACTGTAGTCACAAAGTTATTCTTGGTTGGGACTTTTGAAGTTATCTAGGGCGATAATTGATTCGGCTGACGATACACTCTTCTTAGAAAAATGTCTTTTTGAGGATACACCTAAGAACAGCTCACCTCTCTACTCGGAATTGGAATATAGAATCGAGCCGGCCTCTATTCAGCTAATAGAAGTAGCAAGTCGTGACATTCCTAATGACGCAATTGTGGTGGCAGAATGTCGAAATGAGCTATTGCTGGAAATAGAACTAACGGCTTCCTTCTCTGTCATTTCACCTACCAGTAACCGAGGTAAACTTTGGGTGGTGAATTGGAGTCCTTATCCGAAACTAATCCCACAGGGGATGCATGTAGCGGATAGTGTTGTCATCGAAGATAGTCAATTATGTACTCTAGCTGATTGTAACCAAGTTGAAACAGAGGCGAAACATTCTGAAGACCCAAAAATCTCAGAATTTTTTATAGATGATTCACTTGATGAATCTCAAAAAGAAAAATTAAGAAATTTGTTAAAAAAACTATACGGATTTTTTCGAATTTAGTAAAAGAGAACAATTCAAGGACGTCAATGTTAAACACCGAATTAACACTGGAGACCACCTACCGACCAAACAAAGACCTTACCGAGTTGCACCAAGAGAACGCCAAATTATTCAGGATGAGATAAACAATATGGAAAAACTTGACATCATTCAGCCCTCTGAAAGTCCGTGGGCCTCACCTGTAGTATTGATAAGAAAAAAGGATGGAAGCTGGAGATTCTGCGTCGACTACCGCCGCCTGAAAAAAATAACAAAAAAAGATGTCTACCCTCTCCCAAGGATCGACGACACTTTAGACTGCTTACGGGGAGTTAGATTTTATTCTTCCATGGACCTCCAATTAGGGTACTGGCAAATCGACGTAGAAGAATCGGACCGTGAGAAGACAGCATTTATAACTCCAGATGGACTGTACGAGTTCAAAGTAATGCCATTTGGGTTATGTAATGCTCCAGCTACCTTCGAACGAATGATAGATAATCTTCTGAAGGGTCTTAAGTGGACTATTTGCTTGTGTTACCACGACGACATCATCGTTTTTTCAGATGGCTTTGAAGAACATCTAAGACGCCTTCAACTTGTATTAAATTGCCTTAAGAAAGCCGGATTATGTCTCAATTCCAAGAAATGCAAGTTTGGTGAAAAAACTATCACGGTTCGTGGACATGAGGTGAGTGAAAATGGAATTCGTCCCGACCAAGAAAAGATTCGAGCAGTCCGCGACTTCGCTACGCCAAGGTCATTGAAGGAAGTTAGAAGTTTTCTTGGCCTTTCATCCTACTACCTCCGCTTCATACCCAATTATGCCCACGTAGCCCAACCCTTGAATGACCTTTTGAAAAAAGACTCAGCATTTAATTGAAACCAGGAAGAGCAAAATGCATTTGAAGCTCTCAAGAGAGTCAGCGTTAATTTCTGAACCCGCTCTTGGACATTTTAATTACTCATCCCCAACCGAAATACACACTGACGCAAGCAACTACGGAATAGGAGCAGTATTAGTGCAGATACAAAAGGGAAAGGAAAGAGCCATTGCTTATGCATCCAGAACCTTAAATAAGGCAGAAAAAAATTATTCAACAACAGAAAGGGAATGCCTTGCCATCATTTGGGCTATCAATAAATTCCGACCATATGTCTTTGGATAGCCGTCCACTATTGTTACAGACCACCACTCTTTGTGCTGGCTGACCAACCTCAAAGACCCATGTGGGAGGTTAGCAAGATGGGCACTTCGGCTGCAAGAGTTTGATGTCACTGTTGTGTATAAGAGCGGAAAGAAACGTCAGGACGCAGACTGCTTATCAAGAAGTCCATTAGATTACAGTGAAGACATCGAGGAAGATATTCCAAGTGTAGTGACTTTGCAGAACATTAGCGAAGAGCAGATGAATGATAAAGCCCTTAGAAAAATCGCTGACCAATTACAAAGTACTCCTAATAATTCCTTTGAAAAAATCGATAACACGTTCTACAGAAAAAAATATGATTCAATGGGGAAACCATGGCTTTTAGTGGTTCCTCGTCATTTAAGGCAGGAATTACCGAAAATTTTCCATGATTCACCCACGGCTGGTCACCTCGGATTTACTAAAACCTATGACCGAATAAGAAAAAAGTATTACTGGCCCGGAATGTATAGAACAGTTAGAAGGTATGTGGCACACTGTTCAGATTGTCAGAGACGTAAACATCAGCCCCAATTCCCCTCAGGGCACTTACAGCCAATACCTGTTCCTGAAGTTGCCTTTGAAAAGGTAGGAATGGATCTCCTAAGGATATTTCCAACATCAGAAGGTGGCAACCGTTGGATTATTGTATGTACGGACTACCTAGCGATAACTAAAGCCCTACTCACAAGTGAATCCATGGAAGTTGCCAAATTCTTCATTGAAGATGTCATCTTAAAGCACGGCGCGCCGAGGGAATTAATCACGGATGGAGGAAGGAACTTCACATCTTCAATGATAAGTGATCTGAACAACCAGTGCAGAATAACCTATCGGAAGACGACCGCCTATCACCCCCAGACAAACGGACTCACGGAGAGGTTGAATAAGACCATAGCAGACATGCTGTCCATGTATGTGGATGTCAACCAGAAAGATTGGGACAGGATTCTTCCATTCGTTACATTTGCATATAACACAGCAAAACAAGAGTCTACTGGGTTCATCCCATTTTTCCTTGTACACGGGCGTGAACCCGAGACTCCACTGGACGTGTTATTCCCCAATTTATTGCCAGAAGACGACGATTTCATCCAAACTCTAGGGGTAAGAGCCGAAGAAGCACGAAAACTGGCACTTATCCACTTCATAAGATCTCAAGATAGCAATAAACATTGCTATGACGCCAAATCACATAAATATAATTTACCAGCCTGGAGATCTCGTATGGATCTTTATCCCCGTGCGTAAAGTGGGATATTCGGAAAAACTAATGAGACGTTACTTCGGCCCATACAAAGTAACCCGAAAAATATCCGATGTGACCTATGAAGTTGAAACATTCGGAAACCAGCAAGGTGGTCGTAACTCAAAAGATTCAGTTCAAATTTGTGGGATGAAACTTTGTTTAAACCCAGAGGACCAGGAGGACCACCTAGAAGATGACTCGACAAACTTCCAGGAAGAAGACATCCCCACTGAACGAACACAACAACCCCAGACCCGCGCAGTGATCTCAGGCCCTATCACCCGTTCTCGAGCCTTGAGACTGAGGATGTAAGTCTCCTTCTGAGCATCGGGTCGATGCTCTTTATAGGAGAAGGCTATGTGGCGAAGAAATATTTTATTATTTAATTGAATATTATTCAATGAAAATATTCAAAAGATTATAAAAATATATTGTTAGTGAAAGGTAATTTGTGCTGGGCCTGATGTGGTCTGCGAGAGGCAAGGCACGCCCGCGCGAGAAAAAGAAAAACAGTTTGTTCTTTGATTTGATTTGTTTTGCTTTTGTATGTAGTGTCAACTTCGGAAGTCGATGAAGATTTGACTTTCCTTCATTCCCCCCAGAAACTATTGATTCTCGGTCTACTGTTGGTTTTGCCAGCAATTGTTCCATTTTTTTGCAAAACGCCTTCAGACTTTCCAAATAGATTCGCTTGAACGATATCGACATCTTCAATTTCTTCATCTTCTCTATCCGCCTTTATCAGTTGTTCGATGAGACAATCACTGGCAATTAAGAACCTATCTTTACATCTGAGGAGCTTTGGTCGTAGAGACATCAACATTTCCAGGCTTGGTTCTTGCTTTCCAAGTTCGCCATCTGCTTCTGCAATAACACTTTCCAACGTCCTCCTTTTCGTCTCACTTTAATGATCCACTTTAAATATATATATATTGTCACCTTTGCTTGAGACCATTTTTAATCTAAGCGAACCAACATCATAGTGCACAAATCTAAAAGTGTAAAACGATCATTGTGGCGAGCCTGACCAACAGGATTTAAGATGGACAAACTCAAGAAAGCTTGTGAGACGAAAAGGAGGACGTTGGAAAGTGTTATTGCAGAAGCAGATGGCGAACTTGGAAAGCAAGAACCAAGCCTGGAAATGTTGATGTCTCTACGACCAAAGCTCCTCAGATGTAAAGACAGGTTCTTAATTGCCAGTGATTGTCTCATCGAACAACTGATAAAGGCGGATAGAGAAGATGAAGAAATTGAAGATGTCGATATCGTTCAAGCGAATCTATTTGGAAAGTCTGAAGGCGTTTTGCAAAAAATGGAACAATTGCTGGCAAAACCAACAGTAGACCGAGAATCAATAGTTTCTGGGGGGAATGAAGGAAAGTCAAATCTTCATCGACTTCCGAAGTTGACACTACCGAAATTTGGAGGAGAAGCACGGGAGTGGCTGCAGTTCTGGTCAGCCTTTCAAAGCGTCCACGATGATGACTCCATTTCGGCCTGTGTCAAGTTCCAATACCTACAAAATTGCATGATAAAGGGATCGGTGTCGGAGGAAATAGTTTCATCCTTTCCAAACTCAGCAGTAAATTAGCCACTTGCCATCAGCACACTTAAGGAACGTTTTGGCCGTGAAGACATGTTGGTGGAAGTGTACGTAAGGGATTTGATTACTATCATTTTGGAAAATGCTTATGGAAGGAAAACGACATCTTTTTCGACTCTTTACGTTCGGTTATCATCACAACTACGAGCGTTGGGATATTTAGGAGTCACAACAGATAAATGCGCTGCTATTCTGTACCCCATGGTGGAATCAACTTTACCTGAGGATCTCTTCGTCGCGTGGGAAAGGACTCGTCATCATCACAAGCCTGATGAAGATGCAAAGCATAAATCAAGTGAAGTCCTCCTGGAGAAGCTTATGGAATTCCTAAAACACGAAGTTGAGGGAAGTGAAAGAATGCGTTTAGCTCGTCAACCGTTTTCGAGTTCGTATCTGTGCCAGTCCAGCAAAGTATTTGTTTAAAACAGTATCCATCACAATTTAATCGAGATAAGCCGCCCAAGCCGAAGACATCTGTCGCCACCGCTGCAAGTCTGGTAGTTGCTGAAGGGAAGTCAAATAACGCTTATAAATGTGTATTTTGTGATGGAAAACATTTGAGTGAACAATGCTGTAAAGCCATGTCAATGTCTCTTGAAGAAAGAAGGAAAATAATTCAAGAGAAACGGTGTTGTTATTCTTGCTTGAAGCCCGGCACATTTCCAAGAAATGCAGAAACGTAGTGAAATGTGTCATCTGTAGTAGAAAACACTGGGCAATCGTATGTACAGTTTCAAAAGGCAGCCAAAAATCTGATGGGATTGAAGAGATGCATCCGTGGACATGTCGAATCGAGTTCGGTGTCAAGATGTCTTACTTCAAACAATAATGGTAAAGATTAATGGCGAAAATAAATCAAAAGTTGTTCGAGCAATGTTAGATAGTGGATCTCAGAACTCATATGTATTGGAACAAACTGCTTCTGAAGTTGGACTCACTATGCTCGGGAAAAAGGAAGTTGTACACTTACTATTTGGTGGAGTGAAATCGAGACCACAGCAGCACAAGCGGTATCGAATTTACATTTCTGATGTGGACTCCAAGTACAACTGCAATTTTGAAGTACAAGACTGCTCAACGATTTGTAGTGCAATGCCTTCCGCTCAACCTGCCGAATGGATGACGGAACTTCGATCAAAGGGAATTGACTTGGATGTCTATAGGTCGAACACGGAGATTGAACTGCTACTAGGAGCAGACGTATACGCCAAGCTACTAACAGGAAAGAAAATAGAATTGGAATCTGGTCCTGTCGCTCTCGAAACGAAGCTGGGCTGGACTGTTAGTGGAAAGGTTTTGGAAAATGTTCAAACAACTGAATCTCAATCATCAGTTCTGTCATGCTTAGTCCGTGATGCAACAATACAAGATCTTTGGAGATTAGATGTTATCGGTATCATGGAACCCATGAAGGAAAAGAGCAAAGAAGATTAGTCAGTTGCAGCGTTGGAACATTTCAACAAAACAGTGAAACAGAATGAAGATGGTCGATATTCTGTCAATTTACCTTGGATAGGAGGACACTCACCACTCCCTAATTACAAGCTAATTTCGGAGAAGAAACTTGAATATACTACTGCAAGATTGGAAAAGTTGGGAGTTTTGTCAACCTATCACGATGTTTTCAAGTCCTGGGAGGATGAAGGAATAATAGAGCGTGTCGATTCGGAATCTGGACATGTTCTGAGTCATCATGAGTAATCAAACCAGAAAGCCAATCTACTCCTGTGCGTCCAGTATTCAATGCCTCATTTCGCACAAAAGGAAATCCTTCACTCAACGATTGTCTGGAAGTTGGACCAAATATGTTAGAAAATATTCCAGATATCATTACTCGTTTTCGTCTCGGTCCAGTGGCAGTAACTTCTGATATTAGAAAGGCATTCTTGCAAATCGAGGTCGCTGAAGAAGACAGAAACTACTTACAGTTTTGGTGGTACAAAAATCAGAAATTGGAAGAAAAGCAAATGTACCGAAATTGTCGTGTCGTCTTTGGAGTATCAAGTAGTTCTTTTCTTCTCGCTGCGGTAATTGTGATCATCACCTATGTACTTATGAAGATGAATACAAGAAAACGATTGATATTCTGAGAAGGTCAATGTATGTTGACAATTGCGTCGCTTCCGTTGGATCAAAAGAAGATGCTTTGAGGTTCAAGGAAGAATCAGTTGAAATATTTGGAGCAGCAAAAATGGACTTAAGAGAATGGGAAATTAGTCCATCGTCTGAAGAAAAGCAAGTACCCGTACTAGGTCTGTTTTGGAACCTGAGGACTGATGAGTTAACTTGTGATCTTAGGAGTTTTGCGAAGAAAATGGAACCGGGAAAAGTGACAAGAAGGAAGATATTATCGGCAGCTCATTCATTGTTCGACCCGATTGGATTCACTTGTCCGTTCACAATCATTCCTAAGATGTTACTTCAAGAATCTTATGGGGTCAAAGCTGGATGGGATACAGACTTATCGGAAGACATCAGTCGAAGATTCAATGCATGGTTGAGTTGGTTAACTGAGGTGGACAAATTGAAAATTCCTCGCTGTGTTGTTCAATCTCAAGATAGAAGAACATGGACATTGCATATTTTTATGGACAGTAGCAACGCGGCGTTTGCAGCTTGTGCCTATTTACGAAGTGGATTTCCTGGGAGTGTTCAAGTTCAATTACTCATGGCTCGTTCGAGAGTAGCTCCTATGAAGAATACCACTATACCAAGGCTAGAATTGGTTGCATGTGAAATCAGATCTAGATTGGCTGTCCACATAAAATCTATGATGGAGTTCGAAGATATACCAATTACATTGTGGACGGACTCTACTACTGCTTTAGCATGGATTAAACGTGATATGAACTGGTGAGTGTTTGTCGCAGGAAGAGTAAAGAAGATTCGACAAAATTCAAGCATAACTGATTGGAGGCACGTTCCTGGTAAAGAAAATCCTGCAGACATCCCCTCACGTGGAGCTTCAATCTCGCAATTGATTACTACTAGATGGTGGGAGAGACCAGTTTGGCTTAAGAAAGAAGAACAATTTTGGACACAGTCTGTAGAAAAAGAGTCAATCGAAGAAGTCAATAGTGAACTGAGAAAGGCAGTCGTCACACACTTCAATATAGAAAAAAGAGATATGTTGGCGAAGATCACTCAGTTCTCCAATTATCACAAAATTCTTCGGATGGTTGCATACTGGAGAAGATTTCTGGATTGGCTGCAGAGAAAACGTTCAAACAAAATTACAAAAGGCCCTATTACGATGGAGGAAATGACATTAGCTGAAGAAAAGGTGATCAGATTGGGTCAACAGTGCTCGTTCGAGGGAGTCAAGGATAAGAAATTCAAGAACCTGCGTGTCTATGAAGATGAAAGTGGACTCTTGCAGGTAAAGTGCCGTTTCGTCCCCGTGGAGAAAGTAGATGCACACTCTTATCCAATCGTGATGCCTTCGAATGGAGTTACAGGTCAGCTAATTTGGAGTTACCATCGACTAATGTGCCATGCTGGAGTTCAGTCATTGCATGCAAATTTGCAGGAAAGGTACTGGATTCTAAACAGCAGACGCACAATTCGCAACGAAATTCGTCCGTGTGCACGTTGTCGTCGTTTCCGAGCACAGCCTTGCTATGTTGAAGAGGGACCTTTACCGAAGGACAGAGTTCGAGTGGGACCAGCGTTTGATGTAACTGGAGTCGATATGACAGGTCGACTACATCTAAAGGGAAACAAAAAGTACTGGATTGCAATTTTTACTTGCGCTACTTACAGAGCAATCCATCTAGAGTTGTGTACTTCCCTTACTACGGAAACATTTATTGGAGCAATGCGCAGGTTCGTAGCTAGAAGAGGAAGGCCATCTACGATATACTCGGACAATGGATTAAACTTTGTTGGGTGCAAGAACCTGTTCAGTTCATTGGATTGGAACAAGATTGTGGAATATGGAGCAATCAATCGCATATCGTGGAAGTTCAATCCACCAACGGCCTGTTGTTGGGGAGGTTTTTGGGAGCGCATGATCTGGATCGTTAAGCAACTACTTGGGTCAGTGTTGGGATCTGCACGTGTCACTAACGAAGAATTACAGACAGTGCTTTGTGACGTGGAAGCTGTAATGAATAACCGTCCACTTACGTATGTATCAGAATATGATGATGAATTGGCGCCTCTAACCCCAAACAAACTTATTAACAACTGTGGAAGCTCAATTTTACCTGAAGCCGATGAAGTAGAATAGGATTCAATGGTTTCTCGCTACCGAAATATGCAAGCTTGTAGAGATGAACTTAGAGCCAGATTCACGAAGGAATACTTAGCAATGCTGGTTCATCATAGAAAAGCAAAGAAATCACAGAGGATCGAGGTAGGATAAATAGTACTTATAGGAAATGATCAAAAGAAAAGGATTTCATGGCCATTAGGAAAAGTGGAGGAGGTGCTACCTGGGGCCGATGGACAAGTTCGAGTCGCAAGAGTGAAGACATCATCGGGAGTTTTTCTTCGTCCAGTACAGCGACTTTTTCCATTAGAAATAAAACAAATTTAGATTATCCTATACTATATAGCCAAGAAAATACAGTGGTACCTCGACATACGAGTTTAATTCGTTCCGCAACCTTGCTCGTATCTCGAATTACTCGTATCTCGAAGCAAATTTCCTCATACAAAACAATTGAACTACCATTAATCCGTTCCAACCTCCAAAATGTAACCCCAGTTATTTTTTTACGTGGTTTTAAATAATAAAAACGTATTTATAAATATCAAATATTTATTGCACAAAACAAAAAAGAGAATGTAAAGAAATATATTAGATATCCTCACTGGTCTTTGCCTTTTTCGCTACATTTTTCTCGCTTTCACCTGTAGGCCGTTTAGAAAAAAACATGTCCAAGGAGGTTTGTTTCTTCCTCCCTCTCAGAATGTTCCGGAAATGAGTTTTAAAAGCACACAAAAGTATAATAAACTTGAATTTGTTTATTCAAGTCTCAAAAAACAAAGCTTTGCATATAGAACAAATAATAATGAAGAAGAAGAAAGAAACATTTTAGGAAAAGCAAAAACAAAACAAAAGTACTGGTCAAAAAGAAACATTTAAAATCACAGATTAATATCTTCAACACTACCGAACCGAACTCGTATCTCGAATTTCGCTCGTAACTAAAAGCAAAAAATCACTTGCTCGTCGGCTCGTATCTCGAAAAACTCGTATGTTGGGGCGCTCGTATGTCGAGGTACCACTGTATAGTATTAGTATTTAAAATATATCAATTAAATTGGTGGGAGGAATGTTAGTGAAAGGTAATTTGCGCTGGGCCTGATGTGGTCTGCGAGAGGCAAGGCACACCCGCGCGAGAAAAAGAAAAACAGTTTGTTCTTTGATTTGTTTTGCTTTTGTATACAAAGTTGATCCTCTTTAAATATATATATAGTGCACAAATCTAAAAGTGTACAACGAACATATATATTACTCTGTATTTGTAAAATCATCTTTAAAATATTTCTTTGCTTGCTTGCTTAAGATTCCCTAGCTGTAGATAGTTTTGTTGATTTGTTAACAATTGTCGGCTAGTCGCCGTGACGTCATCAATAAATACCTTTACATATTCCAAGACTTGATTTCTACGATACAATATGATCCACTAGTAATCAAGTTGTTAATTGTGCTACACAGAAAGAACATTTGTCTAGTATAAAAGTGTCAACTGTGTTATTTAGAGATAACATTTGTCTAGTATACAAATGGTCAACTGTGCTATTCAGAAATAAAATATGTCTAGTATATAAGTAGTCAACTCTGTTCTAAAGAAATATTAGTCATCTAGTATACAAGTGGTAAAAAAACTGTGCTATTAAGAAGGATGCTATTTATAGTATACAAGTCATCAACTATCCTATTCATAAAGATCATGTCTAGTATAGAAATCGTAAGCTGTGCTATTCAGGACGAACTTTGTCAGTATACAAATCGTCAATTGTATTATTCAGAAATACAGCTCTGCGTTTTCTGCAATTGGGATGGAAATTAGTAACCCCTTTGGGATATTGGCTGAAAGCCAAGAAAATGGGCTACAAGCCCAAACAAACCCCATCCAAAACTTTCAAGTTTCCTCCGAAATATCAGCAAAGGTTTCAGAATTGGCTGAGAGCCATTCTGATTTAAACAATTATAAAAATGCAAATTTTGAGTCGGCGGCGTACAGCATAGATGCAAATTCTCGCCGCAACTGAGGAAGACTAGCTTCTCGTGAACTTCACCACAGTAGGAGCCTCAAAGGAGAAGCCACACGAATCTGACCACGCTAACTCGGGGACCAAAAAGGGTTGCGTTCAGGCACAAAGCATTCCTTACAAAGCAGCAGGCCACGAGCCACGCCAAGACCCAGCAAGGTGCACGAGTGCCAAACCACCAGGCAGAAGCAGACAACCTTCCGAGCAAGGTTCTGTAGTCCAAATCTTGGCAGAATGCTGAACCTAGTTCTGTTAACCTCACATGGAGAGGTTATATATATATATATATTAAAAATAAAGAAGGCATCTCCTGACCACGAGCACATGCGCTTTTTAGATGGCAGAGCGCCATCTAGTGGAGCAAAAATAAACTAAACGTTTTTTAGCTTGCTCCGTGATATTTGGCCAACCCAATTTCTTGATAAATCAAGAAAAGCCATCCACGAACGCGTTTCGCGCTGTTGGCGCTCGTCAGCGTGGAGTAGGCTGTAACCACTGCGACCAAAACGCTTTTTTGGTCCCAATCGCTTCTTGAGAAATCAAGAAATGGGTATTTAAGGCCAAATTTGCGTAAAGACGCTTAACACATGAAAAGACAAAAAAAAAAAAAGATAAGTGGGTCAGGTGTTGATATTAAAAACAGAGAAGGCATCTCCTGACCACGAGCACATGTGCTTTTTAGATGGCAAAGCGCCATCTAGTGGAACAAAAATAAACTAAACGTTTATTTAGCTTGCTCCGTGATATTTGGCCAACCCACTAGATGGCGCTCTGCCATCTAAAAAGCCCATGTGCTCGTGGTCAGGAGAGGCCTTCTTTATTTTTAATATCAACACCTGACCCACTTATCTTTTATTTTTTTCTATTGTTTTTTTCGTATATATATATATATTAAAAATGGCATATCCTGACCCGGAGCACATGTGCTTTACAGAAGGCAGAGCGCCATCTGGTGGAACAGAAATCAACTAAACATTGATTTAACCTGTTCCCTGATATTTGGCCAACCCAATTTCTTGATAAATCAAGAAAAGCCATCCACGAACGCGTTTCGCGCTTTTTGGCGCTCGTCAGCGTGGACTAGGCTGAACCATTGAGACCAAAAAGATTTTTTTATCCCAATGGCTTCCTGAAAAACCAAGAAATGGGTATTTAAGGCCAAACTTGCGTAAATACGTAAATAATACGTAATAATTGCGTCAATAATTGCCTTAAATACCCATTTCTTGGTTTTTCAGGAAGCCATTGGGATCAAAAAATCTTTTTTGGTCTCAATGGTTCAGCCTAGTCCACGCTGACGAGCGCCAAAAAGCGCGAAACGCGTTCGTGGATGGCTTTTCTTGATTTATCAAGAAATTGGGTTGGCCAAATAACAGGGAACAGGTTAAATCAATGTTTAGTTGATTTCTGTTCCACCAGATGGCGCTCTGCCTTCTGTAAAGCACATGTGCTCCTGGTCAGTATATGCCATTTTTAATATTGATTTCAACACCTGATCTTTTTATCTTTTATTTTTATTTCGTTTTTTAATATATTGTGACAAAGAAATATTTTATTATTTAATTTAATATTATTCAATGAAAATATATTCAACAGATTATAAAAATATACATTAATCTGTATTTGTGAAATCATCTTTAAAATATTTCTTTGCTTGCTTGCTTAAGATTCTCTAGCTGGAGAGAGTTGGGTTGAGTTGTTATTAATTGTCGACTTGTCGCCGTGACGTCATCAATAAATACTTTTACATCTCAGGATATTTCAAGGCTTGATTACTACGCTACAACTGGTGGAGAGACTGGACCGATACCCATTAAGAAATAAAAGAAAAATTGATTCTGTTGAACCAGAAGAAACTTCTATGAATGTAAAGAAGGAAGGAACTCAGGTAAGCAACTACGTTGTTCAACATTTGCCAAGGAACCCTTCCATTTTCTCCGGGGAGGATGGTGAAGATCTTCAAAAATGGTTAAAAGGGTATGCACGTGTGGCAAAGTACAACCATTGGGACGAAACCCTTTGTCTTACTAAAGTTTATTTTTATCTGTCTGGAACTGCTCTCAAATGGTTTGAGAACAACGAAGAAAGCATACAGACTTGGAAGGAATTCACATCTCAATTAGAGAATGTGTTCGGAAAAAAAGAAAATTCAAGATTGCAAGCGGAGAAGAAACTTAAAACACGGGCACAATTAAAAGGTGAAAGTACCGAATGTTACATCCAGGATCTCCTGTGCTTGTGCAAAGAGGTTGATCCTCAAATGAGTGAGGAAGATAAAATCTCCCACCTCATGAAGGGGATAGCTGAGGAGCTTTATCAAGCACTCCTACCGAGGGATGTACAGAGCACCGAGCAATTCATTACAGAATGTCGCCGTGTCGAAGCGCTCCGTTGTAGGCGAGTTACCCCAACCAGGTACGAGCGCCTACCAAATGTAGCCTCTCTTTGTGACCAGGATGACGGAGAAGATCTGTCATCTATGATTAGGCAAATTGTTCGTGAGGAGGTACAGCGGGCATTAGGCTCACCTCGGGCGGAACCAAAAAATGCTACAATCGAAGAAATTGTAAAGGAGGAGATTGGAAGAAGCCTGGCGCCAATCTCAAAGTCTAGGAGAAGTCCCCCTCAGAAGGAAAAATCCCGACAGTTTTTAAATACCAGATATGAGGCCGAAACGATAAGACCGCACCCTGAACCTCGATACCCAAAACAAGGAGGAAGACGCGACACCAATGTTTGGCGTACAACTGAGGGAAGGCCAATCTGTTTCTACTGCGAACGCCCAGGTCACGTCGTCCGCTATTGCCGTGACAGGAAGAGACACAATGAGGAAAGGAGAAATGACTATTTCCAAAGAAAGCAAGACGCAATGGTATCCTACAACTCTCGAGCTGAATCTCAGGACCCCAATGATGAATCATCGAGGAAAACTTTCACTCGCTACCGAAGCCCTACTTCATATCGCGGTCGAAACAGACAACATTTCTCACCTGCTAGAAGATCTAGCTGGACACCCCGCCATTAAAACTAGATGATAGACCACATTGGAGGTGAGGCCGCAAAGTTATAAAATCCCCCCTTACCGACCACAGTAGAAATGAGAAAAAGCTACCTTGACGTAAACATAGACCTACCAAGTCCTCATGAAGAAGATATCTCAACTGAAAGAAGACATCCACCGCAGTCACCTGAAAATATCCCTGGCCATAGTACTAGTTCTTAAGACTGACGACGTAAGTTTCCTGCTGAGCATCGGGTCGATGCTCTCTATAGGAGGAGGCTATGTGATGAAGAAATATTTTATTATTTAATTTAATATTATTCAATGAAAATATATTCAACAGATTAAAAATATATATATTAATCTGTATTTGTGAAATCATCTTTAAAATATTTCTTTGCTTGCTTGCTTAAGATTCTCTAGCGGTAAATAGTTTTGGGCTGACCTGTTAATAATTGTCGACTCGTCGCTGGACGTCATCAATAAATACTTTCACATCCCCAGATATACAAAGACTTAATTTTCTACGCTACAATATATATATATACTAGCGGACGTACCCGGCTTCGCCCGAGGTTTTACCCGAGTAAAGGTTTGTCTAACGAACATTTGTTAAAACAATTCTCTATAAACTTATAAAAAAAAGATATATATTTTGATAATTTGAAACTCGTAAATGTGAATCTCTCGATAAAGTGAACATTTTTTCCCGGTCCCTGTGTGCCGTGTCATCCTGAATTTTGTCTTTCATAATTTTCTACATTACAAAATCATCGTTTTATCTAGTGAACATATTTTCCCGGTCCCTTGATAAATACTCGATAAGTTGAATAAAATCATGGTCGTGAATCTCTCGATAAAGTGATCATTTTTTCCCGGTCCCTGTGTGCCGTGTCATCCCGAATTTTGTATTTCCTCGATAAAGTGAACATTTTTTACCGTTCCCTGTGAGCCGTGTCATCGTGAATTTTGTCTTTCCTAATTCTATACATTACAAAATCATTGACACGGGATATCATTTAATGTTGTCTAAAGGGGGTTAAGAGAGCAGTCTCTTTCAAATGAAAAATGCTTTAATTAAGCAGATGTTTTAAGTATAATATATGAGAGAGGCAATCTTACAGGTTGTCGACGCTGTAAAATCCCCAGAGAGAGTGTTTTTGTAGCATCATGCTGTGACTCACACGATGACCCAAGGTCATCAGAAGCAGCAAACTAAGCCTATCTCCGTCTCAATGGCGGCGCTGCTTTGCGAGTTAAATATACAAATCTGCAAATAACTCTAAGGATATTCAAGATATTCAAGAAATTATTTTTCGTAAACCTTTCCGGGGATACACCTAATAATATCCCAAATTTTCACGGCGATTGGATGTATGGTTTTTGAATCCATAGAGGACACACACACACACAGACAGACAGACAGACAGACAGACAGACATTCATTTATATATATATATATAGATAAGCTAATCCTACTTAATATCAACCTAAACTATATTTAAACTAGGTTAATCAACCTAAAAAAACTATTTAAACTCTGTGAAAAATAGTACAAATGTGATATTGTACTAGGATAAGGTGCATAAATTAAGAAAAAGGCATCTCCTTATCGTGCAACTGAAAGTTGCTAATGGCTTGCGCCATCTATCGGAATAAATATCAACTATTCTCGTTGATTTTTAATTATTCCAGAATTGGTCAAATACCCATTCTTGATTAACCAAGAAAAGCTAACCATGGACGCGTTTCGGGCTTTTGGCCCTCATCAGCGTGGTGCAAGCTTTTCAGGATGCCTGAATGATCTGTTTTTTTGGTCGTTGAGGTACAGCTTGCACCTCGCTGATGAGGGCCAACAGCTCGAAACGCGTCCGTGGTTAGCTTTTCTTGATTAATCAAGAATGGGTATTTGGCCAATTTTTGGAATAATTAAAAATCAACGAGAATAGTTGATATTTATTCCGATAGATGGCACAAGCCATCAGCAACTTTCAGTTGCACGATAAGGAGATGCCTTTTTCTTTATTTAAACTCTGTTAACTTCAACCTTTCAAATATATATATGTGATATATGGGAAAAGGATCCTGAGAATCTTATCGACTCTCTATAATATAAAAAAAATGCTTGTCGACTTCACTGTGATAAAGTGCTTTGTCCTGAGAATCCTCGGGAGTGGATGGGGTTTTGTATGTTTGGGCAGTCGTTATCGATGGCGGTGGATGAAAAATCGGCACACTATATCGATTAATGAATCACAAAACACCTCGGAATATTAATCATTGGCGGCTCGGGAGAGGAGATGGAAGGATTTTCGCGATTAAATTGGATTGAGATGACTCACATCTTGGACCTCGAGGCACTACTTTTTGAAGATGCACACACACGTCTTGACACACACGTTACACCGATCGAACTCCGGTAGCCCCACCCCCCGGCTTGGGTCATGTGGGACCCTGCTTGACCTTTGATTGGTCCCTGTCTCTGTCGGCCATGATGGTGAATTTGGTCGGGAAGGAGCTTTGCCTAACATCCCAATCTCTCAGGACATTCAACTCTGGAATATGAGGGCCTCTTTGTTCTAAGTGACCTAGATACACGACTTGGATCTGTCGTTCTTTTCTCTTCTACTTCTTCCATCTCCACGTCCTTTGACTGCCATCTTTATTTGAATCCATACAGAATACATTATATCCAACATGGTACATAATTATTTATTAGACAATATTCTTTATAATATTACAGATGCGCCCCCTATGAATAAGAATTTTAAAAGGGATCTGTATTAAATTCTGAAAAAAGAAAAATAATTTTTTGGGAAAGAAAAAAAAATAAAATTTTTTTAAAATAGTGAGTGGTTAGATACAATTGGGGAGAAAGTAAATGATGGAAATAAGTAATAAAAAGAAATTTGAGTAGATAGGGGTGCTTGCTAAACTAGGAAAAAATATGATAATTTTTTGGAGGAAAAAAAAAAAATTTTGCCTGCATAGGTGTTCAATCTTGCTGTGTGGAAACCCACAGCAAGGGAAACTCTATGAGGTGCAATCCAAACAAAACATATAAGACATTAACAGAAATAAAAAGAAAATTATAGACAATAAAATTTGGTGATGGAGGAAAAAAAAAAAGAAAAAAAGAAATCTGATTAGCCTTTGGGGCGGTGAAAAAATATAAACAAAACATAAAAAAAAGAAATCAAAGCTCCTGTATGATAAACTGAAGGCTGATACATGAGAAGTATTGCGTCAGGTCAGTTGTTCATTCAGTTAGGACAAAACAAGGTTTAAACAATAAAAGGAAAAAATAAACTTGAGGTGATTAAGAAATTGAAAGGGTGATAGACATGGATGGTGGGAATAAAAAAATAAAAAAATAAATAAATAAAAGTGCTGGTTGTGTACAAGTCTTTTAAAATTGGTTAACAAAAATATACACAAAAGAAGAATATTTTTTTTACATAACAATGTCCAATCTTTGTTTATTATAGGGTCGTAGGTCATAAGGTTGCCAAAACTATATAGGTGCGTGAATGTATGCGAGTGTGTGTGAGTGTATGTTCCAGAAAGTAACTTTAAGTGTGGTGACACGCGAAAAGTGACGGCGGGTTTGTTTACATTCCGCAGGGAGGATGTGACGTCGGTCACGTGATCGGAAAGGACGTGACGTCGGCGCGGCGGAAGGTTTCTGTAAAGTGGACGCCAGCTGACAGCGGGGTGATCGACGAGTGATGTAAAGGTGGGGAGATTGCTATTCGACTTGGCGCGCTCTAAAGAGGGTTTGGAAAATCTCTCCTATGATTTCACCTATTAGAGCGACCAAGGCATGACTGTGGACAAGGATGGTCCATAACTCCGGGAGAATTATTCCTATGGTTCGATGGATTAGTTCCACTACGGCGATGGTTATTTCGAATAGGGCTTCCTGTAGTTGGAAGAGACGGTTGGGCTGCAGTGTATAGACACTGACATACAGTAGGGTGGCCATGGGTAATAGTACAGTGGGTAGGATGAAAAGGTTGATGAGGTATAGGAGGTGGAACAAGGGGAAGGTTTTCACGTTATGAAAAAACCTTGCCTGTAAGGGAATTGGGTTTGGATCAGCCCTAACTGTAGGGATTGGGGTTTTAACTCTGGTTATATGGGTTGGACGGGATATTGCAGGTTGGGGAATATCGCGTTGGGCGATAATGTTACATTGTGGGTCAACAGGGGTGGTAGTGGTACAATTGCCTATTGTAGGAGCAAAGCGCTCAACTGTAAAGAGGTCTGGGGTGAGGTGCTCGAACAGTGGTGGTAGCGTCCTAGATTGGGGTTTAGCAGGGTGTGGTATCAGAGTGGGAGGTGCGATATAACGAATATTTTCGTTATAGTACTGTAATTTATTTACATGGACTGTGTCGATATTCCGATTTAGAGGTTGGTTGGGTCGGTTTATTCTCACCACGTTGGGAGAGATGATCTCTAAGATCTCGTAGGGACCCGTGAAATACGGAGCCAGTTTGCCTGTATTGGGGTGATGGTAAACTTTTACCAACACGAGATCTCCGGGTTCAAAATGGGGTGTCTTATGTTGTTGGTCGTAGGCATGTTTGTCTTTGAGGTGCTTGGCCTGGGTACGTTCATGGGCTATCCGTCGGGCTGTGGTTAAAACGGGGTAGGGGTTTACATGCTCAGTGAGCTCGGGAGGTAGAACGCCGAACATCAGGTAGCCAGGTGGGAACCCGGTAACTGAGTGGGGCGTGTTGTTATACACCACAGTAACGCGCTTCGCCAGCTTAGTCCATGCGGCTTTGGGGTTTTCCAAATGGAGTAACCTTAGTTTGCCTGTTAAGGTAGCGTTCAGGCGCTCGCATAGACCATTAGCTTGGGGGTTGTTACTGGTGGTGAGCAGGGGATGGATGTTCCTGTTAATCAGGAACTTCCTGAACTTTGGTGAGGTGAACGCAGGCGCTCTATCCGTGAGTAGGCGTTTCGGAGAGCCGTCCTGCAACACTCGCTTTATCACCTGTTGATAGGTGGTGATGCTGGTAGATTTTGAGGGGAAGGTCCACGTGTAGCGCGAAAAGTGATCCACCACAACGTGGAGGTAAGCTTTGGCGTTACCATATTTGGCAAGTCCAGCTATGGTGTCGAGGGCGACCAGGTCAAAAGGCTGAGTGGCCACAGGAAGTTGTCCTAGTTCCCCAAACGTGGGACCTCGAGGGGGTTTTGTTGACTGACAGATGGCGCAGGCTTTGGTGGTTTTGGAGATGTCTTCTGACATCCCCTTCCAGTAGTACTGGGGAGAGATGAGCCTGGTCATCTGGGATATGCCCGGGTGGTTGTACCGACTGTGCACCTTTGTTAGTAGGTCGGGAACGAGGGCGTCAGGGACGACAATTTTGGTTACACCTCTACGCTTTAGGGTTTGCAGTCCGTTTCGATCAATGGTCAGTTTAGATTCTCCCGAAGGAGTGAGTTGGTGGTTCTTAATGAGGGTGGCGTCTAAGAATCCACAAAACGGGTTACGGGATAGGAGGTCCGCTTCATGTTGTAGTGCTCCTTTTATGTAGCGGACTTCGTATTCGTAACACGATAACCTCAAACTCCATCGGAATAATCTGCCTGACGGGTTTTTGATCGTCTTCAGCCACTGCAGTGCGTGATGGTCAGAAAATATGGTGAATTTTCTGCCCATTAGATACACACGGAACTTCTCCACGCTCTCGACAATGGCGAGGCATTCTAGTTCGGAGATGGTGTAGTTCCGCTCGTGTACACGCAGAGCGCGGCTGAAATATTGGACTGGGTAGGCCTTCCCAGCGGAGTGGACTTGTTTGAGGACGCCTGCAATGCCAAGTGTTGATGCATCGCAATATACCTGGCATGGTAGTTCATCCTTGTAGAGGTGCAATACGGGGTGTTGTGTGAGGCTTTCCTTCAGGCTGGTGAACGCCTTTTGGCATTTGTCATCCCAGTCCCACGTCACATCCTTCTTGAGAAGGTTGTTGAGTGGGGTCCGCAAACGGGCATAGTCCGGGATAAACTTATTATAGACGTTCACGGCGCCTAAGAAGGATTGCAGCGTTTTGCGATTGTTCGGGGTGGGATAGCGTGGATTACGTCGGTATTGCGGATAAGTGGGGTGGTGGTACCAGCGGTGATTGTGTACCCCAGAAATTCGATGGTCTGCCTAAAAAACTCGCATTTGGTGAGGTTGAGTTGCAAGTTCTCCGCGTCGCAGAACGCGAAAAACTTGCGCAGGTGTTCTTGGTGTTCCTCCAGTGTCTCCGAATAGATGACAAAGTCGTCAAAATAGTGCGCCACACAATCAAGTCCGTGCCCCTGCAGGACCTGATTGATTGCCCTTTCATAGATTTGTGGACTGGTCTTAAGTCCGAAAGGCAATCGGGTGGGCTGATACAACCCGTCTATCGTGGCGAAGGCCAACAGTGGTCGAGAATCAGGGTGTATCGGCACTTGCCAATATGCGGAGGAGACGTCGGCAGTCGAGAAATACTTGGCCCGCGCGAGACGGTCCAGTATATCTTCGATCCTCGGGAGTGGATGGACATCGGAGCTTATGACCTCGTTCACCTTCCTATAGTCGATACAAAACCTTTTGGTCTTGTCTCGCTTGGTCACTAGGGTGACCGGGCTAGAGAAAGGGGAGTAGGACGGCTCAATGATGTCATTATCCAACATCTGTCGGATCTGACTGCGTATTTCCCGTTGGTCGCATATCGGTACCCTATATGGGCGGATGGTGACGACTTTGTCGGAGTTGGTGGCGATTCTTACTGGGGGAACCTTTAGGCATGGGACCGCGAATTTGTTCCGGGAGAACACGTGTTGGTATTGGCGCAATAGCGCCGGGAATTGAGGTGGATACGGTGGCTGCGGTTGATTGTCTATGGGGATCCCTGGGAGGTGTTCTGGTGATGATGGGTGGTGTGTGTGGTACATGGAATGGTGTGTGGAATGGGGATGTTTGGGTGTATGGTGAAGGTGGTCCGTTTGGACCTTGGTGGGGTGTGAGAGGTTGGCATTGGGTGGTTGTTCTGGTACCTTGACCCTATAATAAGAGCAGTTGGCTCTAAAAAAGTTCTTTGATTGGACATGGTGCGGTGGTTGGGTGAGTCCCTGGGTTGTGGACGTGTTGTCCGAAAAATGCGCATATTGGGTATTGTTGGCGGAAGGCGGAAAAATAGTGTGGGCCTTGCATAGGTCCGCCTGGCATTCCCAATATGTGCACCTTTCGGGCAACACAGCAAAGTGGTAGGTCAGGGGCGACAAAGGTGCGTCGAGTTGGTACATAGTGCCATGTGCAAAATCGATTTTTAATTTGAATTTACGGAGGGTATTAATACCAAGTATTCCAAATGGTAGAGGGGCGTCCACCACGTGGAATACTTCGTTTTGGGCTATGGCATGAATGGATAGGGGGAAGGTAATCTGGCCTATTGTTGGCACGTGGCCATCTATTGTCTGTAAATTTATTATTTTTTTAGTTATTAAATTTAGGTCAGGGAAATTATTCTTTAAATTTTTATATATGGCACATGACACTAGGTTAACGGACGCACCCGTGTCTATCAGGAATGGTAGGGACAGTCCATGGGAGATTGGCAGTCTAATTGTCAGGTTGACGAAAGGCCTGGTCAGTAGGCCTACCTGCTGGCTGCTGGTCTGGGGCTCCCTTGGTTATCCCAGTGGCTTGTGCGCGTGACGCTTGGTGATGGGGCTGGGCTCGCGGCCGTTGTTCCGCTAGTTGCGCGGAGCGCGCTGCTCGTGCATCTCCGGAGGCACGGGGCAACTGCGGGGCTTGTCTGAGACGACACTCAGAGTGCCAGTGTAGTCCACCACAAAAACGGCAGTCTGTTGGCGGGGTCGACCTGGTTGGCACTGTTCTTGGACTAGGTCGCACCGGTGCGTAGGGGCCCAGTAGGGGTGGTGCGTGCTCGTCTGGGTGCCTTGGAGATGGTGCGCCGCTGCCGCGGATCCGCTGCACCAGCCGGAACCATGCACCTAGGTTCTCTGGCGGCACAATGCGGACGAGGCGCTGGTCGGAGGGTGGCAGCCCCTCGGTGAGCGTCTCCAAGATGACCTCTTGTGGGAGGCCCAGTTGTAGACCCAGCGCGGTCTTATTCCGATAGTATTCTTCCAGGTTGGGCTGTCCGGCCAGCTTCATGGAGAAGTATTGGGCATACGTGGCCTCATTGGTCTCCGGATAGAGATCCAGGAAGGTCTGTCTCACCTGGATGTAATGTTGGGTCTCCATCCGAAGCCTCCTGAAGTGTTCTAGCGGTTTGTTGTTCAGGTAACGGGGTAGGCGGAGCACTTTTTCCGTGTTGGTGAGACCATCCCAGTCTGTTTTCTGGTCATATGTCCGAAAGAACTGGGCGGCTGGGTAGGTCCCGTCGAAGCTCTGGACTTCTATCTCCGTCCGATGGGTCACGCGGTCGCTGGTGGTCTGAAGGGCAGATAAACACGCCGCGAGGCGTGCCAAGACGGCCGGCAACTCTGCCGACGGAGGGGGTGGTTCTATTTTGGGAGTACTTACGGCGGGGTTGTTTTCTCCCTCTGCGGTGTCTTCCTCCGCGTTTTGCGTTTCGTTTTTCTCGTCCATCCTGTCGACTCTCTGTGATATATGGGAAAAGGATCCTGAGAATCTTATCGACTCTCTATAATATAAAAAAAATGCTTGTCGACTTCACTGTGATAAAGTGCTTTGTCCTGAGAATCCTCGGGAGTGGATGGGGTTTTGTATGTTTGGGCAGTCGTTATCGATGGCGGTGGATGAAAAATCGGCACACTATATCGATTAATGAATCACAAAACACCTCGGAATATTAATCATTGGCGGCTCGGGAGAGGAGATGGAAGGATTTTCGCGATTAAATTGGATTGAGATGACTCACATCTTGGACCTCGAGGCACTACTTTTTGAAGATGCACACACACGTCTTGACACACACGTTACACCGATCGAACTCCGGTAGCCCCACCCCCCGGCTTGGGTCATGTGGGACCCTGCTTGACCTTTGATTGGTCCCTGTCTCTGTCGGCCATGATGGTGAATTTGGTCGGGAAGGAGCTTTGCCTAACATCCCAATCTCTCAGGACATTCAACTCTGGAATATGAGGGCCTCTTTGTTCTAAGTGACCTAGATACACGACTTGGATCTGTCGTTCTTTTCTCTTCTACTTCTTCCATCTCCACGTCCTTTGACTGCCATCTTTATTTGAATCCATACAGAATACATTATATCCAACATGGTACATAATTATTTATTAGACAATATTCTTTATAATATTACATATATTTAAATTCTGTTAACTTTAATTCCAAATTTTAATCACTTGTATTTTTTGTTCAGTTGAGAATAAGAATCACACAGGGATATGTTCATTAAGAAAATTATGTTAACTTCAACCCAAGGCAATTTCAACCTTAAATAATGTTGGAGTATGCGGAAGACAAATCTAATATAATTAGTTGTAATAGCTGGTGGCCTAAATAAATGTGAATGGAATGAAAGGATGTCTGCTGTAGGGGGAAAAATGTTAATAATAATTTTAAAAAAGAGCTCACCTGTATGTGAGAGTGTTGTGGCCGGAGGCATGAGTCCCTGAGGACCAATTCTGACAGCCAACTGATTGCTGTAGCATGCAGCCTGTCCTACAAGGCAACCCTGCTCCCTGTCTGTAGCCATCCAAGAACCTGGGTAGATCTCATATATCTCTAACATTGCTTCAGAAGTTCACCCAATATCTGGAACACCTAACAGTAATTCAGCATTGGCCTAGGAGGGTGCATGAGTCTTGTACACTAGATCTGGTTGAATTATATCTGCTAGCCTTTTTCACTGGCATCAGGGACATATATGATTCCATCTCAGTTAAGTTGGCTTAGGTGATGAAAAAAGTGAGATATTCTAAACATCTCAAAAGGATAATAAAAATATTGCTTCCTGTTATACAATATCCATTTTTTTCAAAGAAGGTTTATATTTCTTTAGAAAGCAATTTTGATAAATTCTTATAATTTTGAAAGCATGTTGAACTATATATAGGTTTTTAACTTTTAATTAGACAATTTATATTTATACATTTTTCATTTTAATTTAGATGTTTTTCATTTCAATTTAGACACATGGGCTTTTTATAGAAAAGTCCATGTGTCTAAATTAAAATGAAAAATGTCTAAATTAAAAATGTCTAAATTGAAATAAAAATGTCTAAATTAAAATTGAAAATGTCTCTAAATAAAAATAAGAGTGTCTAAATTAAAATAAAAATGTCTAAATATAAATTAAAATTGTCTAATTAAAAGTTAAAAACCTATATATCAACCTGATAATTTTCTTCCCCTTTTAAAACATAGATATTGTGGGGGCTGAGAGATTTCCTTCCAGCCTGCTGGATGACGCACCGCGCCGTCAAGAAAAACAAACAAGCGGCGCCATAAATCAGGAGATGACGAACGCTGCGCCAGGGCGGCACAGCAGTGGAAACGAGAGAAGACCCGAATGGCATTCTAGGGTGTTGTCCTTTTTGTCTTCCCATATAAATGTAGCTAATAAGTAATTCCAATAAAACACTAACTTTGAAATACTTTCTGGGCCATCGCTGGACTAATAAATCGACACACCACATTGGTGAGCCGGACGTGATTGAAAAGAAGAAGCATACGAAGATTTCAAGAGATAAAGAAATGCAAAAAAAATTGATTCAAGCTTGAAAAGAAGCATCATCCAAGATATCGGGATATCATCTCAAGACTAAGATAAGTTTTTATATTATCTTCCTTATTATTTTATCTCAATATTTTCATTTTTAACTTTATCTCTAAGCTGTTGTGTCGAATTTAAATTTACGTAAAATGGAAACAGAAAATAAACCTAGCGATACCACAGAAATATGCATGGTTAGTGTTAAAATACCGCCTTTCTGGGTTGAAAAACCTGAAATATGGTTCTTCCAGGTAGAAGCACAGTTCAAAATAGGTGGAGTTATTCAGGAAGACACTAAATTTAATTATTTGATCTCCCAATTAGAACCTAAATATATAGAAAACATTTGGGACATAATTAATAGCAAAAGCGACAACAAGTACTCTGAATGTAAATCACGACTACTTGAATTGTTCAGAGAAAGTGAAGGGTTGAGAATTAAAAAGTTAATTTCTGGTAGAGAGCTCGGAGACATGAAGCCGAGCCAGTTACTACAAAAGCTCAGATCTCTCGCTACCCCAGATATCTCTGACAATTTAATAAAAACTTTATGGCTCGATAAACTGCCCACATCCATAAAGAATATACTTATTGTAAGCGATGAGGACATTAGCAAATTGGCCATAATGGCCGATAAAATAAATGAAATAAACTCTTCAAAAGAAATATATGATGCGGAAGTGCCTTCTTCATCAACAGATCGCTTGATCGCCAAATTGGAAGATCTTGAACGGCAGGTGTCCGAATTGAGACTGGATAGATCTAGATCTCGATCCAAAAATAGGACTCAGTCAAGACAGAGAAGTAATTCTTAAAGATCCTTCGATCCAAGAGGAAGATATTGCTATTACCATTTTCGCTATGGATCTAATTGCTTGCAAAATAAATGCAGGCCTCAGTGCAGTTGGAAGGAGTCGGAAAACTCCAACCGGCGGACAGAGTAGCGACAAACTCTTCCGACAAACGCATTCAGGATTGTCGCAATCTCCGATTATTTGTGACGGACAAAAACACGGGATTGCGCTTTTTAGTGGACAGTGGTGCTGATATATCTATAATACCTCCAAAGGATAAAAATAGGATGCCTAGCTCTGATTATAAATTATATGCAGCCAATGGTACAGAAATTGTTACCTATGGAACAAAGGCTAGAAATTTGGATATCGGACTTCGACGTCAATTCCAATGGCCTTTTGTAATCGCCAATACTAACAGAGCAGTAATAGGAGCCGACTTTTTGAACAACTTTGGATTGATTATTGATATAAAAATAAACGCCTAATTGATGGAATAACTAATATTTCCATAAGAGGCGTCATTCAGTCAATCTCAGACATGGGAAATATTAGCACTCTAAATTCATCATCCAAGGTCAGCGCTATCCTAACCAAATATCCTAACCTATGTAGGCCACCATCAGATTTTGTAGAAGCAAAACATAGCGTTAAGCATTATATTCCTACAAGAGGTCAGCCAATTTATTCAAAAGCCCGTCGCCTAGATTCACAGAGATTAACTCTTGCTAAGGCAGAATTTCAATATATGTTGAATAATGGCATAATTAGACCCTCAAATTCTCTTTGGGCGAGTCCACTACATTTAGTTTCAAAAAAGGACGAGTCACTAAGACCTTGTGGTGATTATAGAAGACTCAATGCCGTTACACTTCCAGATCGTTATCCAATCCCTAGACTGGACGATTTCCACCACATCTTAAAAGGTACTCGTGTGTACTCAAAAATAGACCTATGCAAGGCATTCTATCAGATTCCAATTGCTGAAGAGGATAAACCAAAGACTGCCATCATTACTCCTTTTGGGCTATTCGAATTTAATGTAATGAGTTTCGGTCTTAGAAATGCTACTGCTACCTTTCAGAGATTCATGCATGAAGTCTTAAGAAACTTGGACTTTGCATTTGTCTACTTAGATGATATTCTGGTAGCCTCTAAAACGGAAGAAGAGCATTATAGCCACCTTGAAACTTTATTCGGCAGACTAAATTCCTATGGATTAAGAATCAATCTTTCTAAATCTAAATTCCTAGTACAGGAAATTGATTTTCTAGGATACCTAATTACCTCTCACGGTGTGAAACCACTCCCAACAAAGGTTAAAGCTATTCTAGAATATAAGAAACCAAAAACAGTTCATGAATTAGGCATATTTTTAGGAATGCTAAACTTTTATCGTACCTTTTTGAACAATGCCGCAGAGACTCAGGCAATCCTTCATGAATACTTGAGGGGTGCCAAGAAAAAGGATAGAAGCGAAATAAAATGGACTAAAGAAGCTGAAGTTCAGTTTGAACAATGCAAACAAGCCCTAGCTAATACAGCACTGTTAGCCTACCCCGATACTGAACTGCCTATCTCACTCTGTACAGATGCTTCAGATCGGGCAGTTGGATCAGTTCTCCAACAGCTTGACAATAATACATGGAAACCAATAGCATTTTTCTCTAAAAAATAAAATCCTGATCAATGTAATTAGAGTACATATGATAGAGAGCTTCTCTCAATATATTTGTCTATCAAATTCTTCAAGCACCTGCTTGAGGCACGTGAATTTACAATTTTGACTGATCACAAACCTTTAATTTACGCATTCAAACAAAAAAAAAATGAGAAAGCTTCTCCTAGACAATTAAGACATCTACAATACATTTCCCAATTCACTACTGACATCAAGTACATAGAAGGTACTGACAACATAGTCGCCGATGCTCTGTCCAGAGTTGATGCTATCACAACTATCGGCTATGAAGAGATCGCCAAAGAACAAACTGGTGATTCAGAACTACAAAACCTGATATCAAAGAATACCTCTCTAAAATTTAAGCAATGCCCACTACAATCAGGCAATTTGTTATGGTGTGACGTGTCTACCAATAATATTAGATCATTCATTCCAATTAAATTCCGAATGATAGTTTTTAGGAACTTCCACGAACTCTCACACCCAGGCATCAAAGCCACAACTAAACAATTGATGTCAAGATTTATATGGCCCAATATGAATAAAGACATTAGGAAATGGGCTCAAGCTTGTGTCAACTGCCAAAAGTGCAAGGTGTCGATACACACAAAATCAGAAATAGGCAAATATCAAGAAGTGGATGAAAGATTTAGTGTTATCCACATAGATCTAATTGGTCCTTTACCTCCATCGAATGGTAACATCTACTGTCTGACCTGCATCGACAGGTACACCAGCTGGATGGAAGTTGTTCCGCTACCAGATATGAAGTCTGAAACGGTAGCGAGAGCGTTCTACGAAAACTGGATTGTTAGATTTGGAGCACCGCATACAGTGATATCAGACCAAGGAAAGCAGTTTACTTCGCCATTCCACGGCGTACCACCCTCAGTGTAACGGGAAGATCGAAAGGCTTCACAGAACCATCAAAACTGCCATTCGTGCCCACAATAATATTAAGTGGACAGAAACGCTGCCAACAGTTCTCCTAGGCTTGCGTGCTGTGTGTGTGCTATCAACAAAGATAACAACCATTCTTTGTCTCAAATGGTATATGGCAAAACCATCAGACTGCCTGGCGAATTCTTTGATGATTCTAAACATCACCTGCGTGCAGAAGAATTTGTTCACCAGCTTCAAAAGCAAATGGAATTGCTCAAACCCTTGAATGAAAAACATCATTCGAAGACTAAAGTATTTGTCCATAAAGATCTGAAAACATGTTCACATGTATTTATCAGGACAGATAGAGTGAGGAAACCTCGGGAACCACCATACGAGGGACCCTTCCCAGTCCTTGATAGAACAGACAAGTATTTCACACTCAAAGTGAAAGGAAGAAATGTGACCATATCGATTGACCGATTGCGACCTGCTTACTTTACTGGCAGATTCGGACAATATAACTTCAGAACACCCTACTGCAACAAGACCCATCGTGTCGGGAGCGCTGCCTTCTACATCGTCCCAACAGAATCCTGACCCACCAGATGTGGAGAAGTACACAGAATTCCAAGGAACAGGATCAGCACCAGACCTGACTAGGACAAGATCGGGGAGAATAATCAAGAAACTTTATTATAAATTTAAAGAGCAATAAACTATATTTCTCCTTATTTTATTTTCTTGCCTATATGATGATGTATATATATTGTAATTAACCACTTTGTGCACAAATCGTGACTTCGCCACTGGAAGGGGAGTACTGTGGGGGCTGAGAGATTTCCTTCCAGCCTGCTGGATGACGCACCGCGCCGTCAAGAAAAACAAACAAGCGGCGCCATAAATCAGGAGATGACGCCCGCTGCGCCAGGGCGGCACAGCGGTGGAAGCGAGAGAGGACCCGAATGGCATTCTAGGGTGTTGTCCTTTTTGTCTTCCCATATAAATGTAGCTAATAAGTAATTCCAATAAAACACTAACTTTGAAATACTTTCTGGGCCATCGCTGGACTAATAAATCGACACACCACAATATATTTGAAAAGGATAGCAAAATGAACAAGTAATAAAAAATTACACATTAGGATCATAAAAAAAACAACTAAAAAAATCGTTCTAAATATATTTCATAATTAAAAAGTGTAATTTTAATGAACGTTAATTATAAGAAGGAAGACATTTTTTAAAAGGCATTCTTTAGAGTGTAGTGTATCGATTTATTAGTCCAGCGATGGCTCAGAAAGTATTTCAAAGTTAGTGTTTTATTGGTATTACTTATTAGCTACATTTAATATGGGAAGAAGGACAACACCCTAGAATGTCTATTCTGGTTTCCGCCGCTGTGCCGCGCCGCGCAGCGGTGGTCATCTCCTATTTCATGGCGCCGCTTGTATGTTTGTTGACGGCGTGGTCCGTCATCCCAGTAGGCTGGAAGGAAGTCTCTCAGCCCCCACAGTACTCCCCTTCCAGTGGCGAAGTCACGATTCGGTGCACAAAGTGGTTAATTACAATATATATACATCATCATATAGGCAAGAAAATAAAATAAGGAGAAATATAGTTTATTGCTCTTTAAATCTCACGGGTTTCTTGATTATTCTCCCCGATCTTGTCCTAGTGGGTCAGGATTCTGTTTGGACGATGTAGAAGGCAGCGCTCCCGACACGATCGGTCTTGCTGCAGTAGGGTGTTCTGAAGTTATATTGTCCGAATCTGCCAGTAAGTAAGCAGGTCGCAATCGGTCAATCGATATGGTCAAATTTCTTCCTTTCACTTTGAGTGTGAGATACTTGTCTGTTCTATCAAGGACTGGGAAGGGTCCCTTATATGGTGGTTCCAGAGGTTTCTTCACTCTATCTGTCCTGATAAATACATGTGAACATGTTTTCAGATCTTTATGGACAAATACTTTAGTCTTCGAATGATGTTTTTCATTCAAGGGTTTGAGCAATTCCATTTGCTTTTGAAGCTGTTGAACAAATTCTTCTGCATGCAGGTAATGTTTAGAATCATCAAAGAATTCGCCAGGCAGTCTGATGGTCTGATGGTGGCCTACATAGGTTAGGATATTTGGTTAGGATAGCGCTGACCTTGGATGATGAGTTTAGAGTGCTAATATTTCCCATGTCTGAGATTGACTGAATGACGCCTCTTATGGAAAGATTAGTTATTCCATCAATTAGGCGTTTATTTTTTATATCAATAATCAATCCAAAGTTGTTCAAAAAGTCTGCTCCTATTATTGCTCTGTTAGTATTGGCGATTACAAAAGGCCATTGTGTAGATTCACCCTTACGTTCCATTTTGGAAACGTCTCTATCTTAGCCTGGCTAGCTTAAAGTAGTTTCAACATATATATATATACGGTAAATATAGTGTATACCCGGGTTTACATGTGATTTGTAGTTGAGCACCAATGTAAGATTCGCTCTTACGTCTAGGTGGTTAAATTTCACCTTTTTGACATACATATGCAAAATGTAACACTCGCCAAATGCTTACATCAACTTGTGTATTAACTCGGATTACACTCAGATATACACTTAATATGATACGACGAACACAAAGATCCATATTAATAACCAAAAATGTAATTTGTTTCAAGATAAATTACCACACATCCTTTTTTTAAATTAATAATAATTCCAAGTTTTATTATTATTATCTCAGTTTACAAGTTTCAATCATGGGTGATCCTAGATGGATAAAATTTGCCCTTTTAAGGATTTCAAGCAAGAGTGGGGTCTTATGTTTATTAGGAACAACAAAAAAAAAATACCTTTCTCAATATACAAAACATGCCATAGTTTTTATTTAACACAATATAAAATTACAACATCTCATTTCAAGGGCAACCTTGCATGGACAAGAAATAATTTACCTATCAAAACATGGATATGTCCCTCTCACCATATAAACTCGCCATAGTTGGCAAAACATGTTGGCTAAACATAAAAAGAAATTTCTTTGATATCTATCATGGCTTCGCCATGTTTTATTATATAGACCTTTACGACAAAAATCTAAATTGACTTACCTAGCATCTCGACTGCATACTTCACCTGATAAGAAATCGCTCTCCTCCTTCCTGGAAACTTGCCCCAGCCTGCTTGGACGCTCGATCAAAAACTGTCTAGACTGAGCGACATAGATTCAAAATAAAAAAAATCCCCGATTTTGGCAAAGAAACCCTCTTTTATGCTTGCCCCTGTCCATTTTCATTCGCTGCTCGCGCCAAAGTTCCTATTGGTTGGCATTTTCATTCGTCGAAAGAAAACACGCACGTGATCTTGACCACGCCCCCAATTTACCGTGTTGCCGCAAGAAAAAATTGTAGGTTAAAAAATAAATTGATTCCTTTAGGAAATTAAATAATATATATATTCCTCGTATAATAAAAAATTATTGATTTAAATATTTATATGATAAATTATTCTCTTTTGGTCACCTCAACCTCAATAATTTCTCACAGAGTAGTAAAACTTGAATATACAAAAATTCTCGGAATATTAAAAATAATATTATTATTATATTTAAAAATTAAGGAATAATATAATATTTTATTATATTTTTATTTTAAAGAGAGGAAAAATTATGGATTAGTAAATATACTCGCTCGACTTATGAGAAATCAATTTGGAATAAAATAAATATTAACGAAAATTTAGAATTTATCTTTCTTATTGAGAGATAATTTAAATTAACAATGAAATCAAATAAAATTTAGGATGCCTGCCCCCTCTGGGAAACTTATATGCTAATTTCTTCTTTAAGAAGTCCAACAATATTACTGAATAGGCCCCATCTATCAAAATGTGATGTCACAAGTTATATACAAATTAAAAGAAAGAAGGTTTTACAAAGACGATGCTCGAAGTCCATTTCTGGTGTAGATCCTGTGCTGGACTGTGGGTGAACTTTAACGGTATAGTCATCGTCTCCAACTGAATGTCTCCCCGGTTCCTGGTCTTCTTCTGCTTCTGTTTGCATCGGGCCTCTGGCTACTCAATCAGGGCCTCTGGCTACTCAATCAGGGCCGATGTCATCTTCCTATAGCAGATCTTGGAATACGCGTCCAGGGCTGTGTCTTCCCCTGGCAGATCTTGGGATTCACGTCCAGGGCTGTGTCTTCCCCTGGCTTGGCCTTTGAACCACCGTCGGCCATTGCTGTGGGACTTCCATCTGCACACCAAACACTTTCGGCGAGACACTGCTTGTATATATATATATATATGATGTAAAAGAATGTTTACATCTTTGTTGGGTCTGTTTGATGGAAATATGACCCAACAATTGGAATTGACGTCGAAGTCCATATCCAAATTGCTAACTTTTGTTCCATAGGTAACAATTTCTGTACCATTGGCTGCATATAGTTTATAATCCGAGTTATTTTAAGCAAAAATGATATCTCTAAGAAACATCGCACATTATAATCAATTATAAATTAATTATTTAAAAGATATAATAAATAACATTAAAAATATAGGGTTATTTTTTTATAAATATGTATTATACTAAAAGGTATAAAATAGGAATGTTCTAAATCAAATTTATAAAGTTTAAATGAAAATAAAATTTATGTGAAATTTAAAATTTAAAGACTCAAAGTTTTAAAATTAAAGAAATTAACTTTAAAATGTTTTAAAAAATTCAAATATAAAAATTTATTATAACGTTCCATTTTAATATATTATGACAATAAAAATAATTTCATTTTCATTCTGCTTTAAACTTCGTTACTATGGTTTCAGTTAGCCAAACAAACAAAGGTGAGGTTTGTCTCTTCTACTAAAAATGTATAGGTTTGATTTTAAACAAAATATATTTTTTGAATATTTTTCATTTTGAGGGGGATGTCCTATATTACAAAACCGAGTACAGCTAATTCTGATGAATCAAATATGACTGCAGAATCTGACGAAAACGGTAATGATTATGACAATATAAACGTTGTTGTTAGGATTAGACCTCTCACAACAAATGAGCAGAATAAGAAAGATAGCCAAGCAATACAATATCCTGCAGAAGGAAGAGTAATGTTAGATGATCCTAGTATAGGCCAATCAAAAATTTTTACATTTAATGTGGTTTTTGAGCCAGAAGCAACACAAGAAGATGTCTTTGATCACTGTGGAATCAAAAAGTTAATAGATATGGCTTTAGATGGTTTTGCATGTACTGTCTTAGCATATGGTCAAACTGGTGCAGGTAAAACCTACACTCTAACTGGCTTACAGAAAGAAATTACTCCAGACCAATCAGTAATCCCAGGTATTGTACATATGTCATTTGCATACCTATTTAATCAAATAAAAAAGAGAAGCAATTTAAATTATGTTGTCCAAGTTTCTTACCTGGAAGTCTATAAAGAACATGTCTTAGATTTACTAAATCCATCAATGAAGTCCCTAAATGTCCGTTGGTCTAAAGAAAGAGGCTTCTATGCAGAAAATCTTTTTGTAGTTGAATGTGAAGATGTTGGTGATTTGGAGGGAGTCCTAGAAGAGGGTAGAAAAAATAGGCAGGTACGAAGTCACAATATGAATGAACATTCAAGCCGAAGCCATACAATATTGGTGATAATGCTAACCTCAGAAAGTAAAGATCCTGAAGATCCACAAAATTTCATTCGTTGGAATGGTAAGCTGTCCTTGGTTGATTTAGCAGGTTCAGAAAAGACAAAGAAGACACTGAGCCAAGGAGAAACTTTAAAAGAAGCCAATAATATCAATAAATCTTTATTGGTGCTGGGCAACTGTATCTCAGCGTTGGCAGATCCCAGGAAGAGAGCTGGACACATACCTTACAGGGACAGTACACTTACCAAGCTGTTGGCAGACAGTCTAAGTGGTAGTGGAATGGCCCTAATGATTGCCTGCGTATCTCCCAGCCGCTCCAACTTACCTGAGACCCTCAACACTTTACGCTATGCCGCCAGAGCAAAACATATCAAAACCAAACCCATGGTAAGAATGGATCCCAGAGAACAGCTCATTTTAAGCCTTCGTCGTGAAGTTAAACTCCTTCGAATGGAAAACAGTTTTCTCCGAAATCAACTTAACATTGGAACTGGAATACCTCATAGCAAACCTTTGAATAGTGAGGCCTTTAAAAATATAAAGGATGAAGATGTCAAAGCAATGGTACAGCAGTACATGCAGGAAAATGAAGCTCTTCGAGCAGAAAATGCACAATTACATGATGTGAGAAATCTCCTTACTCGAGACCATGAGCAGGTATGCCGAGAGAATGAACGACTAGTCAAGAGACTCTCTGAACTGACTGGCTCCCCAGTGGAATCTCTTCCTGCTTCCAACAGTTCCCACTTATCCAGCTCCCTATCACTCCGATCCCTTGCTGACGCAGATGGCAAGCTCTCTGCTAGCAAGAGGAACCTCAACAGAAGCCTGACAGATGTCAACAACCTCTCAGCAGAAGGAAAGGGGCTGGGGCAGAGGTGGAACTCTTGGTCCAGTGGTATCCCCAGGCCAAAGACAGAAAGGCACAAGACCCCTCCTGAGCTGGAGAATGGCAAGACCCCCAAGTTGCCACCACTCCTCAACAAGTTAATGCCCCAGAGGAGCGGCAAACGTTCCGCCATGAGGATGAGCCTGAAGGATATGAGTGACGAGGACAGTGCACGGCTGACTCAAGACTTAGAGGAAGTGCAGAACGCCCTGAGAGCAGAAAAACAACCGATCATCAAATCTCGCCAAAATTCCCTCATTAATGGCCATTCCAGATGAAAGGTTTTGGGCTTTCTTTCCTTAAGGTATAGATTGATTTTAACATTTTTCCTTCTTCCTATAATGCTGAATCTTTTTTGATTTAATTATACACTTTGTGTTGGTGTGGAAAAATCCACTTTATTTTTTATATTTTAAAATTAACTTCCATCTAAAGACTCTCCATATTTCCTAAGGTTTGTTTTGAAATTTTTTTTGTTTGTTTAATTTTAAGAACCTGCTCCCTATAGCACCAATTTTTGCCCTTGTTTTTAGATAGACCTCTATGTATAGGTCTCCACTACTATAGTAAAGTGATAGGAGGAAAAACTTCTCTATATTTAGACAATATAAGTTTTCCCATTTTGTTATTGTGTATTACCCATCCTAACTTAATCTAAATTAACCTAATTTATAAGGAAACACTCACAGAAAGGAAACTACATTTTATATATTAAATATGTTAAAACAAATAACTTTTTATTTATAGGTTTCTTTGCATTTAGTCAAGTATATTCATATACAATTGAACCTTTCTCTAAAGGACAGAACCTGGTGGAGTTATCCCTAGTACACGTGGTACAAGCCATGATAATCATGGTGGGTAGAAGTAGGCGACTGCTTTTACCGTAAGTGCACCACATGTTTACACATGAAAAGCAGTTTGACTTTTGCACTTACAAATGTGCCAGAGCCCCGTTTGTTTACTTGCACTCGCTTGTGGGGTTGGACTTTTGCAAGAATCGGAGGCCATTGGAGCATTTTTTTTTTAAATCAGAAAAAAGTGCCCAATGTGGGAATCGAACCCGGGTCGTAGTGGTAAAAAACCGAGTTAGACCATCCTTCCATCGACCCCCCCAGGACAGAACCTAGTTTCAGAATGTATTATTAAAGAAAAAATGTCCTCTTACTAGAGAGCAGCTATTTAGTAAAATTTTGGTGATGAAAACTGTCTTTCATAGAAGATAAGTCACAATTTGGATTATAGATTATAAATACAAGGTAATAAGACCAAATCCAAATAAATGGTGTGTGACGCTTTGGTAACAGCATTGTTACCATCTTCAGACAAAAGTGCTGAATGTTTGCTGAATAGTCTCAGCACTTTTGTCTGAAAATGGTAACAATGCTGTAACTGAAACAACATACACTATTTATTTATTTGGATTTGGTCTTATTACCATGTGTCTTTTATAGAGAGGAGTCCTCTAATGGGAGTGCCCTCTCATGGAGGTTCTACTGTACATGAAAAATTAGGCTTATTCTTCTTTTCAAATGAGCATTTTAGATGGCAGAGCGCCACCTATAAGAATAAATAACAACTTAATGTTGGCATTTATTCCAATTGATCTGCCATCAAAAAGTTTATTTGAGTGGTTAGGATGTGCCAAAGTTTTTATGTTATTGCCCTTCCTGACATTCTACTCTTTTTTTTAAATCTTACTTTTCCCTTTACATGCACACAGATATGCGAAAAAATAAGAAAAAATAGAAAAAAGGTCAGGGGTTGATATTAAAAACAAAAAAAGGTGTATCCTGACCGCGCACACATTTTATATGACAGATCACCATATAGTGAAACAAAAACTAAACTTGCTAAATCAAGAAATGGGGTGGCCAAATACATGTATTATGTAACAAGCCTAAATCAACATTTAGTTGATTTTTGTTCCACTAGATATCACTATGCCATTTAAAATGCTCATGTGAGCGGTCAGGATATGCCTCTTTTGTTTTTATAATGCATACAATAGAACCTCCATGAGAGGACACTTGCGCTAGAAAACACCTTTCTATAAAGGACAGCTTTCATTTGCAAAATTACCTTTGTTACTATTTAGCAACTCTCCGGTAAGAGGACACCTCTCCTTAAAGGACAATTTGGTTCTGAAATTAGGTGTCCTTTACAGGGAGGTTCTACTGTATATACTTGGCTAAATAAAAAGAAATTTATCAACAATAATTCCAATGTAAACAAGATAATCTGGAGCGGCATCAAGACTGTGTAGCACAATAGCAGAAATGTGGAAGCTGGTTTAGATCAACATTCAGACCCCATATAATGATAGTTTTTACTCCTCTCCCTGTTTCTTAGCCATTTGTTTCCCCAAATTATAACATATTTTTCCCTTTTATTTTTATTAAAGAACATTTTGATTTGTTACTTTGTGGGGGTTTTTATATGAAAGGTTTTTTTTTAGCATATTTTTATTTCAACAAGAGAATGCGCACACAATATTTACCGAAGTATATTTTTATATAGGGGAAAAAAGGATTGTTTCTTTCATATAATGTTTGTAAACATATTTTATATATTTCTCCCTGGATCTTCATAAAATCTCTTTGTAGAATATGAATTCCTAGGGTAACCAAACCAAACTATGTAGATAAGTTAATTATGTAACAATATTTGGGGTAACACCATGACTATAGTTATTGGTCTGAATTGGCATCCGTAGGATGATGAACACCACGAAATTGCTACCAAACACAAGATGACATAACAAAATTTTTTTAAAAAGGTAATTTCTATAGCACAATAATGTTGTCATTATCATTCATTTGGATTTGACTTGTTACCTTTTCTTTCTTATCTAATATATATCTATTTGGATTATAGATTATAATACAAGAAAATAAGACCTAATCCAAATAATTTTAAATCCAAATAATTTATTATTTGGATTTAAAATTATTTGGATTAGGTCTTATTTTCTTTGTATCCAAATTGTATTGTTTGTACATCAATTTAAACCTCTTCATTTATCTTTTTATTAAAAGAGAAAATTGCCACAAAGCACAAAATATAAACGGTGGCAAGGCGTTTCTTTATTCTTAAAAAGTATGAGTTTTCGGATCTCTATAATCCTTCCACAGGCATAGCTGTGAGATCTCATCTCATCATTCTCACCGTTTATATTTTTGTCGTTGTTTTTTAGATAGTTTTCCAGTTTGTGCCTCTCTTTCCTGGCATGTGCTAGCTATGTAAATCAAAATAATAAACAAGGAGATGAGTTTTTAAATTGATGTAAAACAGTATCTTCCATATTCTATTAAAATGTTTATATATTTAGCCATCTCACATACAAATCTTATCTGCAATCTGAATTGTGCTATTTTCCATGAAAAATTTAAAGTTTCTCTCTCTATATTTTTTTTACACCAATTAGTTCAAAATGACCTTTTAGTGAATTATTAAGAAACATCCCGCTGACGAGGGCCAACAGCCTACATGCTTGGTTGGATTTCCCTGATTTATCAAGAATAGATTATTTGGCCGATATTTGGTAATGAAACACATTTAGTTGGCTATTTAATCTTATAGACGTTCTATCAGTAAAAGTGGGTTCATTTTCAGATGTTTTTTTAATCATTTACATATTTCTCTATGCAAATATTTGTATTTAAATATTTATAGAGTTCTCTTTCTTCTTTTTATTCAATTATTATAATAGAAAGTGTTATAGAAAGGAATCTGTACAGAGAGAGACATATATATATATAATACCATCACTCAAACATTAGTCACTTTGAGTTAAAAGGCTATCTATTGAATATATTTATAGAAAAATGGAATCTCTGGATCTGCGAAAGAATTTTTTTTTGTTCTCTCAAAATATTTTGAGGGATTACTCTATCTTTATCAATTTATTTCACAAGAGACCTAACATTTTAAAAATAAATACAATAAAACTTTGCTAAAATGAACTGGGGATATAGTAAACCTTCCCTTATAATGAACAAAAAGTAATCAAACTTTTTTTATATCAAAATGCAGTGAACTATGGCTATAGTGAACCAATGATTCAGTCCAATTGGGGTTCGCTATAGAGAGGTTTAACTGTATTAGTTAGTTTACCTACCTATAGGAGAACTTTTGAATTATAATCTCTGACACGGTGATTCCACCAGGATTACAACAACAACAACAAAAAGCTTTATTAAGACCTTTTAGTCTTATACAGTTTCTCCATGCAGAATTGTAGGATACATACAGGAAAAAAGTAATAGTACCTTAATGGTGATATGATATTTATATACAGGAAATATTATATAAAGACAATCAAGCTAATAGATTTACCAGGATTACAAGAACAGGTCACCCCAATTACATTTGAGGGGGTTGAGAAAACTTTCCCACTCTCTACATCAAATACCTCACAACCTCACCAGAACATATTCTAAACTGCATCGGATCAAACAGAAAGGAACTCTTCAACCCTGAAGTGGTCTTGAGAAAGCTGGATGTACACATCCTCTAAGAAATAATTTGCAGACTGCACATAATAGCACTATCATTATTAAGGAAACCAATGAACCAAATATTGGAATATTACTTAAGACAAACCAGCTGTGAAAGGATTTCAAATCAGCTCAATTTTTCCTGCAGTTTGCTCCCCTTCCTCTTGAAGATGTATGTAGGGATGACATTTAATATAGTGTTCAGTCTGTATGTTGGAGGTCATTGTGTGCAAGTCCTTTTAGTTACAGTGGAACCTCATTATAACACAACTTGGATATAACCTCAGAATTCTCAAGTCTAAGTGTCCTAATTGTTTTAACCGTGGTTATATTAATAGTCCCAAGTGCAATGTTGTTACAACAGTTTGAAATTGTATATGAGGGAAGCTGTTTCCAGTTTTCCTGCAGTTTGCCCCCTTCCTCCTAAAGGTGTATGTAGGGACGGCATTCACTATAGTGTTCAGTCTGTATGTTGGAGGTCATTGTGTGAGAGTCCTTTTAGTTACAGTGGAACCTCATTATAACACAACTTGGTTATAACCTCCAAGTGTCCTAATTGTTTTAATCGTGGTTATATTAATAGTCCCAAGTGCGATGTTGTAACAACAGTTTGCAATTGTATATGAGGGAAGTTGTTTTTGTGAAGTTGATTCCTTCAGGAGTTCTCTAAACACACACACACACTGACATGCACAAATTAATTTTAAAAATAATAAAAAATGCAGCAGACCTCCATGAAAGGACACTCACGCTAGGGGACACCTCTCTACAAAGGACAGTTGTCATTTGCAAAATTATCATTTTTACTATTTAGCAACTCTCCGGTAAGAGGACACCTCTCTCACTTTGGTCCTGCAATTAGGTGTTCTTTACAGGAAGGTTCTACTATAACATAATTTTTCTTTCTTATCACCCTCATTTTAAATAAACTAAACTCAAGAAATAAGTTAAAAGCTGATGAGTGTTAAAAATAGTCCCAATACAATAGGCATTAAAAAGAGAGGATTGTGTTCTAGCTGGTAAAAAGTAGCTTCAATTAACCTTGAAGTAGGCAGCCATCAATGGGTGTAGATATATAGATCTGTCTCACCAATCTCTCTAGGTTACCAGTCAAAACATTGTCGCCATTAATACCAGAGTAGCTGCTTCTTTTATTATTGTTTTTGTTGTTAACCTTTACCTTGAATTGCAGACCCACTTCTCTGAATGTATTATGTAATACTACCTCTCTCCCACACAATCTGACATGTTTTATGCAATTTTACCACTGGAAAGTGATATTTATAAGTTTATTTATGGCATGGAAGTTTGGCGTTATGGGAATTAGAAGCATTTTCTATCCAGATTTGGTGTAGGCTGGTGTTGACAAATAATTGTTTGAGAGCTAAGCCCCCATAGGTAATCTTAGACTATTTTGGCTCATTTGTTATTTAGTATTTTATTCCTAGCATTTTTTTTTTGTTTAGTGCTTTTTAAAAATTTTGACTTATTATTTCAATAGCAAAATGATGTCTCACAAGAGACATGTGTGGCCAATAGAAATATAAATTCTATATTTTTTATATAAATTATTTTTAACAAAGATATTAGATATTGGAGGTTATTTTCGCCAATTTCAGTTTATAAATATGCGATGATTGCCTTGTGGTCGGTAGGGTAGGTTTTCACACTTTGTAAATTTCGTGGATTTTATCTTGCAAAAAATGTAATCAATTCTAGTTTTGAAGTGTTTGTTATTTACAATTGCTTCATGCATGTAACCATTGGTTCCTGGATTTATGAATCTGTAAACGTTGATTATTTTTCTTTAAAAATTCATGTAAAAATGAATGTTTCCGTCGCGATTTCGTTCTGAGAAGAATGCCTATCGCGGATGTTAAAATCGCCAAATCGGGTGTATGTCTATAAAGTTCTGTATAAGTTATATATCACTGTAAGCTTCATCGGGATCATGGGATAAATGTATATTTATTATAGTAGCATTCTTTCTGTATAGGACGCACTCAATGGCGCATATTTTTCCTTTTTTTTTTTTTTGTTGTAAAGTTTGCGCAGAGAATAGAGCGTCTCATGATTTAAAGTTGACCGCCGCCACAAGTTAATGGCTCATTTTAATATACGACCAAGTCTTTGAATTCTTTTTGCAGTTTTAATATTTCTACATTCATTTCTTGGATTGCGTAAATATTCGCTTCGTTATTTTTCATCCAGTTCTGTATAAATTCGTTCTTTTCTTTTCCGGCAATACCGTGGGCGTTGAGCGTGATTATTTTCGTGAAATCTGGTTGTAGAATGACACAGGATGGCTCACAATGGTCTAACATGTTATGGAAAATAAGGGCGAATGTAGGGTAAGAGGATAAAAAATAGGGATAATAGGGTTAGAGGATATAAGAATGACAGAAGTAAATTGTAAACGATTTAATCCTCGTTCATCGTTTTAAGGATTTTTTTTCACCTTATATATTTTATCCCTTAGAAGTGGCTGTTCCTCGGTCTTCATGTTAACAGAGCTACTCTTTGTTTCAAAGAGTTCCTTAAGGTAGCTGTGGAAGTCTGGTATTAGGTCAGGATGTTTCTCGAACTGTTCCTGTATCTTACTTTTCTTCGGAATTCCAGCTTTCCTAAAAATTGTTGCTAATATTGATTTCATCTCAGGGTTGGGCCGATGTTCGCACGCTTCCAGCTCCCTTTCGAACTGTGAGGAGGATATCGAACATTCTGAAAGACAGGTCGACATGTTGTCGTCTTCCTCGGCGGTTTCTCCCTTCAATGTTGTTTCTGCATCTGGCAGCCCCGCCGGATTGAGATTCGTATTGGGGATCTTCTCCTCTTGTGTGTCTTTGGTCTGGATGGACTCTTCCTCTCTACTCAGCTCTTGGAGTGAAAGTGTTTCTTCCCCTTTACTTTGGGGATTCGGCTTCGCCTTTTCCCCCATGTCGCTTAGTTCCTTAGGGCGGATTTCTCCGTTTGGGGAGACTGAACTTTTTTTTTGTCAGAGGTTCCTGTGGTCCCCAATTCGTTTTCTGGTCATTATTCGGAGTTTGTGCTGGTGGTTTGGGACGCGATGAGGGATTCAATGCCTCGGCGAACGTTCTGGTGACTCCTGCTCTAATGGCGGGGTCAAAAGAGCATTTATTTTTTGTGTGCCCATGCCTCCTGCACGCGGCACAAACCACGTTTTCCCCAATGAAGACTTAAAATGGTCTTTCCATGTGGGTGATGGTAATCACAGCGGGCATTGGTGTTTTGTCTTTGTTTTTGAATACTATCTCTCTTCTTAGCGAAGAGAGATGTTTGCGGGTTATCTGTTGGGAAGGGGAGAGGACAGATGCTCAACACCTGTCCTTAGGGCGCTAGGGTCTTCACAATTTCTTGGTCTTGAATAAAGGCGAGGACACCTGACAAGATGTATTTATTTGCTACCCTGAAAAGCGGGGATGGGTAAACTGTCCTGTTTTTCACTTTGAACCTATTGTTTAAGAGCAACTCGACTTGTTTTTCATTTACATACCGAGTGGATGTTGTCAAACCCGATGATTTTCCAGATTCTGATTAGATGTTCTTCAGCAGAACCGTCGGGAAGGACTTCAAATTGTATAGTTGTATTAATTTCCTTACTTCTTTTTTCATAGGTAAATTTTCTTTTTTCATAAAATTTTTTTTCTTTCCTCATTATTTTTTCCTTGCAAATTTTCCAATTGATTTTCATTTGTTGATGACCATGCAAATTTTTCTTTTGCGATTAGCGATAATGATGATGTGTCAGGTGATTCATGAGCAGCCAATGATTCAACAGATGATGACGATGACGCAACGACAGACTCGGCCGTTGCCATGGTGATATCTCCAAGTTTCAACTTGAAACTTGAAACTTGGAAAGTATGAAAATTAAACGAAGAACAAAAATTAAACGATGACTATGGTTGAAGAACAATACACAGAAATGAAGGGCAGTTGATGGGGAGCACAAATATGAAGTTGGATTCTTTCTAGTACCTCTAGAGCAGCTGCGAAAGGCGAAAGACTCAGAGCGCGATCAGGAGGCGGCACACACCAAAGTATGTATGTGTGTTTGTTGTGTTGTATTAATGTATGTATGTGTGTTTGTTGTGTTGTATTAATGTATGTATGTATGTATGTATGTATGTACAACAAAATCGATTTTTATTAAGTCATAAAGAACAACGTTACAATTTTAAGGGTTAGTGGGGGAGGGGGTACAATTAAAATCTACATTGATGAAAAATTTATAAATATCGTATTTTGTTCTGTTTAAAATGCGACGTAATTCGATCTTTTCCTTTTCGAGGATGAATTTAGAAGGATTGAACCTGTATAGAGGGTCGGTGTTTCGGCATTCTTTAATAGCGTTGTCGATAAATGGTTTCGTCATAGCGCATTCTGTATAGCGATGCTGGATATCTGGGGGTCCGCCGCAGGCGGTGCAGGAAGCTTTTCCATTTCTTGTAGGGTAAGGTAGAGCTCTCAGCTTCAAACGCCATGCGATGTCGTCGTATATATTAATTCTTTTGTGCCAGCAAGGCGCAGTGTCGAATGTCCATTTGGCCGTTTTTTCTTCAGCGTACTTCAAATTAAAATAGGACGATATGATTATTTGGCGTAACGCGCTGCTTCTGAACCGTGAGAAGAGGCGTGATTTGTACGTAATGGGAAGGTGAACGCAGGAGGGATGGTTGTTTGGTTTAAAATTCATAATTTTCGTTTCATTGTAGAACGTAGTGATTCTTTGAAAATCGTTCTGAATGTTTCGCGTGGCGTGGGAAAATAAATCGTTGATATCTCGTATTTCACCGTTTAAATCCAAAAAGTCTTTCAGACGTCTCAGGCCTCGTGCATTGAAGATGGCAGGATTTTGCATATAAAGGCCGTGTAAAAGGCGGCATTTTAAAAGCACGATGTGTAAAAAGTCGTTTTTCGAGAGGCTTTTAAAATCGATATGAAAGTTTGGCGCGATGTTTTTCCAGCTTGATAGAGTCTGCTTTCGTCGTGGCGATAGAAAACTGTGCAAATCGTAGTTAAACAGATTGTAGTAGTTTGTCGAATTTTTGTTTACAAAAAGAAAATCGTTTTCGTTTTTTTCCCCGTTAATAGACCTTTGTATACGTTTTAGAATAAAGAGGTCGCGCTGAGTAGCCAAGTGCAGCAGGCCGAGGCCACCCCTCTCGGCGGGCAGGCAATTTATTGACGAGGTCATCCAGGTTGTTTCATTATAGAGCGCGTCATCTAAGTCCTTTTGTAGTTCGTTTAATGTAGAATCGCTTGGTAAGATGGCGTTAATCATGTAGGTAAATTTTGGTATAAAGTTCGCATTTAAAAATCGCGTCTTGAGGTGGAGGGGGAGCGTTAAAATGTTTTGTTTTGCAATTAGGGCTGAATGGCGGAGGTAGGAACGAAGATTTTCAGTTTGCATTTTTAAGGGCGTTTTGGAATTCTCAAAATGTATACCGAGGATATCAATTGTGTCGTTCCGCATTTCTATATCTTCTGGCCTATCGGTCCTGCTGCTCCAATTGCCGCACCACAACCCCTTACTCTTTTTAAAATTAATAGCGATGCCGGATGTTTTCTCGAAGTTTTTAAAACAGTTATAAATACGCTTAAAATCAGTTTCGTCTTTTAAAAATAAGATAAAATCGTCGGCATATGCATATATCTCGGACGTAGAGCTGAGGTTTCGACGAAGATGATGTATGAGAGACGTCGTGGCAAATGAAAAAAGCAGCGCGGACAAGCCGCAGCCCTGACGCACGCCTCTATTTACGTCGAATTCAGGAGAGCACTCGCCGTTCATGTCGATTTTTATTTTATTTCCACTAAAGACGATTTTAATCCATTTCAGGAAAATATCGGGGATATCGAGTCTTTCAAGCGTAGCGATAATAAACGGTCTGTTAATCGAATCGAACGCCTTCTGTAAGTCGAGAGTTACGATTGCGAGGGGCGTATTAAATAAATTCGATTCATAAATATTTTTCTCAATTTCGGGGATGATATCGAATATAGAACGGCCGGGAATGGCGTACTTCTGTTCTGTTGGTATCATGCGCGCAGAGTACGGCTTGATTTTTGTGAGTAAAATTTTCGATAAAATCTTATAATCCGTGTTCATAGAGGTGATCGGGCGCCAATCGTTCAGAGTTCGCGTATTAGGAGTTTTCGGTAGTAGAAACATTTTACCAGCACTCATGTGGTCAGGTAGGGAGTTTTCTAATTGCGCTTCATAAAAAATTTCTAGTAAAGAGTCGGCGGCGATGTCACAAAAATCTTTATAAAATTCGGCGGGGATGCCATCATCGCCGGCCATCTTTCTATTGGGTAAGAGCTTAATCGCGTTTAAAATGTCGTTTTTAGTTATAAAATTCTCTTCGTTGAAATGAAATTCGATATCGAGGCGCGGAATAATATTTACATAATTTCTAATGTCTTCTAAAATAATCGATTCAGCTGCCTTCGTTTTATTTTGATAAAAGGCGAAAATATAGTTTAGGATAGCGTCGTTGTTGTTGAGGAATTCATTGTTGTCATTGTAAATAGCAGTAATTGCGGGTTTGAGGCGTCTAAATTTCGTAAAAGTGTATTTTTGACAGACTTCCGCAGTTTCTGAGATTAGTTTTTTCAAGCATCTCCAATGCGCCTTCGCGCCAATATAGTTAAAATTCGTAATGAAACTCTTGTGTTCGTATAAGAATATTTCTTTGAAGATATGAGAGTTAAAAATTTTCGAGTCGATGTTCCTTTTAAAAAATTGCGTATTCCTTGTTCGTAATCGCGTGATAATGGCGTTGTGGTCAGATAAGTCGTATGCAATAGTTTCGCATTTAATAAGATTAGGTGTAAAACTTGTCGAGCAATGTATATAATCTTTTCTGGTTCTAAAAGGCGTGTTATGGATGAGAGCTTCATGCGTAAAACCGTTAAGTCCAGGATTAACATGTTTAAAAATATCGATAAGATTGTTTTTTTTGTTAAAATCCGAAAGTAAGTTGAATTTTCGACGAGAGTCTGTCTTGCCCGGTTTGTCGCGAATGTTAAAATCTCCCAATATGAACGTCGCGGTATCACTAGGGTAATCGTCCAAGTAGTTTTGTATTAATTGTAAATCGTTGAATGCTTCATCGGGATCGTGAGAGAGGTGTACATTAATAACAAGTACGATGCTCCTGTTCATTAAAATCTCTATTGCGCATATTTTCCCATTCTTTAGTGTTTTAAAATTTGCGCTAAAAATCGAGCGATGTATTAAAAATAGTTGTCCGCCGCCGCGAGAAATGGGTTCATTTACATAGATATCAAAAGGTGTTAAGTCTTGTCGCGTATTGAAAGTTTGTATATTCGTTTCTTGAATTGCGTATATTTCTGCTTCGTTTATCTTCAACCATTCTTTTAAAAATTCTTGTCTTTGCTTGTTCGCGATTCCACGGGCGTTCAACGTTAAAATTCTTAAAAACTCTAAATTTACAGCGTCGCAGGAAGGCTCACAAGAGTCCAACATCCTATAAACGAAAGAACAAAAAGAGATAAAATAGATAAAACAGTAAAATAATAGCATAAAGAGAGTAAAAGAGTAAAAATTTGCGTTAGTTTTAAAAGGAATGTATTTACAATAAACACGAGAGCGAGAAGATAAAAGAGAAAGTATAAAGTAAGAGATAAAAAGGACGAAATAAAAAGAGAGAGTTCAAAAAAAGGTAAAAAAAAAGCGTTTCAATCTTCCTTCATTGTTCTCAAAATTGTTCTCATTCTCTGGATGTCGTTATTGAGTCTTTTCCTGTCTTCGCTTCTCATATTCCTGATGTCTTTTTTCTTTCTAAAAGGTCTTCCAGGTGGCAGGTGACATCAGGCAAAAGATCGGGATATTTTATTATTTGTTCATTAATTTTTATTTTCCTGGAGTTACCAGATCTCCTGAAGATGGTGGCGATCGCTTTCTCAAGCTGTGGATTTGGCTTCTGCTCACACTCTATCAAATCCCTTTCATGCTGGGAGGAGGTCATAGACCAGTCTGATAGGCTGGCCATCGACTCATCATCTTCATCTGTATCTTTGTTTAAAGGTTTCTCAGCTTCTGGCAAGCCCGCTATGAGGTGTTCTAAGTCGAGGATCTCATCTTCCTTTTGTGGTGCTTGTATGAGGTTCTCTTTTAGACTCGCCAAGTCACAGGGCTGATCCACAGGTTCATTCATTTTAGATCTTTTATCCTGGCCTTCTATTTTCTGTCCACTAGTCTCACTCTCCGAAGTCGCGAGGGGTCTTTTCTTGGTAGGAGGGTCCCTCGTTTCCTGGGCCGGCTGTTTTTCTGCGTTTTGCTCTTGTTCAAAGTTTTCTGGCAGTGATGGGGTGCTCAGAGCTTCAGCGAAGGACCTCGTGATATTCGCTCTAATCTGCGGGTCGAACGGGCATTTGGTTCTCGTGTGCCCATGCCTTCTGCATGCGTTGCACACCACATCCTCACCGATGAAGACCTTAAAGGATTCCTCCATATGGGTTATAGAAATCACGGCCGGCATCGGCGTTTTTTCTTTATTTTTAAAGACAATTTCTCTTCTGAGCGAAGAGAGGTGTTTCAGAAGGGGATTGTTGGTAGGGAATGGGAGCGGGCGGATGCTCAGAACTTGGCCATAAGGTGCCAGAGCCTTCGTTATTTCCTGGTCCTGGATGAAGGCGAGGACGCCCGACAGGATGTATTTACGGGACGGTCGGAATAGTGGGGATGGGTAAACAGTTCTGTCTCTGACCTTAAATCCATTTGTCAGGAGAACTTCAGCCTGCTTCTGATCTGCTACAGAGACAATGGCTTGTCCATTAATTTTTCCCACGGAGTGGATATTATCAAATTCAATAATTTGGCCAATGCCGATCAGATGTTCTTCGGCGGATGCTTCTGAAAGGACTTCAAATTGGATCGTTGCCTTTATTTCTTTACTTCTCTTTTCGAAGGTAGTTTTTCTTTTTTCGTCAAATATCTTTTTTTCTTCAGATGAAAATTGATATTTTTGCCTTTGCAAATTTTCCAGTTGATTTTCAGTCGTCGGTAGAGATGCAAATTTTTGCTTTGCGATATGCGAAAGTGATGATGTTGCAGGTGGATTATGAGCGACCAATGAGGCGATGGATGATGACGATGATGCAACGACCTTCTCGGCCATTGCCATGGTGATGGTTGCCAAGTTTCAACTTGAAACTTGGCAAATATGCTGATTTACAATGAACAAAAATTCGAAATGTGACTATGGCAGGGAAACTATATGCAGAAATGAAGAGCGGATGATGGAGAATAAGAATATGAAATTTGATTTCAGCTTAGATTCTCAGAAAAGCAGCGAAAGGCGAAAATACACGGAGCTCGCGCGACGCGTGGTCGCACGGTCGATGTATGTATGTATGTATGTGTGTTTGTTGTGTTGTTTAATGTATGTATGTATGTATGTATGTATGTATGCATGCATGTATGTGTGTTTGTTGTGTATGTATGACAATTTGACAATTAAATAATTTTTATTGACCGCTGGTCAACAATTACTCACGAGGAGTCAAAAGGGCAAACTATGTACATTGATCAGGAGGGCAAGGCTATCCTTAGCTTGTGAATTCCCCTGCGAATGGTGGGATGGCTGTTCCGAGTTCGCTCGAAAGCAGCGTCAAGGAAGCCCGCGAGGGTACTCCCCTGCTCAGGTGAGAGATCCTTGAGTAGATCCAATCTATCTTCGCGGTATAAGACCGCAAACATGACGGCATCCAGGGAAATCCCTGGCTCCAGCAGGGGCTCAAAGCCGGGTTCAGTGATCATTACATTGAAGATTGTATCTAACTCCGGCATCAGATCGTCGTCATCCTCCATCGGGTCAGGTGGTGGAAGCGGAGGTGTAGTCGTGGCCGGTGTCGTCTTTTGCCCCTGGGGAGTGGGCGGTGTTGGCTCAGCGAGCCGAGGCGCAGGCAGTGGGGGTACACAGCGCTCTTCTTCCGTCATCGGAACGTCCTCCTCCATCTCCGTCGGGGCGGGCGGCGGGGGTGTTATCATAGCAGGTGTCAGCTTGTTGGAAGTGAGCGGCGTTGGATGAGATGGTCGAGGCGCAGGCAGTGTGGATGTAGGGGGCACTGCGGCTGGACCGGTCCTCAGCTCTGACATGACCTGTCGCAAGACCTTATAAATGTTGCTACTTCCTCCGGGCCTTAGGTCGAGGATTTGGTTTATTAGGCCGGCAAGAGCATTGCTCTGCGGAGGGGTCAGATGGCGACCACGCTTATGTGCCTTGGTCTTTGAGGAGAGGAGGTCCAGAACCTCCTCCCGCCCAAGGCCAAGGGCGTCAGTTCCAGCGAAGGACACGCTGGGACTTCTCTTTATGAAGGCTGCGAGGTCAATTCTCGTGCACTTCTTATTTTATGACGCGGAGGAAGGGATGGACTCCTCCACGGCAGTCATCTCGATGTCTTGAGTGATGTTTGCAGGCCCGAGGATCTCCTGGGATGCGGGATCTCTAGGAGCCTGCGATGACGGATCAGGGGTCACAGGTGGAGGGGCAGGAGGCGTCTCCTCCGTAGGTGAGGCCGAGGGCGTTGTTGGTGATGGTCGGGGGGCGCCTGCTGGGTGGATTGCAGCTCGGGCCGCGGGCGAGGCACCGGAGATCTCCAAGGGAGGCGCCGGTGCTGAATGCTGGGGCGTAGGCCGCTGAGGCGGTGCAGGGGTGGTTGTTGGTTGGAGGCCGGCAGGGGAAGCTGGTGGGGCCGATCTGGTGGTGTTGACCTGCCCTGCAAGCAGGGGGCAGTTGGCCCTCCGGTGCCCTTGTCCGTGGCATCTGGAGCACTTGATGCCCGATGATAGGTAGGCGGGCCAGGCCTCGCCTTTGATCGGAATATCGAGGCGGGTGGGGAGCCTCTCGGTAGTCACTCCATCGTGGAGGACAATGAACGCCTCACGGCGGCCGTCGCAGTAGATGTATGGCCCGGTCTTCATCATTTTGGGCGCGATGGATGTTATGCGCCCATAGGGCTTTAGGGCGTTGATGATGGCTGAGTCCTCCACGAAGAAGGGGAGGTTGCCCACCGTTATCCTCTCCGCTCTTTTGCGGAAAGGAAAAACCCTGAGGAGAGTGCCCTCAACCTCAAGGCCCTCGTTTATGAGGCGCTCGGCCAGGCCTCTGTTAGCCAATCCCAGAAGTTGGTGGCCATTCACCTTGGAGATCTGGATAACACCGGCGGTTCCTCCAAGCATTCTGTCCAGTGCCCTCAGATAGTGGAAGGGCTGTAGTTCTGGGCCATGCTCCAGGTATACGCAGTGTTCCTCAGACGAGGATGCCTGCCGCGTCCGGGCTTCTGCGATGTGGGCCCTGGTCGTTCTCAATTCTTGGGCCCGCGGCACCGATCCCGCCGATGATTGCAGACGGCGATTGGTCCTTGCACTTCCGATGTTGGAGGATGGTGCAGCCGCTGTAGGCGAATTCAATACACGGCACCTCTTCTTGGTTTTCACGACAGTAAAATCGTCGTCTGTCCCGGGGTTCATGACTTCGTCACAATCTGCCCAGTTCCTGATGGTAAGGGCAGCGCCATTAGATGACGAAGCAGCCGCCATGCCGGACGTGACGTCGACGCGCGCGGCGGCCAGATTTGCATTTCTAACGCCTACCGGCGGATTTGCATATTCTCGAATTTCAGAGTTTTCTCTAGAATTTATCTTCTGAATTCCGTTTTTCTGCGAATTCTTCCCACCAGTAGGAGATAGGATGCTGGGCCTTCCAGGCTCTTGTCCAGCAGATTCCACGCTCCTTGGCGATGCCGAACTCGGCAAGTCTAGGGACATTTCATCGCTCGCCAGAGGCGAAAATACGGAGCTCGTGCGACGCGTGGCCTCACGGTCAACGTATGTATGTATGTATGTATGTAGACAACAAAATCGATCTTTATTCAATTAAAAAACGTCGTTACACAGTTCAAATGTTAGTGGGGGAGGGGGTACAATTAAAATCAATTTCGATAAAATATTTGTATATATCGTACTTCGCTCTATTTAAAATCCGTCGTAATTCTATTTTTTTGTGGTCGAAGATGAAGTTTGGAGCGCTGTATAGGTGGTCGACTCTTCGGCAGTCTTCATACGCTTTATTGATATATCGCTTAGCAACTGGGCATTCCAGGTAGCGGTGTTGGATGTCAGGCAGTCCTTTGCAGGCGATGCAAGCGGTTTTGCCCATTCTGGTCGGGTACGGTAGGGCTCATAATTTAAGAGATTTGATCTACAATTTTTTTAACAATGTAATTTTATATTTTCACCTGTGCAGAAATAACATCCTTATAAAGAAATATTCTTAAATGAGGTAACTTAGAAATACAAGGTTCTTTATTACAGAGAATTACCATCCCCCCCCTCCCCATGCTACGATACACTTCAGGCACATTTCACACAATCTCTAGCTGCACAATTATGATTCTGCAATTGATGAAACTTTGTTTTATATGCTCTAAAGCACCCATAAACCAATTTTGTTATTTTTTTAAATTATCCCATTGTATAATTATACAAGGTCATGGAGACCAAATTCTTAGATAATGGGTAAAAAGAGCTGCTGTTGTTGGTTGGCTATCTAGGGGGCATTACATGACAGTCAGACTTTGTCCCCATTTTGTTCAATGAACTTAAGCTATTGCTATATGCAAGTCCCTTACAAACCAAATATGATCTAAACCTAAGGGTTCCATTTTTTTATTTATTTAACAGTTGGGAGAGACACGCCATATCCACAATTTGGATAATTGCGTGTATATTTTAAATTATATACAATTAATACAATTGAACATTGGAAATCATTAAAATTAAACGTTCGATGTCAAATTTTACATATAGTAATTATAAGTAGTAGCTTGAAATATGTACAGTCAACACTTTCGCCTCAAAATATACATCCTGCAGAATCTATTAAACTTGATGTATTGGTCTTTATTGCAAGCAGCTTGTTTTGTATTAGTCAGGTAAAGTTGGTTTTCTTCCCTTAGATCAGAAGTTAATGGACAGTTTATCAGAAGGTGTTCAGGGGTTTGTTGTTCGTTTCCACAAGTGCATGCAGGTGAACCAATTTTGCCAATTCTAAACAAATATATGTTGAAGTCACCATGTCCAGTAAAAATTGAACGTTATAGAAGTTGGGTTGAACATAGTTAGGAATTCTTGAAGTATCAAAGAATCCCTTGAAATTATCATTGGCACCTCCATAGTATTCCTCAAATTGCTGGTTTATAAAATTAGATATAATTTTTCTTTTAGTTGGATCTGATTTTTTGTATCCAATATTTATTTTTAGTATATTTGTTTCAATAAAATCCGTGAGCTTTGGTGTTCTAGCAACAATATGAGTACAGTTTGAAGATGTTGAATTATAAACCTGTGTACTGTGCTTCAAAATTTTGTACTGCAGAGAGTTTAATTTATCTTTGACTTTTTTGGGTATAAAGTTGTACCAGATCGTGGAACCATAAGTTAGTGAACTTCGAAACAGTGTCTTATAGAGTTCTATTCTTCTTTTACTGTCCAGTCCCCATGCTTTCCCGGTTAATCCAATTAGGTATCCACTAGCTCTATTTGTCTTAGTAATAATCTCATCAATATGGGGCACAAAATCCAATTTGTTTTCATTTCTATGATTTTTAAAAGTTATTCCCATAATCTTCAGTTTTTCCACCCGATTGGCAGTGATAGTGTTCGGAATTTTTGCAGCTATTTTGCTCTTAAACAAGTATAAGATTTTCGTTTTCTCTTCAGATACGGTCAACTTATTGTTTTCCCACACCAGTCTAATATTCTCCCCATGACCTTTCCTGTTGTATTCCGAAGTTCTGTCAAGTTATTTCCCCAACATATCACAGTTATATCATCCGCATAAGCAATGATTTCACTGTTTGGTTCTGAATAGTTATTCAATAAATCGTTTAGAATAATATTCCATATTGTAGGGGATATAGGCCCACCCTGTGGACATCCCTTGCTTAATTTTTTATGGGTTTCATTTGATGAGTATCTAAATCTACCTCTTCTATTATTAAGAAAAGACTGTAATAGTTTTATTATTGAAGCTTGAACGTTGTCCTCATCTAGTCTTTTCAGCACCATCGGCCACCATGCATTGTCGAACGCTCCACTTATATCAACTGCGATTATAGCTGTATATTCTTTGTTTTTATGTTCTAGAGCTATTTTGACAATTTCATTTAATGCAGAGATAGTAGATCTTGATCTTCTAAATCCATGTTGACGATTGTTGAGCAGATTCGAGTCTTCATAAAATTTTATTAGTTTGTTGTTAATTATTTTTTCAAATATTTTGGAAATGTTTGAGTTGAGACAAATGGGTCTGTAGCTTTTATAAATTTTCATGTCTGTTTTACCTGGTTTGGGAATAATTATTACCTCAGATTTTTTCCATTCATTCGGATAATAATTTAAATCTAAGCATTTTTGAAAAAGTTTCACCAGTATTGGAACTATTAGTTGTTTAGTATGTTTTATCATATTGTTAGAAATATTATCAATTCCAGGCGTTTTCTTTGAGTTTAGTTCATCAATTATTCCATTTACTTCATTGGGCGTTATTATTATATTTTCTTTATTATGAAATCCTAGAGTATAGTTCCTTATGTTTTTGTGGAAGGTTGTGTCTTCATTATCTCTATCATCGGGGAAAAGGTTGTTCAAAAGTTCTACTGTGTTGTCTTCTGGAATCATTCTTCATCTTTATTCACTTCTAAGATTTCCAAAATTCCCTTTCGGTTAGAACTGTTTTTAATATTTTTGTATACCCTGTATAAATTTCCATATGTTTTTTTTGATTTGATGTCCTCTAAGAAAAACCTCCAAGACATTCTTTTAGCCTTATTTATTTCCCTGACGTATTTGTTTCTTGCACTTTTATACTGTTGTTGAATATGGATAGAGGGATTTTTTGCCCGATAATAGGAGTTACGGAGGTATTTACAATATCTCTCAAGGCGTGTCAAGTCCGCGTTCCACCATCTGTTTATGTTGTTTTTTTTCTTAGTTTAAGAGTATTATACGCTGCTTCAATGAGCGTGTTCGAAAGTTCTTTTACGGCGCTATCGACGTCTTTCCTTGTATTTGCTGTATCTAAAAAGTTTTCAATATTATTTTGATCTATTTTATTGAAATTCTGGCCAAAATTTGACCAGTTCGCCTTTTCTTCACTGAATTTCCATGTGGAATAATTAGTAGCTGTGGTGAAATTATCAGTTGTATGTACTTAATATATTATTGCTACATGATCAGAGATCTGCGATATTTGTTCTGTGTGTCAGTCTCTGATAGCTGCTATTGCTTGTTTGTTAGTCAGCGTAAGATCAATCACACTAGCATTTCGACATGTAGTGGATTTATTATTATGTATGATTAAGTTCGTTTCGTCAATGATGGGGATCAATCTATGCCCGTTGTAATTTTTTGTGGAATCATACCATAATGGCGATCTGGCGTTAAAGTCACCACTTATAATTAGGGGCGTGTTTATAAATGTTTCAGTTAGTGATCTGAAGAATGTTTCGTGCTCCTTTCTCATAGAATTGGGGTGAATATAAATATTTGATATAGCAATTTTCTTACCTTCTGTTTGTATAGAAATGGCTGTGGCGAAGGAGTTAGTGAATTCATTTATTAGTTTAATTTGTAACGCATTGTTTCTAACAATTATTGCTGTATTTATATTTGGACTGTTCTCCTGATGATATATTATATTGTTTCCTGGAAAAATTATGTCTTCTTTTATTTTATAAGGCTCCTGAATCAGAATTAAGTCTGTGTTTATGAATTTTTTGGATGAACATAGTTCACTCATGCAGGTATTGCTTTTCCTAGCATTTTGTTGAATAATTTTAATTCTATCAGTAGCAATTTTTCTTTCATTCATATGCATTCAAATTGTGTTTTAATTCTTGTTCTCCTCTTCTTGAATTGTTGAGTAGTCGGTACGCTGCATTGTGTTTTTAATCTCTCTTTCGTAGATCGGGCACGCTTGGGTATTTGGTTTATGATCTAAATTTCCATTCTTAAAATATGGGTGCTTGCAGCAATTGCTGCATCTTATTATTTCGGAGCAGTGATGCTGTCCTTCCATTCCACATTTTACACATTTCTTTATATTTGGGCAGTTTCTGGTCCGATGTCCAGGGTGAAATAAATAACAGTTTTGGCATTGATCAACAAGAACTTTATCCCTAATATCGCACCGTTGGATATCAGTGTATATTTTGCCAAGTTTTTTAATAGTAGCATAGGCCCCCGGGGAGACCCTCAGAACTACATCTTGCTCAGCCTTTACAGATTTAATAGGAAATAAGACCTTGATCTCATTATTTAGCCCAGCAAGTTCTGGGTTCATCTCACAGATTATCGTTACCAAATTTGTTAGATCTGTTATTTTGTTAATCGACTTAACCAAAATTGTAGGATCTCTTAGTTTTGGCTTATATATTTTGCTGATTTGGTTGATTTCATCAAGCTTCTTGAAACTTTCAATCAGTTGGTCTATATTTTGATCATTAGGCAGTTTAAGGATCGTCCCTTTTCTTGTATTTATTATTCTATTGATTCTTGTTTTATTGCCCTCTTGTCTAAGAAATTTGATACCCTCATTTACCTTTTGTTGTACCTGTGATATTGCTTGATTTTCATTAGCTGTTATAAAAATGGTTTGTTCCTTAGTATTTTGTCGTACTTTTTGTGTAAGTAAGTAAGCTTTGTTTTTAGCCACTTCTGCATACGAATCTTTACTTAAACCCTTCCCAATTATCTTTGATAAATCGTTATTGATTACCGTAAAGTTATTTTGCATACATTCTTCGATTTTGTTTATTTTCTGATCAATTTTAAGTGATTCTGTTATATTATCCTTTATCTGTTTTATTGTGCCCCTTAAATATCCTATATCTTGTTTATTTAATGTTTTTTGATTGTTATCAAATTTATCCGTAAAATATTTGCATAGTTCATCTAATCGTTCTACAATTAGAGCATTCATTTTCAAATTTTTACATATTTAATAATAAACCTTCGAAAATTCAAACAGCAATTGCCGATCAAAAGTTAATATTATTTTTGATTTAAGCTATTTATATATAAAATTTTAGTTTTATAACAGGCAAGGAAGAAGTTTTATAAACAAAGCTTACCGGAGTTAGCAGAGCCAAGCGACGCACGTCCGCACGTTCCATGGAATTTACAATCATTAGAAACTAATTATAAGAGCAACTCGACCACGATATCCTAATTCTAAAATGTCTCCAAGTTTTAAGTCCTATTTATTTCAACCATGGTTATAACAAGAATGATCTCCAAGTGATGTTATAACGAGGGTAAACATCAATTATCTCTTTAATGACTTCTAATAAACTCTGAGAGAAGAATTTAAAAAACAATAACAAGACTCATAATGAAACACTCTATAAAGGAATTACAATACAACCAGATGGCACAAGAACCTACAGGACATGCAACAATTGTCCTGGTGTGGAACTAACACCTACCAACATATTCTCATGCCCAGCAATGGCCGCAGCCTTTCAGAAAATTGACATGGACTCAGAGCAGCAGCTTTACACACCCAAGTTAGAGGATATTGCAACAACTGCTGTGATAGAGATGCATGGAGATATCTGAGGCTCTTCATTAGACATGACAACAACAATACAGTATACACACCTTTGAGAATATCAAAGAAATACAGTAGAACCTCCATGAGAGGACACCTCTCTACAAAGGACAGTTTTCATTTGCAAAATTATAAATTTTACTATTTAAAAACTCTCTGGTAAGAGGACACCTCTCCCTAAAGGACAATTTGGCTTTTCAATTAGGTGTCCTTGACAGGGAGGTTTAACTGTATATTCAACTTTTTTAGGAATTTTTATTTATAAAGTCAAGGTAATAAGACCAAATCCAAATAAAAAAAGTGTGTGATGATGTTTCAGAACAGCATTGCTACTATTTATTTTATAAAGTTTTTTTTTTTATGGGGTGGGGGTTGTGTTTTGGGGGTCAAAGATGTTCAAAATTTGACCACATAATAATAATGTAACTTAATAGAGAGGGGATATTTGATAAAAAGTGGGACCTTATATCTTAACTATAATAATAATCAGCCCTAGTATCACAAAAGGATATCAATCTATTTTGTGATTGGGAGCACATTGAATTTGGCCAAATTTAGACATTTTATTCTTAAAACATTTTAGATAAAAAACCAGGGTAAAATTGCCCCATTCCTAACAAAATTATTTTTATCGGATTGAGCTTATTGGTAGTGAAGGAATCAGAGGAATTTTACATGTATATTTACATTAGATAGTAGGTGCACAATGATATGTAAAAAACTAGTCCAAATTAAAAAAATTATGGTGTAAAAGCAATAAAATTTTCATCTAAATTTCATAGCCCTTACTAATCACCATTCTTTCAAAATGATGTTGATTTGACTTCCATTGCTCTTCTTACCATATTTAACCTTATACGATAATAACAAGGCGAAGGAAGACGAGTATCTTTATTGGTGCATAAGAGCAAGCTTTCGGGCAAAAGCCCTTCGACTGGCAAGATATAACGACACTGTGTCGTTATATCTTGCCAGTCGAAGGGCTTTTGCCCGAAAGCTTGCTCTTATGCACCAATAAAGATACTCGTCTTCCTTCGCCTTGTTATTATCGTATAAGTTCACTCCAGGAAGAATTATTCTACTATATTTAACCTTATCTTAATGAAAATTTTTAAATAGTATTTTTTAAGTTTGTAAATGTTACAGACTTTCAATCAATTTTGGTTTCGATATCCTTTAAAATTTTCCCAATCGCACCTGTACTCATGTCATATTTACCTACATAATCCTAATTTTTGCTTCATTTTTATTTATCCCAACTTTAAGTATTGCTATTCGATCAAAAGTTTACAAATCCTTAACTTTGACAAAACTGCTGAAAGTTGACATCACTGATTCTAAGCCCATTTTTCTTGTATGTTAGTCTTTTTTTACCCATTGTAATAAAATTTCAAAGTCATTTTTGATTTATATGAAAAGAAAAATAGTGTCAGAAATATTGAATAATTTTATTCAATAGATAAAATTTTTATGTTTAATTGCTGCTTACCCTACTTTGAAAGTTACTAATTTTGGCTTTCATTTTGATTCTTTTTTTTTTGTAGCTTTAAAATATAATGGTGCTGAACTAGAATGTGTCATGGGCATTCACTTTGAGCTTAAAAACATGTCACTTTTATCACATACATACATACATATATATATTTATTTATTTGTATACAGTAGAACCTCCATAAGAGGACACTCTGGCTAGAGGGCACCTCTCTACAAAGGACAGTTTTTAATTGTCAGAATTACCATTTTTACTATTTAACAACTCTCCAGTAAGAGGATAAAGGAAACTTTTTCTCTGCAACTAGGTGTCCTTTACAGAAAGGTTTTGCTGTAATATATATAGCAGAAAAATGATGAGAGAGGTATTGTATACAAGTTGAATAATCACCTGGAGTAATGTACACTCATGGACAAAACTTTAAAAAGGGGAAATGTCACAAGTCATCTTTTTTTTTTTAAAGGAGACAAAGGCAATTTTTTTCACTCTTGGTTACCTGGTGTGTCTTCAATAAAAGTCACTGTGTATTAAATATATTTCAGAGTTATTGTCTAAATCCCGATATACATGCTGAAAGGTACAACTTCCTTAAGTTTTGTCTATGAGTGTATTATCAAAAGAAGAACAAAATTGTGAGGTGAAGAGTTACTTGCAGGATTTTTATTTATACAAACTTTCTCTTATTTTTTATACATTCTCATTTTTATTCCTATTGAAGACAGGATTGCTCAAATAGTTAAATAATTTTATTCACGATCGAACGTTGTGGCCCACAGTACGTATTACATCCCAAACAAGATGCGACGCCAGCCATCTCTGGCTTGAGCTCAATGTACCATTTTGGCGACTGTCAAGCCAGTGAGTTCTTTTAATTGGTCCACGAAGCATGTTGCGAGCATCCAGGTATGCGTCGCCCAGACGTCTTTCCAGTCAGTATGGTTTACTACCTTCTCCTGCGTCGCGTGATGTGACAGAAGAATCTAAAACAATTCTGTTGTACACGCCACAGAAGTCGTTCATCTTCCAAAATCGATAGTTGTGATAGTATTAATGCATTCGTCCTACACACTGTAATATATATATATGCTCGAATAAGCTCATTTAAATAAAAACCCAACAAGAAACTTTTCACTTCACAATTTTGTTCTTTCGATAATAGGTGTATTATTCCACCCTATTTATTAGTGTATATAGCTGGTATAATATATGTATATATGTATATTTATATAATATGCACTATTTATTTCTTTATTTTTGTATATGGTTATAAAATACAGTACAGTAGAACCTCCATGAGAGGACACTCATGCTAGAGGTCACCCCTCTATAAAGGACAGTTTACATCATCAAAATTGCCATTTTTACTAAATAGCAACTCTCCTGTAAGAGTATACCTCTCCATAAAGGACACTTTGGCTCTGCAACTAGGTGTCTGTTACAGAGAGGTTCTACTGTATATCGAAACATGATTATTTTACCCCTTTAAAATAATATTCAAAGTATTTGAAAAACATTTCAGAAAGTATATTTTTAGTAGGAAAGTTATAAAAATAATGTTAATATGTTTCATTTTAGTGTTATATTTTGTGATATTTTTTCAAATTATTATATTTTGTTGCTGTAATATATTCTATTAAAAAGAATTTATATATATATTTTTATTATTTTTAATTGAATATTTATAATATAAATGTGAAAATTTGTATACTCTTTTCAAGTTATAACTTTTTTGTTTTAATTGGCTAAATCAACAAAAAGTATATATACAGTTTGTAAATAGAGAATTTTGAGATTAAATTTTAAAGTTAAAAGAAAAAGACTAATATGCATTCAAGTATACAGTAAATCTCCATATAAGACAGTTCTCAATAGAATAATAATTAATAGAACACATTTTGGCTTGCCCTAGATGCACTAAACAGGACCTTTGGAAGAAGCCGTTGCTTATCATAAAACAGCTCGAGGAGCATGAACTTATGGAATTCAGGTAATCTTTGCACAAGGGGATAAGAAACAACATAATAATTTTGGTGAATCATTGAGGAAATGCACACACATATACAAAAACATTTATTAAGACACACTAGTCTCTTATAGGAGATTATCTTTGGAAATTAAAAAGACTTGCAAACCTAACTTTATTTTTGATGCGGCCTTTTAAAATTGGAAGTATTGAAAGACAAATGTCCTGTTAGACAGGACCGTAGTGAAGATTTTATATGTGAAAAAATAATAAAAAAGGTGTTTGTTATTAAAATCAAAAAAGGCATATCCTGACCACGTTCAAATGAACTTTTAGATGGCATAGCACCATCTAGTGGAACAGAAGTTCATGTGAATGTGGTCAGGATATGCCTTTTTTGATTATTTTATATATAATTGGTTATTATGACTTTCGAAGTTGGTCTCATTGTTGTAAGGTTTTGCTGGGTTAAAATTAACCTTATTCTTTCTAACTCTCTATCTGAGTAGTTTTCTCTACTAAGGATTTAAATATTACAGTTGAATATACTGATTTCCTTAATGAGAGTTTTTGCTAAGTACTCTATACCTAATAGGTGAGAAACAAATTTATTTTCAGCATATCATTACCACAGTAATACAGTAGAACCTCCATGAGAGGATACTCCCACTAGAGGACACCTCTCTATAAAGGACAGTTTTAATTACCAAAATCACCATATTTACTATTTAGCTACTCTCTAAAAGACACTTTTTCTCTGTATTTAGGTGTCCTTACAGAGAGGTTCTACTATACTGCATTACCTTTGATCCTTCTCTCTTAACAAATATTCTTCACTAACAATCAATTGGATGATCAGGCTAGTGTTGTTATCTTTGTGTGTCTACCATTGGTGTAGGTAATAAGTTCTAATTCAGAAGAGGTAAAAGAACTCTCAGGAAATGATGCTCTCAGAATAAGATTCTTGTTTCTTTGCCCCCTCTATAACACTTATATTTGCAAATATCAATTTAGCACTATCCATTGCTGAAAACGGAAAAAATTTCACATATATTTGCCTCAGGTCTGTCTTTATTTGGAAGTTTTACTGTATATTTATCTCTCTTATTTTTTCAATCTGCTGGAAAAATAGTACTCATTAACCTTACGTGGTAACTTATATTTACCAATATTTCAGCTGTCATCATTCTCAAAGTAAAAACCTACTACACACAAGGTTGATTAATACAGTAGAACCTCCATGAGAGGACACTTGCACTAGAGGACATCTATCTATAAAGGGCAGTTTTCATTTGCAAAAATACCACTTTTACTATTTAGCATCTCTTCTGTGAGAGGACACCTCTCCCTAAAGGACACTTTGGCTCTGTAGTTAGGTGTTCTTTACAGGGAGGTTCTACTGTTCTTTCTCAGCATTTTCAACCTGAAATACCATGTTTTCTCTATTTTAATCATTTTTAATTAAAATAAGATCTCCCATGAGCCTTATCAAAACAAATTATCCTGGTTTCTCATGTTTTGGATACTTTTTGAAGGTGTTCTGTTAGTTAAAGTATTTTTTAATTTTTCGAAAGATGATCATGAGAGGTCTTTTCTCATCCCCCTCACCACCAGTACAAGAACACAAACTGAAAGGAGAATTTAAATCATTGTATATTTCTAATTTCGTGTGAATTTAATATATATATCTATTTTGAAAGGCGCCTATATACATAACACTTTTACACAAATATAATTTTTTTTTAAAAGGATGTGAAATGTGGTTCAATAATTTAAAAGAATATTTACTCAGAGATTTGTAAAATAAGAAAGGATAACTAATTTATTAATAAAGATTTCATGTGCAATTTGATTGTCTTATTATTTGTAGCTATAAAAACTAATTGAATGTGGAAGATGCAAACATTAGTATTCATATATCCAATACTATAAGGCATAGTATGCTAGCTATATGTAAGAATATGAACAATTTAGTAGAACATACTCTATGAGAGGACACTCACGCTAAAGGACATCTCTCTACAAAGGCAGTTTTCATCTAAAAAAAATAATGTTTACTCTTTTGCTACTTGGGTTATTGCATTGTGACCACAATAACCCAGGTTCAAATCCTGGTCACAGCACCTTTTTTGTGGATATAACGCCGTGATTGTCTAGTGGCTAGGACATTGCGTTGTGGCCGCAATAACCCAGGTTTGAATCCTGGTCACAGCACCTTTTTTGTGAATACTGTATTTTGCTACTGTCTGTTAAGCGAACACCTCTCCTTAAAGGACACTTTGGCTTTGGAACTAGGTGTTGTCTTTAGAGAGAGTTTTTTTACTGTAGTTGAAAAATAAATTAACTTCCAACCATCTTTATTCCGGGGGATTTTCCATCATAGTAAGTTCAGTTAGAAGTTGTCTTATTATGAAGCAACAATAAATTGTTTATTTTCTTACAATTAGAATAGTAAAAAAAGCATACCTGCATCTGTATGAAAAAAATGTGAACATTTATATTTAAACATGAATCATATTGATGAGACTGAGTCTGGGATGTAAGGCTCAGTTGATTTATTTGGTGCAATGTTGGGCTCGTGGTCCAGGGTTGAGTTTTGGCAAGAGATTTTACAATCGCTGGTCAAGATCTAAATAGAACGAAGAAGATTAATTCATACGGGTATGTTGTATTTAACACATTGCCGTGAAATGGTGGTCAATGGTCAAATACAATTTATACCCTTCATCTCTGTGGTGCCGTTTCTCTCTGATAACCTAAAATAATTAAATAAAAAACAAAATTAAAATAATTTTTAACAGTCACGTGTACCATTGGTTGTCTAATTGTTGATACACAACAATATTTAGCCTGAATATTAGGAAGGCTCTTAGCTCAGTGATTTAACCACCGATGAGCCTCCCAGAAAGGACCATAGGAAGTTTGTTTTATTTGAAAAAGAGAGATTCTTGCTTATTAGGTTCAATGCGTCCATTTAGATGGCGTGGCAATGCCTTATGTTTACTTTGCTCCCTCTTTTTCATTCTATAAGTAAATAAGCTGAAAAGAGGGAGAAAATTCTTGAAATATTATCAATTTTCTCTTTTTTTTTTTTCATACAGATTCAGATTAAAAAATTTTAAAAAAGGCATATCCTTACCATGTTCACATGAACTTTTAGATGGCAGAGCACCATCTATTGGAACAGAAATCAACTAAACATTGATTTGGCCTGATATTTGGCCAACCTATTTTCTTGATAAATAAAAAATGTCAACCACGAACACGTTTTGGGCTGTTGGCCCTCATCAGCGTGGTGTAGACTGTACCTCTATGACCAAAAATATTTGGTTCCAGAGATTTCCCATGAAATCAAGAAATGAGTATTTAAGGCCAAACTTGCACAAATACGCTAAACATGTCAAAAATAATAAAAATAAAGTAAGATTCTATCATTTTTTATTATTCTTATTGTAAAAATCTAAATAATTGAGACCCCAAAGATTCAAGAGGGGTTTCATAAAACCTATCAGCCTTTTTGTGGTATTCATTTCCAGCTAGATAAATTTCCCTAGTTAGATTTATAATTCTTAAAATATCTTTGTTATAAATGTAAATATGCTTTTAATATATAATAAATTATATATCTTAAACAATACGCGTCTATATAAAGTACTCACAGCTAATTATTCAGCATGTTAAAGAGCAAAATTTCAAAAAGTTTCCAAAATATTAATTAAAGAAGAAACATATTGTAAAGGTTTGATACCTCTCTAAAAATATTTCATCTAGATTATTGAATATTGAACATTTTTCAGATTTAGTCTCATAACTTTGTGTATGTGTGTGTGATTTCTAGCTGCATACCAATTTGGACTTTTTTTGTTGACTCTTATAAAAATCTCAAGGTCTAGTTTCCTCATCAGGGAAGTGCAGGCTTATTTGAACTAACTGTAGTAAAAGTGCCTTTAACAAAAAAGTTGAAAAAAGAGGAAATATAAATTTGGCCAATTAAATAAATATAGCTAAAGAATGAATATCAATTCTAATCATAGTACTTATATGAATAGCCAATTAAAATCAATTATCCTAATCATATAATGCCTTCTCTGATGCAGAAGTCAGCCACAATAAAATGCCATTTCACTCTTTTCTATGCAATTCTCTTTGTCTCTTGAGAGATAACTTCTCTTTCTAGAGCATTCTATTAGATTATTACTCATCTTACCTTTTTTAAAGCCCCATTTGAATAGCAATGCTACATTTGAAAGTTACAGTAGGGTCTCCCAAAATAGACTATACCCTAAAACATGTCTAAATCTGGTGTCCTCCTCTCATCAGAGACTGTTTCAGTTGAAATACCCCTCATTGGCTTGGTATGACAGTCTTCGACGAGAAGGTAGTAGAGATTTAGTTTTCTCCTCCTTCAATGCCTTCCTCTACTGAGGGTGGGCCACATGGTATCCTCATACTTCCTCCGTTATCCTCTTCATCTCCTCGTAGGTGTGTCGTCCAGTTCATTTTTTTAGATCTTCTGTGTATCCCCGTCATTTCCTTCCCCTCGATCTCTTTCCTCGGAGCTTTCCGTCCAACATCGATTTAGTTTAGCTTTGTTCATAGGCGGTCTTTTAGTGGAGACTACTGTATTTTAGAATGTTGAAGATGGTATTAGCAGATTCTTCAATCCTCTCCTTCATTGCCTTACAGCATTACTCTTGGTAAGTACTTATTTACACACAACTTTCATTCTAACAGATGCAAGTTTACTGGGTTTCAGTTCTAACAGGGTCTTCTAAATCTGAATTGTGTGTAAAGAGATGAGTGCACAGCGTCATTTTTTGGGGAGATATTTGATAAAGCACAGTTTGTATTATAGATTATAGATACAAAAAAGAAAATAAGACCTAATCCAAATAAATTAATAGCCACACACTATTTATTTATTTGTATTTGGTCTTATTATCTTGTATTACTGCAATGATAAAAATAATGGGAGGCCTGGCTCATCAGTGGTGAACCCACCCAGCAGTTTTGCCAGTTTGCACTACCATATTGCACTATTATTGTACTTTGCCGTACTGATACTCTTGGAAAAGTATTTTAAATTAACTATGGACATAAGCTTTGAGGACAGTAGAAATACAAATAATTATAGTTATATGACATGCTCTAGGTACTGCTCTTCCGTACAAATAACAAATGTAGTTCATTTAGATTTAATATAAACATTATATATTAGCGCGTCATCTGTTATTGGAAATTTGAACTATTTATGATGTTAATATAAAGCTATAACGAGCCATCCTTTTTTTTTTTGCTTATCCCTAGTACACGTGGTACAGGCCATGATAATCGTGGTGGGTAGAAGTAGGCGAATGCTTTTACTGTAAGTGCACCACATGTCTACACATGTGAAAAGCAGTTCGACTTTGCACTTACAAATGTGCCAGAGCCCTGTTTGGTTACTTGCACTCGCTGGTGGGGTTGGACTTTTGCAAGAATCAGGGGCCATTGGAGCATTTTTTTACGCGCCATCCATATACAGTAAATGAAAATATTAAGACGAAAATGTTTCTTTCACACATCATTATGATGTGGTTGATTCTTTTAAATAATATAGCTATAAGGTAATAGGACCTAATCCAAATAGATTAATAGTGAGTGACGTTTTGGTAACAGAGTTGTTACTGAAAGGTCACTCACTATTTATTTATTTGGATTAGGTCTTATTTTCTTGTAGCTATAATCCAAATTGTGCTTTATCATTTAAATATATATTTGCTACAAGGTAATAAGACCAAATCCAAATAAATAAATAGTGTGTGATGTTTCAGTAACAGTTTTGTTATCAAAACATCACATGCTATTTATTTATTTGGATTTGATCTTATTACCTTGTAGTTCTAATCTATAATCCAAATTGTGTCTAATCATAATGTACTTTGTCTTAATGCTCCAATGGCCCCAGATTCTTGCAAAAGTCCAACCCCACCAGTGAGTACAAGTAACCAAATGGGGCTCTGGCACATTTGTAAGTGCAAAGTCGAACTGCTTTTCACATGGGTAGACATGTGGTGCACTTACAGTAAAAGCAGTCACCTACTTCTACCCACCATGATTATCATGGCCTCTACCAGGTGTGGTGGTGCTGCTTATCTCCATGGTTCAACCAATTCCTGAAGTCCACTCCTCTCCAATTTTGCGATGGTAGTTATAGGCCTGGTGTACCAGGTGTACTGGGAATAATCAAAAAAAAAAAAGAATGATGTATTTTTGGAATTGTTAATGTGGTGATTTCCCATTGTCTTCCACAATAGAGTATTGTAACTATATATATATTATAATGTAGTATGAATTGATGTTAGAAGGTATGAATGTGCAGGATAGATGGAAAAATATGTGGTGTTGGGACGCCTTGGTGAAGGGGCCCATGGCATTGTGGTCAAGGCCAGGAATTTCACTTCAGGAGCCATTGTTGCCCTCAAAATGGTCACCTTCAAGAAAGTGGAAAATGGAATCCCATGCTCACTTATGCGGTAATCCTTCATTTTTTTTTTGTTCTTTGTATTTATTCCTGTATTATTATTTACATTGTTGTCAGAGGCTTTTATAAGCCTCTTATTGTTTTCTTTAGACAATGACAATTAAAATACTTTTATTGACATCTTGTCAATAGTAGATCGTGTGCTTTGGGGCTGAGGAGATGGCGTTTAGATGAGAGGTAGCAATATGGAAAAAAGGTGACTACAATCAACTTCTAGTTTATCAGGTGCAGATTGACTGGGTTAAAGAGTTAATAGAGGCTTTAAAGGAGTCTCCTAAAATGATTTATTTAAAAACATTTATTTTTTAGTCATTTGGAAATACACTGTGAAACTGGATAGATCATGGTTGTTAAACCCCTTTCTATGAATGCATATACAGTAGAAACTCTCTGTAAAGGACACCTAAATGCAGAAAAAAAGTGTTCTTTAGTGAGAGGTGTCTTCTTACAGGAGAGTAGCTAAATAGTAAATATGGTGATTTTGGTAATGAAAACTGTCCTTTATAGAGAGATGACCTCTAGTGGGAATGTCCTCTCATGGAGGTTCTACTGTGCATTAGAATCTTCTTGAGTGAACACCTCTCTACAAAAGGCAGTTTTCATTCCCAAATATGTGTGTGTAAATGAACTTGTATTCCTTGTATAAATATTGCGCTCTAAAATGTAACTTTAAATAATTTTCATTCTCTCTCTAACACTAGAAATAATTTGTATGTATATTTTGAAACTATGTACATAAAATAGTTTAAACATTTACATGCAAATATCCAAATAGGATATATATATATAGTGTGTGTTTTGTATTAAATAAATAAAAAAACTGTTGCTAAGTATCCTGATTCTAGCTTCATTGTCATTTTAAAAGAGACATCCATTAGAATTCCATTCAGTCACCTATCTTTGTTGTTCAGGGAGATCAAGGCTTTGCAGCAAATTGAACACAGCAATGTGAGTAACCTACAAATACAAATTCTATTTGTAAACCATGAACCTGTTATACAGTATAACATACTCCATGAGAGGTCACTAAAGGACACCCTCTATAAAGAATAGTTTTAATTGCTAAAATTATGATTTTTACTTATTAGCTGCTTTCTGGTAAGAAGACACCTCTCTCTAAAGAACACTTTGGCTCTGCAACTAGGCATCCTTTATAAAAAAGAAATAGATTTTACTGTTCAATAAAATAACCCCTGTATAGAATTGACCAAATAACCTTTCTTGATTAAGCAAAAAAAGCTAACCACATACACATTTCGGGCTGTTGGCTCTCTTGGCTGATTTTTCAAGATGCCTGAAAGACCAGTTTTTTTTTTTGTCGTTGAGGTACAGCTTGCACCCCACTGATACGGGCCAACTGCTCAAAACATGTACGTGGTTAGCTTTTCTTAAATATTCAAGAAAGGATATTTGGCCAATTCTGGGATAATTAAAAATCAATGATTAGTTGATATTTATTCTGACAGATGGTGCAAGCCATCGGCAACTTTTAGTTGCATGATCAGATGCCTTTTCCTTAATTTATTCACCTGATCCCAGTAAAATTTACTTTGTACTATTTTTCTAGGGATAAGTTTCTTTTCTAAAATTTAATATAATTCTCTAGCTTTCAGGCATGAAAGCCCTTCTACAGGAGAAAACATGATACAATAAATTGCCTGCTAGAAGTCTTAAACCTTACTGATGAGAATTTTCTTCATCTTTTTCTGTTTCCAGACAATTTCTTATTTTTTCCCCCCAGGATCAGTCTCGTGATTTATCAAATTTGGTCATGCCATCTTCTAGGTCTTTCTCTCTTCCCCTCGACTATCCTTTGAACAATAGTTTTCTCCAGACATTTCTCCTTCCCTTCTGATAATAAGAGAAGAGGGTCTCAGAACTTCACAGTCCTAAGTCAGTCTTGTTCTGAATCCTTAGCTAAGATGCTCGTATTGGTTTTCCATGAAGTCCATGAGATGTTGGACACCCCGCATACATCAACTGAACATATCAAAGGCATTTCAAGGCTTTGGTTCACTTCTATAGGTAACTATTTTCATAATTTTGGTGAGGGGGTGGGTGGAAGGATGGTCTAAACCGTTGGTGTTCTACCGTTACAACACAGGATCGAATCTTGAATTGGGCACTTTTTTCAAATTAAAAAATGCTCCAATGACCCCTGATTCTTGCAAAAGTCCAACCCCCCCCCCCCCCTACCCAGCGAGTGCAAGTAAACAAAAGGGGCTCTTGCACATTTATAAGTGCAAAATTTGAACTGTTTTTCACATGTGTAGACATATGGTGCACTTACAGTAAAAGCAGTTGTCAACTTCTTACCCACCATGATTATCATGGCCTGTACCAAGTGTATTATGGATAATAAAAAAAGTCTTTGTTCTGAATATTTATCTAAGATGCTCATATTGGTTTTCTATGAAATCCATGAGATGTTGGGCACCCCACATACGAGGTGTGTTCAAAAAGTATCGCGACTTTTGAATTTTCGTGGGTTACGTATATTCGAATTTCGATCTTTTTGTGGCTTTATGTTGGTACTCATGTCTCTCACTTATGCCGAGAAGCTCGGCCATTTTGAATGTTCACTTAATTGTTGACAGCTGCTTTGCTTGCAGGTGTTTTGGATCGTCTTCGATTTTTACCTATTAAAAAAAATGGATCAAAGAACCTGTATCAAATTTTGTGTGAAAATCGGAATTAAGTGCGTGGATGCATTCCGAATGTTGACTGTGGCATACGGAGAAGCTACCTTGGACCGAAGCAACGTTTATCGGTGGTACAAAATGTTCTCAGAAGGCTGAGAAGATGTGAACGACGAAGAGCGTGCCGGACGCCCGAGCACTTCAACAACAGACGAAAAAATTAATGACGTGGAGAAAATGATATTGGCCAATCGTCGAATCACCATTAGAGAAGTTGCTGAGGACCTAAACATATCGATTGGCTCGTGCCATTCAATTTTTATCAATGATTTGGGCATGAGACGGGTCGCCGCGAAATTCGTACCAAAATTGCTCACTTGCGACCAAAAACAGCATCGCATGAGATTGCTATTGAGATGTTGGACTCTGTCCGCGATGACCCAAATTTGCTCCAGAGGGTCATAACTGGTGACGAAGTGTGGGTTTATGGTTATGACGTGGAAACCAAAGCTCAATCATCTCAATGGAAGCTGCCGCACGAACCAAGACAGAAAAAAGCGCGCCAAGTTCGGTCGAATGTGAAAGTTTTGCTGACAGTTTTCTTCGATTGCAGGGGCGTGGTGCATCATGAGTTCTTGCCACCGGGTAGAACGGTCAATAAGGAATATTACCTGCAAGTTATGCGCAATTTGCGCAAAGCAATCCGCCAGAAACGCCCGGATTTGTGGAAGAACAAAAATTGGCTTTTGCACCACGATAACGCCCCTGCTCACACATCGTTGCTTGTGCGCGAATTTTTGGCCAAAAACAACACACTAATGATGCCGCAGCCACCGTATTCCCCAGATCTGGCCCCCTGTGACTTTTTCTTGTTCCCTAAACTGAAGAGGCCCATGAAAGGACGACGTTACGCTACGCTTGACGAGATAAAGACAGCATCGAAGGAGGAGCTGAAAAAGATTTTTAAAAATGATTTTTTGAAGTGCTTCGAAGATTGGAAAAACCGTTGGCACAAGTGTATAATATCTCATGGGGATTACTTTGAAGGGGACAAAATAGGTATTCATTAATAAATAAATAATTTTTGAAAAAACACAAAAGTCGCGATACTTTTTGAACATACCTCGTATACCAACTGAACATCTCTTAGACAAATGTCTTTTACTTGGTTTACTTCCATAGGTGACTATTGGATAAACCAGTGCATTCATAAGTTTGGTAGCTGACCCTGCTGATTGTACCCTGTAAGGGCTCCTAATCTTGGGATACAGGATGGGCAGCATTTGTACTCCATTTTAGGAGCCGCTACACATGGCGTCTGTTCCTCATGTCAGAGGCAGCCATTTCTTTTGGAGCTAAGTCGGCCTGCCACTGAATAGTGCTCTCAGTCTTAATGACAAAGGCAGTCACATTCATGTGTTTATAATCTACTAGCCGAATGACCCGGGCAACGCCCGTGTTTTACCCGATTGAATGTTTTGATTCAAATACTATTTGTTACAATTATAAATTGGCGCCTTAAATAAATGCATATATTAGTTAATAACTATAGCCTATGTGCTTTATCTGTCTATGTACTGTTGGATTCCGTAGGCGTGTCTTACTGGGAAAATGAAAGAGAGGATTCCATTTAGTTATTAACTAATATATGCATTTATTTAAGGAGTGACCCGCTCCAACACAATAGTTACAAAAACCAAAAAGCGAGTGGGGGGGGGGGGGGGGGGGGGGGTAAAGGTGGCATGATCGTAGCCAACCAATAGGAGAGCGCCATTCCAAAAAAAAAGCAAACGGTGACAGAGATGAAGAATTAAGAACGCATGATGCTCGTAACTGTATATAGAATAATCTAAATTGTGCCTTATCAATGCAGTTACCAAAATATTGCACACTATTTATTTATTTGGATTTGGTCTTATTACCTTGTGTTTCTAATCTATAATCCAAATTGTGCCTTATCAACGCTTTTACCAAAACGTCAAACACTATTTTTTATTAGGATTGGGTCCTATTACCTTTTGTGTGGATAAAGTTAATAACAACATTAAACGCAAGGTAATAAGGCCAAATCCAAATAAATAAATATTATGTGATGTTTCGGTAACAGCATTGTTACCATCTTCAGACAAAAGTACTGAATTCAGTATATATATATGTTATATAATTTTTTAAAAATTTATAGAAATGTCATAAATATAAATATTTGTAAATATTATTTTATTTTAATCATCTTTCTAAAATAACTCTGTTATTCTTTGGCCACCAGATGGCGCCACTTTAAATATATAAATGAATTGTTTTTGTTTTTTAGAGTAGGTTAGGCTAAGTTAGATATAATTTTTATAAATATGTAAATTGTAATATAGGATTAACTGCTAAATTCTATATTTACTTTAAATTTAATGTATTCATTTGCTCAAGAGTTCACAAAATAAACTTCTTGAGATTAATTTTCTTTTTTTTTAATTATATTCTTAACGACTGCACTTTTAACTTTCAAAAATCATTTTAAATTTACATAGTTTGTAACATATATGTGACAATATAGTGGTAAATGTGGTGAGGAGAGAAATAATCACACGACGAGTTGTTAGAGCAATCATCCAGGCAGCCAGCCGAGAGAGAGCGAGCGAGACGTTATCAGCTGAACGACTGTTTTCCCTGTGTACACAACCGGGGGGGCTAACCAGGATAGTCGCCAGGTGGTGACGGCCCCCCCCCCTCAGGAATGTGGCCAAAAATGGTCGTAAGTTAGTTGTCTAAAGTGTCTCGCTTTAGCTGCCCAGCTCTCTCTCGTTGGCTGTTGGTTTGTTTTATTAATCCCGGAAGAGCATATATTATGACATATATATATATATAGACATTCAGTACTTTTTTTCTGAAGATGGTAACAACGCTGTTACTGAAACGTCACATATTTATTTATTTGTATTTGGTCTTATTACCTTGTGTTTGATCTGTTTTGTTTAAATATAATATATCAGTGATATATTATTACTCTACTCTGTTTTGATCATCTTGTTTTTATCATCATCTTGTGGACAACAAAATGTTTGTGATACGATGTGCAAGTGTGTAAGAATTGTAAAAAGAATAAAATAATTATAGTAGCTTAAAAATGGTGTATCTTTCATTTATCTTTAAATATATATAAAGTGCAATTTCTTATAAAATAATTTTCACCATTAATATTTAACATTTAATAGAAACGTATCAAATGGCGACGAAGAATTAATGTAAGTATGGCCACCACTAATTCAAATTATCCAAGGTTTCGTGAAGGTGAAGATGATGATATTGATAAGTTGAAAGCCAGATCTAATAATTTTAAATTCCCATGTAAATACAATAATCCTTGCAAAATTTGTGGAAAGTCTAACCACGATACGAAGTTATGCAAATTTAAAAATGCTCAATGTTATAATTACAATAAGAAAGGGCACATTGCTCCAGTATGTTGGAATAAAAAATCAGCCCAAAATTCTGGAATGAATAAACCCAATCTGAATAAATTGAATACTATTCAGTGCAACACATTAGAAAACGCACCAAAAATATTGTTAAACGTTAAAATTGAAGATGCAGACACTATAATGGAGGTTGACACTGGTGCAGACGTGTCTGTAGTTTCAAAGAAATTTTTTCTTACAAATCTCAAAAATGTCACTCTAGAGAAATACGGTGGACATTTGAAAAGTTTTTCGGGAAATTTGATTCCAGTTTTTGGAAAATGCTTGGTAAATGTTAGTTACAAAAACTATCAGGAAAAACTACCTCTAATTGTGACAGGCCAGTTTAATAACCAAACGCCGTTACTGGGCAGAAATTGGATAAGAATTTTAAAAGCTGATTGGCCCAATTGCGTTTTTGATATCTGTAATAATATAAATGTAATTTCAAATTTAGAACTGTTTTTAGAAGCATATAAAAGAGTATTTGAAAATAAAGATTTACCAATTCAGGGCATTAAAGGTTCAATATCATTGAGGCCAAATGCAAAGCCCAAATTTTTTAAATTTAGACCAGTACCCTTTTCCATTGAAGAGAAGATAGACAAAGAACTAGACAGACTTGAACAAAGTCAAATAATTGAAAAGGTAAATGCTAGTGATTGGTCCACGCCTTTAGTAACGGTAATAAAGTCAAATGGAGAACTACGTTTATGTGGTGATTTTAAAAATACTTTGAATAATTGCATTGAAGATGAGAATCCATTACCTACTATAGAAACTATGTTGGGAAATCTAGGAGGAAACAAGATTTTTACCAAATTGGATCTCTCCTCCGCATATCATCAAATTGAAATGGATGAAGCATAAAAAAATCTGCTAGTGGTATCTACCCATAGAGGACTTTACCGATATAATAGATTGCCCTTTGGCATCAGTCCAGCTTCAGCCATTTTCCAGAGGTGTATGGACAGCCTTTTTCATGATGTTCCCAACATGGTGATATACTTAGATGATATTTTCATTGGTTCTAAAGATGAACAAGAACATTACAGAATTTTAAAAATAATCTTCGATAAATTGAAAGAGCTAAATTTCACCCTTAATAAAGAAAAATGCCTATTTTTAAAAAAAGACATTTGTTTTCTAGGTCATATTATAAATGAAGATGGTGTTAGACCAGATTCAAAGAAATTGGAAGCATTAGAAAGGTGTAAAAAGCCTTTCGACAAAACATCATTGAAGAGTTTTCTAGGGATGTTGAGCTTCTATTCAAAATACATACCTAATATGTCAACCTTGGCTGGTCCTCTTTATCAACTCCTAAAGAAGGACAATCGTTGGAAATGGTCTAGCAAATGCGAAAAGGCATTTCTGAATTTGAAGTTAACTCTATTAAATTCCCAGGCTCTTATTCACTATTCAATGAAGCTTCCATTAACTTTAACCTGCGATGCATCTGCCTATGGCATAAGTGGGGTCTTGTGTCATATTGTGGAAGGAGAAGAGAAGCCAATCACCTTTGTTTCCAGAACATTGTCAAGTGCAGAAGCCAAATACTCTCAGACTGAGAAAGAAGCACTTGCTATTGTGTTTGCAACTTCCAAACTGAGACAATACTTATTTGGGAGAAAATTTGGGTTAAAGAGTGATCATAAAGCTTTAACGACTGTTTTTGGAAACAAAAGACTTCTTCCGCCATTAATTGCAAATCGCTTGCATAGGTGGGCTTTAGAGTTGTCAAATTTCGATTTCGATATTAGATATACAAATAAAGATACCATGCTCTGTGCGGATGCATTTTCAAGACTTCCACTTGAGGAAATAAATTCAAGGGAAGACAACATTGATTTGGTGACACATGATATATCATTTTTAAATGTAACTCCATTGGACCACCTCATTATTGAAGAAGAAACCAATAAAGATCCGGTTTTAAATAAGCTCAAGGAATATCTATTAGAAGACCCTCAGTTAGCAAAAAAGGATGAAACAATGAAACCATTCCTTTCAAAATTGGATAATTTTTCTATACTGCAGGGATGCATTTTTGTTGATTCTAGGGCAGTGATTCCAAGAACCTGTCAAAATCAAATGTTGAAGTTACTTCATCAAGGTCATATAGGAATCAATCGCATGAAATCTCTAGCCAGATCTTCGGTTTGGTGGCTAAAAATGGATAGTCAAATTGAAGAGTTTGTGAAGGAATGTTCTCCCTGTATGCATCATCAGACAGCTCCTCCTGCTGAGAACACACCTTGGCCCAGGACTAACCAACCGTGGCAGCGAGTTCATGTTGACCATTTCTATTTCAGAGGTGATTGTTATTTATTGGTAGTAGATGCAAATTCAAATTGGATTGAAGTATTCCCAGTTAGAGGTACTACTTCGCAAGAAAATATTAAGCTTCTACGGGAGTGTTTCGCCAGGTATGGATTACCGCAATGCTTAGTGTCTGACAATGGCCCCCCCTTCAATTCGCTTGAATTTAAGGAGTTCTTACGGAAAAATAATGTATACCACTTAACCTCGCCAGCATATAATCCCTCGTCTAACGGAATTGCTGAAGTTTCGGTAAGAATAATAAAAAAATCTCTGGAAAAGTCGTTAGAGGAATCTCCAAACTCAAATATGGACTGTATTTTACAAAATGTTCTGTTTAATTATAGAAATACGCCTACCTCTTTAGATAAGCCTCCTGTAGAACGTCTCCTAAGTTATGTGCCTAGAACATTTGTAAATTGCTTGAACTCTGAATTTATCCAGAGGACTTTTGGGAGGAATGAGTGTGGAAGGCGACATTTTCAAGTTGGAGATAAAGTGCTGTTTACAAGAGTAATACAAAATAGGCGCAAATGGTTCAAGGCCCAGGTGATACGACGACTAGGTTACAATGTTTATCTAGTAAAGAACCTAAAAGGCACATTTAAAGTGCATGTCAATCAGATGAGGACAGGTTCAGATACCAAATATGCTGAAGATTCTGATTGGACCTTGGACAACGCTGGAGCAGGACCTCACCGACTGGAACAAGACCCTCAAATTTCCACGTCACCTCCGCCTAGGAGATCTACCCGACCTCGATGCCCTCCTTGCCGGTTTTCTCCAACTATGTACAATATAAGGAAGGAGGAATGATCTGTTTTGTTTAAATATAATATATCAGTGATATATTATTACTCTACTGTTTTGATCATCTTGTTTTTATCATCATCTTGTGGACAACAAAATGTTTGTGATACGATGTGCACGTGTGTAAGAATTGTAAAAAGAATAAAATAATTATAGTAGCTTAAAAATGGTGTATCTTTCATTTATCTTTAAATATATATAAAGTGCAATTTCTTATAAAATAATTTTCACCATTAATATTTAACATTTAATAGAAACGTATCAGTGTTTATAATCTATATTCAAATTGTGCCTCATCATTAATAACAACATGGTATAGCAACATAAAATCATTCACACATTTGGGCCATACACCCATAATATCTTAGTTCCAAGTGATGATGTCATAGTCTATAGGTTTTCATTAGATGAACAGGTAGTGTGTTGTTGGGTAGGTAGTGAAGCTACTGGAGGTGTTCCCCCATGGAGCTGGTGTGGCAATGGCCTTTGAATACATGGTGACGGACCTGGCCACAGTGGTCCTGAGGCAGGAGATGCCGGAGGCCACTGTCAAGGCCTACCTGCAGATGTTACTGAGTGGCCTGGCCCACTGCCATGCCCGCGGCATCATCCACCGCGACCTGAAGCCTGCCAACCTCCTCCTTAGTGCCAACAACATCCTGAAGATTGCTGACTTTGGCCAGGCTTGTCTCTACCTTCCAGGCAATGAGTACAGTCACCAGGTGGCTACAAGGTACGTCATACAGCACTGGCTGGAGATATATATATATAGCTTTTATATCAATTGATTTATAAACACAAGGTAATAAGGCCAAATCCAAATAAATAAATAGTATGTGGCGTTTCGGTAACAGCATTGTTACCATCTTCAGACAAAAGTACTGAATGAGGAATTTTACTACAGCATGTTTTAAATAGTTATTGTTATCAAGTGTATAAACAAGATAACAGATAAGAAGAAGCTAGTTTTCTAAGAGCCCTAAAATATTATTCTTAGAATTAGAAGTGGAAAAAATCCACTTTTTTTATTTAGATATAATTAAAAGCATATCTGTAAATATTGATATTGCCTCTTTCTTCCATTCTGTTAATTGTAACACATTTCTTTTGAATGAAAAAAGTTTCTTTAAATTTTCTCTTATATGTGCCTTATCATCAATTGATTTAAAAAATCTCCTGGACATAAACGGTTTCTGGAGATGAGTTTCTTTTCATTTTATTAAAGAAGTCTCAAGCTAACGGGCATCTCTGCCCTTCTACAAGAGAACTTAACAAATAAAACACCGCCTGATGCCAAACTATTACAAAATCTATGTACATACATTGGATATTTTTGCATATTATTTTTAGTTAGAATATATTCTTATTTAATTAGAATGTACAGTAGAATCTCCCTGTAAAGGACACCTAATTGCAGAGCCAAAGTATCCTTTAGGGAGAGGTGTCCTCTTACCAGAGAGTTGCTAAATTGTAAAAATGGTAATTTTGCAAATGAAAACTGTCCTTTGTGAAGAGGTGTCCACTAAATGAAGGTTCTACTGTATTAGCATATGGTGCATGCATCAGGCATCATTTTATTTGTTTATTTATGTTCTCCTGTAGAAGGGCAGAGATGCCCGAAAGCTTGAGATTGCTTTATTGAATTGAAATGTTTAATTGTTTAACATATATAGTTTCCAGTAGTAGTTCCAACTTCCCATCATACTCCTGGTCTCTCCAGGATGATTGGATTGCTCATTTGGTCAAGTTATAGTTTTGGTTTTAGTGAAGTGGTGACTCAGTAGATGGGTTGTGTGTGTGTGTGTGTGTTGTTGACAGGAGTTTTTCTTTTATTGACCATGGAAAGGATTCAAGTGAGGTAGTGCCAACTCTGATATAGTGGTCAGCTATCATGCAATATCATTTCATTATAATGAAACTTAGAAACTGATATTGTATAAGGATTTCTAAAACCGAATGAAAATTGTGAGAGAGGTTTTAGATGAGTCATTGATCAAGGCTATAATTGTTTTGTTTTTTTGCTTATCCCTAGTACATGTGTTACAGGACATGATAATCAGGGTGGGTAGAAGTAAGCGACTGCTTTGACTGTAAGTGCACCACATGTCTACACATGTGAAAAACAGTTCGACTATGCACTTACAAATGTGCCAGAGCCCCGTTTAATTACTTGCACTCGCTGGTGGGACTGGACTTTTGCAAGAATTGGGGGCCATTGGAGCTATTTTTTTTTTCAATTAGGAAAAAGTGCCCCCAATGCAGGAATTGAACCCTGGTTGTAGTGGTCAAAAACCAACGTTTTAGACCATCCTTCTATCTTTGCTTGGTGTGTTTAAAGTAATTTTTTTCTTCTAGATGAACTGCCAGTTTTGTCTGAGAAGCTTTAGAAATTCTTTAGAAATATGAGATCAAATTAGTCTTGATTTAAAAAAATGTATTGATCAAGAAATTTAAAATACTGGCACAAGTAGAACCTCTCTGTAAAGGACACCCAGTTCCATGGCCAAAGTGTCCTTTTACCAGAGAGCAACAAAATAGTAAAAATGTAAATTTTTGCAATAAAAATTGTCCTTTGTAGAGAGGTGTGTTCTAGTGAGAGCGCCCTCTCATGGAGTATGTTCTACTGTAATAGATCTAACTAGCTACAAGAAAATAAGACCTAATCCAAATAAATTAATAGTGTGTGACATTTCAGTAACAGCATTGTTACAAAAATATCACACACTATTAATTTATTTGGATTAGGTCTTATTTTATTGTAGCTATAATCTTTAATCCTAATTGTACTTTTTATGTACTTTAGATCTAACTAGTTTATCATACACTCATAGACCAAAACTTAAATAAGTTGTACATTTTGGTATGTATATCGGGATTCAGAAAATAACTCTGAGATATATTTGACACATTAACCTTCATTGAAGACACATGAGATAACCAAGTGGATAAACAAAATTACTTCTGTCTCCTTCAAAAAACTAGATAACCAGTGACATCAAATAAGGAAATTCCTTAAGTTTTGTTCATGGGTGTAGTTATAGATTGACTTTCTATGCCAGATGTTTTAATTGGCCCAAATATACATTCATCTGCTTCAAATACATTCAGTACTTGATCTGAAGATGGTAACAACGCTGTTACCAAAGCCTCAAATATAAATTTGGTCTTGTTACATTGTCAAATTTCTATCCTTCCTCTAAAACATTGACAAATTCTCTGATAGGTTTAGTGATGCCATCATAGCTGAGCTGGCTGGAAGCTATCTCATTACTGGAAGGTCACTAGATGAGCTATGAGTGATGGTCACTATCAGACCAAATGGGGGTCGTTGGAAGGTTGGTCTAAACTGTTGGTTTTCGACCGCTACGACCTGGGTTCGATTCCTGCATTGGGCACTTTTTTCTGATTTAAAAAAAAAAATGCTCCAATGGCCCCCGATTCTTGCAAAAGTCCAACCCCACCAGTGAGTGCAAGTAACCAAATGGGGCTCTGGCACATTTGTAAGTGCAAAGTCGAACTGCTTTTCATATGTTTAGACATGTGGTGCACTTACAGTAAAAGCAGTTGCCAACTTCTACCCACCATGATTATCATGGCCTGTAATACGTGTACTAGGGATAAGCAAAAAAAAGTAGATCAAATTGGAGAATAATAATTGCTTAAGCATATGCCCAAAGTTCTTTCAAAATACCCTTTTATTGTATTGAATAGTAAATGCAGGGTATATAAAAAATTTAGTCTGATACAAAAATGGAGCTGTATGGAGATTAAAATAGCAAAATTGCTGGAAAGGTTCACCACTGATGAGTCATTCCCTCCCTCTTTCAATTTTTATTCATAGCATTATAAGGGCTGTAGAAATAGCTTTTAGCTATATATTTAACCCTTAACTGGACGGGTTGGGTATATTCTGCCCATGCATAAATTTAATATAGGAAAAAAATATATTTTTTGTTTACCTAGAGCTACCAGCTTTCATGTATTCTAATTTTACAGTGATACAAACATTTTCCATCCATCGTTTATAAATTTCAGTTTTGGGAGGGGGGTTAAATTTGCATGTGTAGGCGGATTCCGCCCAGCCCGTCCAGAAGCATGAGAATTTTTCGTGTCAGTGTTAGCCTGTAGCTCATACTTGAGTCTCTATCTTATACTATTTTTAGCTTCCTTTTTATAAAATAACACTTCTTTCTTTGGATAAGTAGAATAATCAATCAAGTCAACAGTCAAATTTTCGGCAAAGAACCCTGACTGGACAGAGGTATCGGGACGAAATCTTGGCAGCATATGTGATGCCTCAAGCATTGGAAATAGGAGAAAACTTTCTTCTAATGGATGATAATGCCCGTCCACATAGGGCTGGTGTGGTCGACACTTTTCTCCAAAACCATGCAATTGCTCGGATGAATTGGCCAGCTCGATCCCCAGACCTAAATCCCATTGAGCATGTATGGGACAACCTAGGACGGCGGATCTCATCCCTCCAACCCCCTCCTAGAAACACTCATGAGCTAAAAACAGCCTTAACACAAGAGTGGGCGTTGATTCCACAGGAGCTGATAAACTCCCTAATTCTTAGTATGGGAACCGATGTAGAGACTGTCTATCAGTTAAAGGCGAACACACCCCATATTAACAACAATATCCAAGATATTTATGTACTGACTGCAAGAAGATCATTGCTTGACCGGCTAATTTGCATAAAATACGTGTTAGAATTCTTTGATTTCGGGTATTCTAATCAATAATGGAATAATAAATTTGTGTATAAAATTTTATTGATAAATGTTCAATAAAATTTGAGATAAATGAAAAAAATATGTTGTTCCTTTAATTTTGCGGACCAGTGTATATATGTTTTAGAGATTAGTCGACCACACTTGGGAAGAAATATTCCAGCAGACAATTGATTCACTTCAGTAGAATTAGTTGATAAGTTGAAAGAACATGGTCTTACATATTTAGGAACGATGAGAAAGAACAAACCTTAGATTCACCACAATTTCAACCGCACCCTAATAGAGAATCAGGAACCTCTATTTTTGGTTTCTCTGGAACAACCACTTTAGTCTCCTATGTTCCAAAAAAAAAAAAATCGGTAATCAGATTGATAAAAAGAGTAAAAAAGAAAGGAGTTATTTTATTGTTGATCTTAGGAGAGCATTGACTGATGAACACCTGGCCACACGTAATCTCAATTCTCTCCCACTGCAATTACAGACAACAATTCAAGAAGAATGATGGTTCAAGTAAACCAAGTGAATCTACGATGCCACAACAATCTGATACTCCAAAAAAATGCTACAAATGTCCATCAAAAAGCGCAGTAAAAAATAAAAACCCTTTGCTCTGTATGTCAACTAAACGTTTGCAATAACATTTCTTTATACTTTTTGAAAACTGTAAATAGATTATATTCAGAATTTTTAAAAGTCAAAATCTGTTTATTAACTATATATTAATTAAATATTTTTTTAAATATTGATTTCAATCATTATTTAACGTTTATTTCATAAAGTTACATAGGTGGGTTGAATCTACCCAACCCGTCCAGTTACGTAAGAAAAATCCACCTGTCCAGTTAAGGGTTAAAAATAAAAGTGGCATTTATAAAAAATGCTTCTAATTTTTGGCAAAAGATGGCGCTAGGTTGATGATATTTAAAACATTTAGCCTCTGTTGACACAAAGAATTCAATTTCCTCTTTCAGTCTCCCTGGTAGTTGGTGTTCTGTGCTCCAGGAACCTGGGTTATAAATATCTCTCTCTTTCATTCTGTCAAAGAATGACACTAGAGTAGGGGTCGGCAACCTACGGCTTGCGAGCCACATTTAGATGTGAAGCTGCGTGTAGTACTTGCATAAATAAAGTTTTGTATTGAATTGAAATTGTATTGAAGTGGTGGATAATGTTTATTGAAGCAGCTCAAACATGTTCATCTGATTTCTTTAATTTATATTCTGCATTATCGAAGTATCCTCAAATGATTTAAACTTGAGCATATTTCGATAACAAAGGATTCAATTAAAGAAATCAGACAAACATGTTTGAGCTGCTTCAATAAAACATTGTGTGGCTCTTTAAAAACTTTGAAATTTTGTAAATTATAATTTTTGACTCTTGTGACCCCTGCACTAGAGGTTGTATGTATGATGCATAGAATTTGTTGATTTACTCTATTATTTATTAGCCACAGATGATTTTGAAGCATTTTTTAAAATGTCCTTTTTAATGCCTCCATGAGAAACCTGGTTACTCTTGGAGACATTTGAACAGGCATTACAAATTAGAATAACTTGACAAAAAGGTGGAAAACATAAAACTTTCAGAAAAATGGCTCAATGAATGTTTTGCCAACTTCATACATCTTTTACTGGATTGTCCTGTTTTTCAATACTATAGAATCGAAAATAATTTAATAGTAACAGATCCAAGTATTTTTATTTCCAGTAAAGAAATGTATATTAAATGTAATACTTTTTGTAGATTTTGAATATTATATAGCAACAAATTTATTTTAAGAAACTGATAATTTATATTATGTTGATTGTAGATATTACCAAATAAACATTACAAAGAGAAATTCCCTACATAATCAGGACTGCAATAGACCAGTCTCTGCAAAAGGATCACACAAGAATAATAAATTCAAGACTTTACCCCCACTATAAAAACATCTGCTCAACTCCGTTACCGGAACACTATCTGTCCAGTGATTTCCCGCTCCGGGTCAAACGGTGTATTGCAGGACTGAGAATCCTCTCGGTGCTCTTTGCTGATGATCGCCCCAGAATATTTAAAACAGATGGATGGACATGCGAGATTTGCGGGACAAGAATGGAGCCGGGGCTACATCACCATATACTCTCATGTATGGGGCTGAAAGACGAACGAGAAGTGCTCCTCAGTGAAATAGGCCTTGAGGGACTCTCTTTGGAGCTCCTGTTGAATGAGGTGGTGAGAAACAGAGCTGAAGCTTTTGCGTTGTTCAAATTCTGGAAGACGGCTGAAGAGAAGAGGAGGCTATATACATAATCTAATTGATGTAAATAATTATACTCAAATAATCTTTGTCAGGATTAGAATGACGAATCCTGTATGGGACTTTGATTCCAGTAAAAGGCTTGTTGCTGCTGTTGTATATAGTCACAGTGTAGAAAATACTATAATATACCTACTACATATAGGTTTCTCTCTGTATTCTTAGTTCTCTTCTCTTCAATTACTCTGTGAACTGGCGAATCCTATATAGGATGAGAGGTCCTCAATAAAGGCTTTTTGTTGTTGTTGTTGATATTACCAAATATTTCTTTCTTTTGTACGCAGTCCTCTATTATCTTTTTTTTTTTTCTCTCTTTTTCTCCTTGTTAATATCATGAATATTCTTTACAGCCTAATATTATTGTAAATATATATGTATAGACAAATGTAAAGGCATACATCTATGACAGCGCAAGTGTCCCTAGGGGGACATAGCACTTTAAATTGAAATAAATAAAAAGCATGATATTGCTTCTTCTTGATTGGTTGTATGAATGGTATGATAAATTTATAGGGAATCTTTGAGACTGGATCATCTAATAGAATGTGTGTATCCCTGATGATTTTAAGGTATTGAGGCAATCACGGTCTCTCATGATACAACATTTATGTACAACATTCTTTGATAGAAAATGCTGATCCAAATAGAAATCTAAGATATAACAATATTAAATAAGTGAACTCTGGGTGACAATTCAGTAGCAGCATTGTTACCATTGTCAGACAAGAGTACTTTGTACAATGCTGATACCGAATTGCTATACATAGTTTATCTATTTGATCTTGTTATACTTTTTGCTGATGTCAGAACACTATAGACATTGTGGTTATTTACATATTTGAGTCAAAAGGAAATCTATTGGATATATTTATATATAAAAAGGGCATGCTTGGATTTCTAAAAAAAAAATCATTTTTTTTTATTTAAGAGATCCAGGTACGTTCTTTTTAAAATATAAATATATTTACATATGGTTACATAGTTTGTCTTTGCCAGCTCTTGGTTCACTGCCAATCCCAGAGGTGTTTGCATCACAGTGGTGTAGAAGGATCTTGTTCAGACAGTTGAAGATTGTCTAAAACAACAAACATTTGATGACATGCTCCAGACACACAGTATGAATCTTTGTGTCAAATTAGGAGGTATAAAAAGTCCAAATTTCTATAGTGGGTATCATATTTTGTTAGTTGCATAGTTATAGTACTAGACTTACTTCCTTAGCTGAATAGTAAAGAGTAAAATTTTTCTACAGAAAGATCTATCTAGGGGTGGGAGGCATGTTTTATAGGGAGCAAGTTTTCCATAAGCTGATCTTATTGTATATTGCTGAAATTACTTCATTTTCTATTGCTCCTTGTGACACAAGGAAACATATTTCAATAGGTTGGTACCAACTTCTTTAACTCTATCCTTGCTGAGCAGATACAGTAGAACCTTCCTGTAAAGTACACCTAATTGCAGAGCCAAAGTGTCCTTTAGGGAAAGATGTCCTCTTACTGGAGAATTGCTTCTTCTTCTTCTTCTTTCTCATCTTCACACTGGGTGAAGTAGATTGCGTCTGCCTTTGTCATTAAGACTGGGAGCACTACTCAGTGGCAGGCCAACTTAGCTCCAAAAGAAATGGCCGCCTCTGACATGAGGAACAGACGCCATGTGCAGCCGCTCCTAACATGGAATACAGACTCATCCTGTATCCCTGGAGCCCTTACAGGGTACTATCAGCCGGGCCAGCTGAACCCAGGTTTTTTTTGTGAGCTTGTTACTGCTCCCCCTCCTCCTTTTTCATCCGGGCTTGGGACCGGCAAAGGCAAAGAGCTAAAAAGTAAAAATGGTAATTTTGCAAATGAAAACTATCCTTTGTGGAGAGGTGTCTGCCTGTGAGGTGTCCGCTAAAGAGAGGTTCTACTGTTCTTTGGTTTCAAAAACAGTAGAATCTCTCTGTAAAGGACATCAGGTTACAGAGTCAAAGTGTCCTTTAGAGAAAGGTCCTCTTAGCAGAGAGTAGCAAAATAGTAAAAATGGTAATTTTGGCCATGAAAACTGTCCTGTGTGTAGAGAGGTGTCCTGTCATAGGGGTTCTACTGTACTCTTTGGCTGCTGTAAAATAAAAAAGGAACTGAGTGACTGATTCCAAGGATTTTATTGCTTTCAATTTGTATAGTTGCAAATATTTTTTTGCCTTTTCAAATTCTTTATACAGTAAAGTTATCAGGAGCAGTTCCTACTTTAGATAAATTTGAAAATGAGTTGAACAGAAATGATCCAACCTACAATGATGTCATCTCCAGGGAGCTCTATGTTTCTAGGAGTTATTTCAATGGAATTTCTGTGGTATATACCAATATTTCAACCCCCTCTGTTTTTAGATTTTATTGGGGAATTTCTGTAAAAGGCTAAATATTTTAATAAAAGTTTTGGGCATATGTGTAATGTTGTTTGGGAATTGCCCAGATGGTATCGGGCCCCTGAACTGCTTTATGGAGCTCTGAACTACAATGAAGGAGTGGACTTATGGCAAGTACTTCCTTGATATCCGTATCACCATTATATACCAAACTAGAGGGTTGGTGATAGTGATATAAACTGTTGGTTCTCGATAACTACAACCCAGGATCGAATCCCACACATTGGTCACTTTTTTATAATAAAAAAAAAAGGGCTTCAATTGCCCCTGTTTTTTGAAAAAGTCCAACTCCACCAGCAAGTGCAATTAACTAAACAGGGCCTTGGTATACTTGTAAATGCAAAAGTCAAACTCTGCTTTTCATATGTGTAGATATGTGGTGCACTTAAAAGGCCCAGCAGGATTCACCCATTTCCATTATCTTCTGGACAATGGAAGTCACCTGTCTGTAGGGCCAAAGTGCTGCAATGAGATCAGAATCATCCACGAAGAAGAGGACGTTGCTCAGCACAATATGCTCAGCCCTTTTTCTGAGGGAAAAGCCCGTAGGGTGGCATCTTCGATGTCGAGGCCCTCCTCGATGAGCTTGTCAGCAAGCTAAATGCTGGAGAGGCTGACCAGGATGTGCCCCTCCATTTTCGTCCACTGGTAGACAGAGCCCTTGCCCAGCTTCGCCTCCAGCGCCAGAAAGTACTTAGACTGGCTGAAGTCCGGACAGCATTCAAGGTAGACATATTGGTCCACCTTCACTGTCACTGACCTGGCTCCAAAGGCCACCTGCTTCTGCAGAGTCATTGTATATTCCTGACTTGGGGATAGGGCATTAGCTGCGCAGGGTTGGCTTCGCAGCCAATGCCTGGATACAGCCCCTCTTGATTTCCGACCTGTTGTCTCGGAGTCCACCGGCCTCTTCCTCCTGGGCTCAACTTTGGTGAAGCTGGTGTGATCCTCCTCCATGGGAAGATGATTCACCTGATCTATAAAATTAGCCCAGCTCTTCGACAATTTGTTGATTTTAGGCAGTTGTCCGGCCGTCTTCTCTGTTGCTGGAGAAATGCTGATTGCATCAGCAGTTGAGGATGGCAATTGGCTTTCAGCCGATTTTGTGGGGTGAGAAATCCCCCATAAAAAATCTAAATTTTCCTTGAATTATTTAAAATTTCAAAGCCGTCAGCATTGGGGTATGAGCATGCACCCACACATTCTCTCACAGAGAGAGAGAGAGAGGATGTGATAATCAACTTCCATCTATCCAAGTACTGTAGAAACTCCATGAGAGGACTCCCCTTCTGAAGGACATCTCTATACAAAGGACAGTTTTTCATCCACAAATTTTACATTTTTACCAATTAGCTGCTCTCTGGTAAGAGGACACACCTCTCTCTAAAGGATTCCTTGGTTCTGCAACTAGGTGTTTAGAGAGAGCTGGTGCGTGCAGGTCTGTGGGATGTATCCTGGCCGAGATGTACAACCACTGGCCCTTGTTCCGGGTGAGGAGATATTGTCCCACAACATGGCTGACCCACTGACGTCCATATTTTGTCACAGGGGGAGAATGACATTGAGCAGCTCTGTCTTGTCATCCGGGCTCTTGGTACACCCACTCCAGAGACCTGGCCGGTTGTTCCCATTTCCTACCTATATGAATTTATTTTTTTGAAAAGAGCACATTTTGGCCCGAAAAGTTTTTTTATAATGTAATACAGTAGAACCTCCATGAGAGGACACTCATGGTAGAGGATACCTCTCTACAAAGGACAGTTTTAATTTGCAAAATTACCATTTTTACTATTTTGAAACTCTCTGGTAAGAGGACACCTCTCCCTAAAGGACACTTTGGCCTGCAATTAGGTGTCCTTTACAGGGAGGTTCTACTGTATTATTAATTAAAAAGCCATAGCTAATTGTTAGCTAGCGGGAGGCAATGTCTATCATTTATATACTCAATAAATGATGCATTGGAAAAGCATCTGTTGTTTGGAGGTGTCCGCTAGAGAGAATGTTTGCTAGCATGAATGTATTTTCAATGGGAGGACAATTTTGGCGAGAAAAACTGTCCGCTGTCTATAGGTGTCTGCTAGCACAAGTATCTGCTAAGGATGGTTCTACTGTTATCTTTTAATTCCAGACCTTTTTTTTTTTCAGATTATTGAAAAAAAAAACTCTCCCTTCATCCTAATAAATCTAGTTTAAACAAAAACTAAGGTAATAATGGCTGCTGACTTCAGACCTATGTAAATAGTGAGGTAGAACATGTGAGTGGAAAGTTATTTTAAACAAAACATTGGGAGTTTTCCTGTCTAAAGAGACAATTTTTAGGAGAAACATTTTAAATTTACTGTCTAACACTATCATATATAAATTTTTTAGGCCTCTATTATTAAGAGTATCATTTAATTTGCATTATAGATTAAAATCACAAGGTAAAAAGACCAAATTCAAATAAATAGTATTTGATGTTTGAGTAACAGCATTGTTACCTAATTTAGATATAATTAACAGAATGGAAGAAAGAGGAAATATCAATGATATTTACAGATATGCTTTTAATTTTATCTAAAATAATTTTTGAAAAAGGTGGGTTTTTTTTTTCCACTTCTAATACGAATAATATTTTAGGGTTCTTATATAGAAAGTTAACTTCTTCTTATCAGCTATCATGTTTACATACTTGATAGCAGTAACTATTTAAAACATGTTGTGGCATATAGAGAGAGAGATAAGGCACAATTTGGATTATAGATTATAAAACAAAGTAATAAGACCAAACTGAAATACAAAAGTACTTTTGTCTGAAGATGGTAACAACACTGTTACCGAAATGTCACACACTATTTATTTATTTGGTCTTATTACCTTGCTGTGGTATATAGAATCTTCAATTGATAGCTAAGCATCAACATGGATATTCACTTTGGAATTCATTTTCTTCATAGGTTCAATTGAAGTCTATCAAAAATGATACAATTCGGTAACATGGTTACAGAAACATCACATACTATTATGATAAAGCACAATTTGGATTATAGATTATAATAAAAGAAAACAAGACCTAATCCAAATAATTTATTAGTGTGTGACGTTTCGGCAACAACATTGTCACCATCATCAGACAATTGTCTGATGATGGTGACAATGTTGTTGCCGAAACGTCACACACTAATAAATTATTTGGATTAGGTCTTGTTTTCTTTTATCACATACTATTAATTTATTTGGATTAGGTCTTATTTTCTTCTATCTAAAATCCAAATTGTGCTTTATCATTTTTGGTAGACTTCAATGGGCCTAAGAAGTTATTCTTCCTATGAACTGAAGAAAATGAATTCCAAAGTCATTATCAATATATAGAGCCATATATATTTGATAAGGCACAATTTGGATTATAATCACAAGGTAATAAGACCAAATCCAAAAATATATATATATCTATTTATTTGGATTTGGTCTTATTATCTTGTGTTTATAACTTATCTTTTCTAAAAAATGATGCACCTGGGCAAATCCTGTGTAGGGCATAGGTCCCTAATAAAAGGCTTGTTGTTGTTATATTCCCAAGTAGTGGAATGCCCAGGTATTGACCCATGTTGAAATAAGGGAAACAAGATGTGGGCACACAAGTGTTAAAGCAGCTGTATGTAGCCCGGAGCATACAGAAGTCACCATGTTGTTGGAAGGTTAAAGACAGGAGTTGGTGCAGGGCCTGGCCGACCTCCCGGACTACAACAAGATCTCCTTCCCCCACTTTGAACCCAGTCCACTTAGCAGTCTGGTCCCCGGGGTGGGTCAGCCTGCCCTGGACCTGCTCCACAGGTTCCTGCTTTACAGCCAGGAGAGGAGACTCAGGGCCCAGGAGGTGGTGGATTCTACTCTGTCCTTCCTTATACAGTAGAACCTCTCTGTAAAGGACACCTAATTGCAGAGGCAAAGTGTCCTTTAGGGAGAGGCGTCCTCTTACCAGAGAGTTGCTAAATTGTAAAAATGGCAATTTTGCAAATGAAAACTGACCTTTGTGGAGAGGTGTCGGCTATCAGGGTGTCCATTAAAGGGAGGTTCTACTGTATTGGAATTATTCTGGAATAATTTTGTCACTTAAATAAGATTCTTTTTACAAATTATTATTATGCCTAGTACACCTGGCATAGATTATGGTAATAATGGTGAGTAGTTAGCGACTGCTTTTACTGCAAGTGCACCACATGTCTACACATGTTGAAAGCAGTTTGACTTTTGAACTTAGAAGTGTTCCCTTCCCTATTTGGTTACTTTTACTCTCTAGAGGAGTTGAACTTTCTCAAGAATTGGGGGCCATTGCAGGATTCGATCCCAGGTAGTGGCTGTCAGAATTGACAGTTTATACCACTCCTTCACCAACTTCCAGGCCAATCTTTAAAACCACTAAATAGAATATAAAAACATTGGAAAAACTTGATTTATCAGTAGTGAACCTCTCAAGTTACCACTACAATTAGTTTACTTGATGTATCAGTGCTCCCAATACAATATTGGTGATAAGGTAGGCTGGGAGGGTTCACCACTGATGGAGCCAGGCTCTCCCAATATTATTATAATTGCAGTAGGAAGTTTGTTTTACTTGAAAAAGAGACATTCACACTAAGATAGTTTACATTTATAAATTATTGTATGGGGGTCAGTGGAAGGGTTGTCTAAACCGTTGGTTTTCGACCACTACAACCTGGGATCGAATCTTGCATTTGGCACTTCTTTCTGATGTAAAAAAAAAATGCTCCAATCACCCACTGATTCTTGCAAAAGTCCAACCCCACCAGCGAATGAAAGTAACCAAACGGGACTCTAGCACATTTGTAAATGCAAAAGTTGAACTGCTTTTCACATGTGTAAACATGTGGTGCACTTGCCAACTTCTACCCAATGATTATCATGGCCTGTACCATGTGTACTAGAGATAATACAAATTATTGTATTGTTTATCCTGCTTATATATAGTCTCAAGATTTATTCTTAATTTTAGTGTAACTATGATAAAACTCTGAAGCTAGATAATTAGAGAGGTTTTATAAATTTGTTTGTTTTTAGCAGAGCTCTCTCTTCAGCCCATAGACTTAGGCACAAAATAATGAATTGGTAAAATTTCTGGAAAGGTTTACCTCTGCACTAATGAGACAAGCTTTCTCAATGGTTTGTCATCTTCTGTGTCGTATATGATTAGGAAAATTAGCACAAAATGATTCTATTTCTAACAAGCTCTGTGACTCACGCACAAAGTTTGGCTCTACATGTAGTGCACGTTGTACACAGTAGAGCCTCTTCCTAAACCTACTCGCAGAGCCATATTATCCTTTAGAAAGAGGTGTCCTCTTATTGAAGAGCTGCTAAAATGAACTGAGGATATAGTGAAACTTTCCTTATGATAAAGCACAATTTGGATTATAGCTACAAAAAAATAAGACCTAATCCAAATAAATTAATAGTGTGTGGATGTTTGGCAACAGCGTTGTTACCATCATCAGACAAAATATATATATTTTTATTTATTTGGATTAGGTCTTATTTTCTTGTAGCTATGAAACTTTTCATATTATTATTTTTTTGCTTATCCCAAGTACACATGGTACAGACCATGATAATCATAGTGGGTAGTTAGTTAGCAACTAATTTTACTGTGAGTGCACCACATGTCTACACATGTAGAAAGAAGTTCAACTTTTACACTTTCAAGTGTGTCAAAGCTCCATTTGGTTACTTGCACTTACTAGAGGTGGTGCAAGGTTCTGGATAATTGAAGCAGAAAAAAGGGTTCAATGTGGGATTCAGTCCCAAGGTTATACTGAATACAAACCTTGCTATAACAACTTCTCTTTGGACCAAGATTTTAGCTATAAAAATAAAGGTCACCTCTCCTGTCAAAATAGATGCTAAAATGAAATTTGATCTTGATTGTCTCCACAAACTAACAGACTTGGGTCAGTAACAAAGTCACAACACCAGTACTTTAGTGTCTATTTTGACTGGAGAGAGGTTGCCTTTCTTCTGCGCTCTGCCATCTAAAAAGCACATGTACTCGTGGTCAGGAAATGCCTTCTTTATTTTTAATAACAACACCTGACCCACTTATCTTTTATTTTTTATATTGTTTTTTTTTTCATGTGTTAAGTGTATTTACGCAAATTTGGCCTTAAATACCCATTTCTTGATTTCTCAGGAAACCTTTGGGACCAAAAATCTTTTTGGTCGCAGTGGTTACAGCCTACTCCATGCTGACGAGCGCCAACAGCGCGAAACACGTTTGTGGATGGCTTTTCTTGATTTATCAAGAAATTGGGTTGGCCAAATATCACGGAGCAAGCTAAATAAACGTTTAGTTTATTTTTGCTCCACTAGATGGCACTCTGCCATCTAAAAAGCACATGTGCTCGTGGTCAGGAAATGCCTTCTTTATTTTTAATATCAACACCTGACCCACTTATCTTTTTTTTTTTTTCTATTATTTTTTCATATATATTTATATGAAAAAATAGTACAAATGTAACATTGTACTGGGATAAGGTGCATAAATTAGGAAAAAGGCATCTCCTTATCGTGCAACTGAAAGTTGCTGATGGCTTGCCCCATCTATCGGAATAAATATCAACTATTCTCGTTGATTTTTAATTATTCCAGAATTGGCCAAATACCCATTCTTGATTAATCAAGAAAAGCTAACCACGGACGCGTTTCGGGCTGTTGGCCCTCATCAGCGTAGTGCAAGCTGTACCTCAACGACCAAATATAATTGGTCATTAAGGCATCCTGAAAAATCATGAAACGGGTAGTTAAGGCCAGAATTGCATGAGGACGCTACACAATGTGAAAAAATAGTACAAATGTAACATTGTACTGAGATAAGGTGCATAAATTAGGAAAAAGGCATCTCCTTAACGTGTAACTGAAAGTTGCTGATGGCTTGCGCCATCTATCGGAATAAATATCAACTATTCTCGTTGATTTTTAATTATTCCCGAATTGGCCAAATACCAATAATTTATGCACCTTATCCCAGTACAATGTTACATTTGTACTATTTTTTCACATTGTGTAGCGTCCTCACGCAATTCTGGCCTTAACTACCCGTTTCATGATTTTTCAGGATGCCTTAATGACCAATTATATTTGGTCGTTGAGGTACAGCTTGCACTACGCTGATGAGGGCCAACAGCCCGAAACGCGTCCGTGGTTAGCTTTTCTTGATTAATCAAGAATGGGTATTTGGCCAATTCTGGAATAATTAAAAATCAACGAGAATAGTTGATATTTATTCCGATAGATGGCGCAAGCCATCAGCAACTTTCAGTTGCACGATAAGGAGATGCCTTTTTCCTAATATATTTATATATTAAAGAAAAAGTCCATCTATATTTCGGTTATAGAATTGGTCTTGCCAATTTTCCAGCTGAACATCTTTTTGGAGGATTGTGAAGATGAATCCATTGTAGATCTTGTGAAATTAAGATTAGTCCTGGGCACATTAGGGCCAAGGCTCCAGGTCAGCCTTCTGAGTTTGCCAAAACTGGTGTTGAGGCTTTGTCACTGACCATAATTCACTAGTTTGCAGAGATGGTCAATAGATGGTGTTTGTTTTAATATCTATTTTGATGGAAGAGGTGGCCATTCTTTTTATAGATCAATATCCTCCCGGAAAATTTTCATATACAGTAGAACCTCCCTGTAAAAGGACAGCTAATTGTAGAGCCAAAGTGTTCTCTAGGGAGAGGTGTCCTCTTATCGGAGAGATTCTAAATTGTAAAAATGATAATTTTGCAAATGAAAACTGTCCTTTGTGGAAAGGTGTCTGCTAGCGGGGTGTCCGCTAAAGGGAGGTTCTACTGTACAAGATTTCATGATGTTATAACCAAGTTGTTGTTATAAAGGAGACTATTACAGTAGAACCTCCATGAGAGGACACTCCTGCTAAAAGACATTTCTCACTAAAGGACACTGGCTTTGCAACTAGTTATCCTCTACAGAGAGGTTCTACTGTATAACAAGATATTCCACTATATTAATTATATAATTAACTTATTTATATATTGATGGAAAATTTATTTTAAAGCTAGAAGTAAAAATATTTGGTGACAAAACATTTTGCCATTGATAATGATTTACATTTTTAAAACTTATTATTATTTTTATTTATCGCAAGTACAGGTGGTACAGGTCATGGTTATCAGGGTGGGTAGTTAGTGAATACTTTTACTGTAAGTGCCCCACATGTTAAAAGCAGTTTGACTTTTGCACTTGATAAATGTACCAGAGCCACGTTTGGTTACTTGAACTTGCTGATGGTTGGACTTTTCCAATATCGGGAGCCATTGGAGCATTTTTTTAATTATAAAAAAGTACCCAATGCAGAATTGATCCCGGGTGGAAGCAGTCAAAAACCAACGGTTTAGACTATCCTTCCACCGACCCCCTAATGATTTACTACAGTTTATGAAGTGTGTGACCAGGCCCTAGCTGACCCCTACTTCTTCCTCAGCCCCCTCCCTGCCTGTCCCTCCTGTCAGGTCCCCCCACCCCCTGAGAAGCACCACGGCTTCTCCCCAGCCATTCTGTCCCAGGACCTGGAGATATCCCCTCTCCCCACCTCCCTAGAGCCCACAGACATCCTGCTCTGACATCTCAGCACCTTTCTGTGGAGAACATTCTGGGCCCTACCTTGTGAAGCCTTACACAGGGTGCTGGGTATCCAGTGAACTTGTAAAAGAAACTGCAGTTTGAAAGACTAATATATGAGGTATTAAGTGAAGAGTGAAGGAAATATGAATAAATTCCATCATTTTAACTAGGTTGATTGGTTTATAGTGAGTTCAGTCTCTTGACTGATCTCTTTGGTTATGATCCCCCACATTCAGCCTACATCAACACCCAAAATTATACTTGATAATACAAGATACAAGAAAATAAGACCTAATTCAAAAACGTCACACACTATTAAATTATTTGGATTGTCTTATTTCATTGTATCTATAATTCAAATTGTGCTTTTATCATTTTTGATAATACAAGGCTATAAGACCAAATTCCATTATAAATAAATAGTGTGTAAATTTGGTCTTATTACTTTGTGTTTCTAATCTATAATCCAAATTGTGCCTTATCATAAACTTGGTAATGTAAGTTTGTAAGTTACCTTCTACTTCCCAGTAATACCATCACATGAATATTTGGATCAGGAACTGTTTTCTGATGTTCTTTACAGCCATCTCTTGGAAGGGGAGTATTTCCTTTGTTTACAATTACGCTAAAAAACATTTCACTGCCAATAATTTTCTAATTAAAAAAAAAGTCATTTAGACAAAAAAAAAGATTGATATGTTTTTCAAAAGTGTTAAACAAGGTATTTATATTTAAAATATATATATTTGATATAAAGAAAAATGATCTACGAGTTTAAAAAAAAACGTCCAATCAGAGAATTCCCCAAGGTGGAGGCAGTGACACGTTGTATGAACGAATCATGTTTATTGTTTACATCATGCATTACCATGATGTCATAACCAATGAAATGCCAGCTTTCAGATTGAGCAAAGAATCTGGTAAAATTCCCTTGGAAGTATTGGTGGTGACTAATGCTCCTTACCAGGAATGTTTGTTGATTTCCAGACTGTGATGTTTGGACACTGGTATAGAATGTGGTCATTCAGTCAATCTGGGTTAAGGAGAGGTTAATATACAGTCGAACCTCTTTAATTCAACACCCCAAGGGATCAGAGCTTTCGGTTGAATTAAAGGAAGTGTTGAATTAAGGTTAGATGATTAGCTAATCATCTAACTAGCTAAAATAATATATATATATTTTATAAATAGCTTTGTAATATAAATTAATGATATTAATTGAAACCATTGTGTGTGTACTTTTTTATATTTATTTTTTTATTTTCATGATTAACTTTTAGTATCTGGGACAAAATGGCAATAATACATATTTTCGAAACAAATAATATTTTATTCCAATTGTGTGAATAATAGTTTAAAGAAAATAAATATGGAAAATAAAAAGAAAATTAAAAAAGATTATTTGAAAGAATCAAGATTAAAAATATATATATTTTATAGATGTCTGTTTTTTCTCTGAAATCCTATTCAGGATGTATTCCAGATAGTCTATTTTTAAAAGACATGCATGCCTTTCTTCCTCAGAAATGTCTTTCAAATAACAAAGAGTTTTTATTGTATTAAAGGCATCCACTGCTGCTGCAGGTGTTATTGATGTTTTGTTTAAATCTTATTCTGTTGGCTCTACCTCTTCATCTTCTTCTTTTCCCATTACCTCCTTTACAATTTCTTCAATGGACTGTTCCCCAGCAACTTGCACATCTTTATCAACTTCCAAGAAGTCAATATAGTTGACATCAATGGCTTGATGTTTTTTTAATGCCTCAAAACATCTGTTCATTTCTTCTTCAACAACTTCTTCCATTGCTTCATCCATCACAAATCCTGAATGAGAAAAACAATTTTTTATTGTGGAAGAACTAACCCCAACCCATGCAGCCTCTAGCCAGCTAATTGCAAAGAGTAAATGTACTTGAGCATTTTTTTTTCTTCCATGCAAGTGAGAAGATACGTTATCATTCGTTTCCTATATTGGTCTTTTAGGGCTTTAATGATACCCATATCACAGGGTTGTAATGCACTTATAGTTAGAGCAGGCAAAAATCTTATTTCAATGTTCTGTAACCCTTCAGGTATTTGGTGGGCTGGGCAATTATCTAAAATTAATAAAATTTTTCTTTCTCTTCTTTTGAATATTTGGTCCAATTTTTTCAGCCAATCCATAAAAATTGCCCCAGTCATCCAGGCTTTTTTATTAAAATGATAATTTGAGGGAATATTCAAACAACAACAACAAAAAAGCCTTTATTTAGGGTCACTGACCCTATACAGGATTCACCAGAGGTATGCATAAGAACAAAGCAGTGAGACAAAGGAAATAACGATATATACAGAGTAAGAAGAAAAAGAAAAAAAAAAAACAAGAAAAGAAAAAAAAAAAGAGGGAAGCAAGAAATCAACACAAAAAGAGTAGCAGTAAGAAAGTGAGGAGTGAGTATCACTTGGCCTTCTTCTGAGATATGGACTTGTGGAAACCATAAAACGCCGTAGCAATATACTTATTCTGGGTCATATTGTCAATTATTGATGGAAGTGAAGCACAGAGTTGCCCAGTTTTGAGCATAAGGGTTCTTCTTTCTTCTTTCAGAGCAGGGCAATCAAAAATATAGTGAGTGATTTCATTTTTTAGTTTTGAATTACAGAAGGTACAAGTCGGGTCCTCACCGCAGAGCATCTTGGTGTGGTTTTCTCTAAAAAAACTTGAAAGTATTCTAACTTGTGCGAGTAGTCTTACAACCGGGAAAGGAAAATCTCCTAAAAGGTATCCCTCCGTCATGAAAGATATGTGAATGTCTTTGTAGTGAGAGTATAGCTTAGATTTATCCATTCTTGTAAGGTCGTTTTGTATAGATTGGTCTGCCGCTGTTTTTAAGAGCCCTGTAATCGCGCTCCTCAGCGTTTCAGGGTCATCACAGGAAACAAGTGCAGGGGATCCATTATTGTTAAGCAGATTGGTGAGCTTTTTAATGAAACCGATGGGTGTGCCCGAAGCATTAGACAGTTCCCGTGTTCTATTAAAACATATACGTGGCAATCTGTCACTGCTCATATTCAACACCCGCAGCCAATACTTCAGGGTTAATTTTAAGGCTGTTACACTCAATGAGATACGACCGGTTTCTAATCTGATTAGGTAACCTGGAGTGTATCTGGGCAGATTCAGGAACCTACGGATAAATATGTCTTGTATATTGTCCAGTAAGTCTTTATGCTCTGTTGCCCACAATGGAGCGGCATACATCAGGACAGCTCTCACTATTGTATCAAAGAGTTTGATTGATAAATTTATTGACTTTGCTTTTGATTTTATTAATATTGGGTGTGTGGCGTTAATTGCTGTAAGTGCTTTTCCTTTAAAGTAATTTGCCGGGTGAGTAGTTGTTATTGTTGGTGTCAGAGAGAGAATCCCAAGTATGTATATCTTGAAGTTATTGTTATGGGTTTATCATTCCAGAACCATCTATCCTTATTTGAGGGTTTACCTCCATTACGGAACACCATAATCTTTGACTTGGACTCATTTAGTGTCATTAAGTTCTCATCGAGATATTCTTTTAGTATTTTGATCTTCTTTTGGAGGTTCATCCTGGACTCACCTATAATTGCTATGTCGTCGGCGTACAGCAATAAATGGATATCTCCAAATTCTGGCAAATTTACACTCTGCAGGTCTGAGTTATTATAAATTTCAATTAAGTCCGTGATAAATAATATAAATAGCAGTGGGGAAAGTGGTTCTCCCTGGAGGACTCCTGAGTTTATCTTAATACTTTCCGTAAATGATCCCTTCCATCTGATAGCTATAGTTGCTTGTTCGTAGTAACTTCTGATTGTACTTATGAATTGGTAACTTATGCCTAGGTTGTAAAGTTTTTTCCAAAGTATTGAGTGAGGTACAGTATCAAATGCCTTCCTTAGATCGACAAAAAAGACATATAGTTTTCCCCTCTTTTTTCTTAATGATAGTTGGATTAAAGTAGTTAGTGTAAATATGTGGTCAATACATGATCTTCCTTTTCTAAATCCCGCTTGGTTTTCGGGTATAACCCTTTTTCCTTCAACCCATTCCTCCAGTCGTGATCTTAGGATTGATGTGAAAAGCTTTGATACATTGCTAATCAGTGCAATACCTCGGTAGTTGGAGGGGCTGTGAGGGAATATTCATGCCATGGAAGCATCGTGGTCTTCTATATTTCCCAATATAAAGTAAAGGCAGTTTTTCACTTCCATCCATATTACAGCATACCAACACTGTAATTCTCTCTTTAGACTTCTTACCCCCTTTACATTTCTCACCTCTGATAGTCATTGTTTGATTAGGCAAAAGTTTATAAAATAACCCTGTTTCATCAGCATTGAAAATGTCCTGTGGGCTGTATTTAGCTAAAAGTGAAGGAATAATCCCACCTTTCCAAGTGGCTACACTATTGGCATCCACACTTCCAGCTTCTCCATGAAGTCGTTTAAAAGCAATATTCCTTCTGGCTTTAAACTTTTCTAGCCAGCCATTGCTAGCTTCAAAATTATCTTGACCCATTTTCAAGGCCAAGAGTATAGCCTTTTCTTTCAAGATATTGCCATTTATGGCAAGTTTCATGGCATTTGCCTGACTTATCCACCTAAACAGGGCTTCTTCAATATCTGGGAATTCCCCGTCACGATCACATTTCAAGGTAGAGCTAAAATTAGATTTTAAAAAGGCAGATTTTATGGCGAATTTATTTTTAAAAATTGTGCTAATGGTGGACCGTGGAATATTTCTCTCTCTGGAAACTTGACTATGTGATTTTCCTTGTTCTATTTCTTCTATAATTTTCATTTTTTCCACATAAGTGAGCTGGTGATACTGACTACGTTTCCAATTTTTTTTGGCAGAACCTGACATTCTTGCCCCACTCATTTATTCAAATTAACACAGAATATTGAATTAAAATATTATCATAATCATTGTTGGATCATTTTATAAAAAGATTTATTTATTTAAAAAGAAATTATTCATAAATTTAAAAATAGCTAAAAATTTCAATGTTAAAAATTAAAAATAAAAATTATTATTAGTTAGCGCATGATGCCGAAATTCCAGCGTAAAAAACAACAACAATAACATCCGCGAAATTGCGCAACGGCACTGCAAAGTGAAACTTAAATTAACCAGAAACCAAAAGTGCGCAGGCGCGATCCTATCGGCGCCCGCCGATGCCGATCGTCACCGCCGTAATACCGTTTAGCGGTAAAGTTGCATGTAAAATAACATTCAACTGTCGAAATTCGAATTTTAAAATGGTCGAACTATCGGAACTGTTGTATTATCAATACTGTCGAATTACGGTTTGTTATTTGATAGGCCGGAGGTCGGGACATCGGAACATGGTCGAATTATCGCCGAGTGTCGAATTGGGGTGTGTCGAATTAACGAGGTTATACTGTACTTACTACTAGTTCTATAATGTCACCACCATTGGTGGTAATGACCAGTTACTGACTGATCAACTCTTGTCAAAGTTGAAACTCACAGAAATTTTTGTAAAATATAAATGTAACAAAAGGGTGTATCTGGATCTGTGAAAGAAAAAAAAAGCACAATAATTTGTAAATTACTTTTAAGTTTATTGTGTAATAAATTGATAAAAAGAAAGCAATCCCTTGAAATATTTTTTTTTCTTTCACAGATCCAGGTACGGCCTTTTTTTATATATTCAATTGATCACCTTTTGACTCAAATGATTTTTTGTTGTTTATTCCTGGTACAGGCAATTATATTCAAGGTGGGTAGAAGTTGGTGACTGCTTTTTAACTTTTGCACTTACAAATATACCAGAGCCCCCCGTTTAGTTACTTACACTCACATGATGGGGTTTGCAAGAATCAGGGGCCATTGTGGATCAATTTTTTTAATTATAAAAAAGTTCCCAATGTGAGATTTGATCCTGGGTTGTGGCTGTTGAATATCGACAGTTTATACCACTCCTCCACCAGCATTATTCAATAGAAGTATTGAGTAATATTCAATGGGAGATAAATACTCCATCACACAGGTGTACTAAGAAAGCTGCCTCCTCAAACAAGCTCCTCCAAGATGATTGATACGAAAGAGAGATAAAAATCTTCTGACAATTTTTGATTTCTCAGTGGTTCTCATTTTGGTTAGTTTTAAAAATTATTTGCTTGTTGGAAGTTGATGTGGCTATGTTTTTCTCCATTTTGGTTAGGTCGCACATTGCCTGAGACAGCCAATCAAAAAGTGTGAAATGGTTTATCAATCTTCCAATGTTTTAATAATATATTAAATTTTAAAATATTTGGAATTATTATTTTTTCTTTCCAAAAGAGTCTCAATTAATCGAAATTAAATCTTTTTGAAATAGTTTCTTTTATAGAAACTTAGTCCTTTTGTAATAAGTTTCTATAAAATAAACTTATTTCGAAAGAATTCAACTTTATTTATAATATTTATTGCAATTTTTTTTTAATTTTTAATAATTGAGAATTGCCAATTTCTTTCTTAAACTGAATAGGATTCATTAAAGTTTGTAGACAACTAAATAATTTAATAATTGTTTTTAAAATAGAGCAATTCCGTATTTAAATTTAGGTAATAAAAATTTTGTTAGCAATTTTTCCCTTTTAAAAACATGTATCCATCCATCCCCCATTTTTGTATTTTTACAAAACTAATTCAACTGTAATTCAATGACACTATAGGGCACGAAATTTGTTTATACAAAATTGCAGTAAGGAGAGTAGATATTGTTTAATTTTTAAAAGAATCATACGCATCTATAATAGTTTCGAATTTTCATAACAGATGGCGGACTAATGAATCATAATATAAATGTTCTAATAAAAGACTCAATTTGATGTTTGGGGAAGAGTGATTGCTTGAAGCATATTATATATTTATAATTGAGCGTATTTACGCAAGTTTGGCCTTAAATACCCATTTATTGGTTTCTCAAGAAGCCTCTGGGACCAAAAATCATTTTGGTCGCAGTGGTACAGCCTACTCCATGCTGACGAGCACCAACAGCATGAAACACATTTGTGGATGGCTTTTCTTGATTTATCAAGAAATTGGGTTGGCCAAATATCATGGAACAGGTTATATCAATGTTTAGTTGATTTCTGTCCCACTAGGTGGTGTGCTGCCATCTAAAAAGCACATGTGCTCCTGGTCAGGATGTGCCTTTTTATTTTTAATATCAACACCTGACCTTTTTATTATTTTTTTTTTCTATCATTTTTTTCATATTTATAATTGTATGTATTTCTACTGTCCTCAAAGCTTATGTCCATAGTTAATCTAAAATACCCATTCCAAGAGTCTAGCATCAGTATCACTAAAAAAGGAAAACCGAAAAATGCAATATAACAGCAGTATGGTAGATTAAACTGGTGAAACCACTGAGAGGGTTCACCAACTGATGAACCAGGCCCTCCCCTTAATTTTTCCATTGCAGTAAGGGCAGTATATATTGTTTAATTTTTAAAAGAATTATACACGTCTATAATAGTTTCAAATTTACAAAATGTAATGCCTTAACAAATATTGGCGTTCAAATAACCGAAATATTGGCAAATAAATCCTTTTATTCAATCCAATATATGCCTTTTTATTACCTAAAAATTAATATCCCTATATATATAAAAGTTGGTGTATGTATGTTTGTCGGCTATACACGTCCATAATACGTAACTAATCTGACTGAAATTTTAACAGTATATAGAGTAGAATCTGGAAAAACTTATAGTGAATATTTCAGGTTTCTATCCCGTATATTCGTTGAGTTATTTGCAAATTGGTGTTGTAAATTTGCCCTTTCGCTCACAAGCAGCGCCTCCAGCAGTGAAGATGGGAGGTAATATCAGCTGACCTAATGTACATGTAAAGTTTGGAGAGGGACGTTTTACAAGAGTGAAATCCATGGTGCTAATTCATAATTGTAACGAATAGTATTTGAAAATCAAAATAATAGAATTTTCAAATATCGTTGTGAAAATTTACTTTTTTATATTTAAAAACACACAAGGTTTGGAGCAGGATGTTTCACAAGAGTGACATCCACAGTGCCAATTTATAATTGTAACGAAAAGTATTTGAATAAAAACATTTAATCGGGTAAAACCAGGGTCATTTGGCTAGTTATCTTATAAATCAATCTCTTCTTTCCTCTTATCTACACTACTAGTTCTTCCACTCGAGAGCCCCTCTCTTCCTGCCATATCTTATCTCTCCACTTCACATGTTTCCAGTACCATCCATGAGGACAACTGCTTTACAAAAGACATTTTCATTTTCGAAATTACCATTTCACAAACCTCTTCTTAAAGGACACTGGCGCTACAACTAGGTGTCCTTTACAGAGATGTTCAACTGTACTTAAAGACTGGAGTTGGGAGAAACTGTACCTGCAAAAAGGATGCTACATTTCTCCTGCAAAGGTATCATATATGAAATTAAATTTTAGCTTCAAGCCTTTATTCATTATTATTATTTTTTTAATTATACCTAGTACATGTGGTACAGGCCATGATATTCATGGTGGGTAGAAGTTCGAAACTGCTTTTACTCTAAGTGCACCAAATGTCTACACTTGTGAAAAGCAGTTCAACTTTTGCACTTACAAATGTGCCTGAGCCCCATTTGATTACTTGCACTTGCTGGTGGGGTTGGACTTTTGCAAGTTTCGGGGGCCATTGGAGCTTTTTTTTTTTTTTAATTAGAAAAAAGTACCCAATGTTCGGGATTTGATCCCGGGTCATAGTGGTCAAAAACCAAAGGTTTAGAACACCCTTCCACCGACAGCTTTTGTTTTAAACAATGGTAACCATTACCATTAACATGTTATAACATCTAAATCTCATGACCTGATGGAATTGCATTAAAAGATAATAAAAATAATGTTTTACAATAAATCTCCAATTTCTTTATATAATAATCTCCTTGGGTAAATAGAAAAAAGTCAAATAAAACAGAAAATTCTTTTATTATAGTGATAAATCAAAGGCTTTTGTAGTTTGTATCTTTTGTAGTTATTATAAAAAAAACATTGTTTTAATTATCTTTTAAGTGCAATTCAATTAGGTCATGAGATTAAGCTGTTACAGCATGTTAATAGCTTACAGAAGTGTTCTAGTTGTGTGGAGAAATTATTGGGATAATTGGATTGAGGTTTCTTTATTGAATAAACAGAATACATGCTTGTGTGAGTATGGAATCACAATATGGAATCATGGAATAATAAAGCACTGATATTTTGGGCTTGTGGAATATTGATTATTTAGAAGACCAAGGTCAAACAACACATTGATCCATCAACTTTTTATTTAAATAAAATCAATTAAAATTGATTTAGAGAGAAAATTTTATAACATACTGAAAGGAACAAAAGGTAAAACCGAATCCAAATTATTGAAACGTCATGACGTTTCTAATCTATAATTCTAATTGCCCCTTATTATACTGAAAAAATAAAGTGGATAAGGAAATGGAACTTAGTTTTTAAAAATGGCTGCTGTCACTTTTATATTTGAATTTTTTTTTTTTTATTATCCCATGGGTGAGATTACACTAGGCCATGAAGGTTGAAAGCAATAATATTATTTTATTATAATAAAATTATTTATTGTAAAAAAATCATTGTTTAGTTGCTATTAGATTCTGAAAGATGATATCTTATTCTTTCTCATCTTTGTGACTGGATGAAGTAGAATGCGCCTTAATAGACTAGTAGCACTACTCAGTGGCAGGCCAACTTAGCTCCAAAAGAAATGGCCACCTCTGACATGAGGAACAGACATCATGTGCAGCCGCTCCTCCTAACATGGAGTACAAACACTGCTCATCCTGTATCCCTGGATCAGGTGCCCTTACAGGGTACTATCAGCCAAGCCAGCTGAGTCCAGGTCTTTTAGCGAGTTTGTTACTGCTCCCCTTCCTCCTTTTTCATTCGGGCTTGGGACTGGCAAAGATGATACAGTGAAACCTCTCTGTAAAGACACCTAATTGCAGAGCAAAAGTGTCCTTTATGAAAAGGTGTCCTCTTACCGAAGAGTTTTTAAATAGTAAAAATGGTAATTTTGACAATGAAAACTGTTCTTTGTAGAGAGGTGTCCTCTAGCCGGAGTGTCCTCTCATGGAGGTTCTACTGTAATTACAATTTTAAGTTTGTTATATAAACCAAGTATTCTAAATAGAATTTATTATTTTGGGACTTAAAATTGGTTTGTTAGAGGGATAATTTGTACCAGATTCTTTTGCCATTATTGAGATAACATTTATTTATTTATTATCAAATAAGATGCGATATCCCCACAAGGGATGCTTGCGTCAAGAAACAACACTAAATTCAGAGACTATATTACATAAACAATTGAATAATTACAAGGTTTGAGTAGAGTTTGAAGAAGAAAAGAAAGGAAACTAAAATCATGCTTGAATTTATAACCAACTAATGAAATAAATACAAATAAATATACCTAGTTTGGCAATTACGGTTACATTCTGTGATGTGTATATTCAACTTGTTGCTGCAGTCGTAGATTAAAAGGATGAGAAAACCAATTCTCTCTCTCCATGATATAGATAGGATGAGAGAATATCAAAAATTTTGCTGACTATCTCAACTGCCGTGGACCTGAATTACATTAATGAATTGAAAATTCTAGTTTCAATTAGTGAAGTTCTTTTTTTTAATTGAAATATATTCTATATTTATACCTCTAATTCTAACAATATATTATCCATTTTTGATAACATGTGTGTAAATAAATTTTATTTCTTATATAATTAATGCTTTAAATGTAAAAATTTAAATAAACTTCACTTTCTCTTTAAAACTAGTAATAATTTGTATATATATTTAAAAACTATGTACATAAAATATTTTAAACATTTACACCCAAATATCCACATAGGATATAGCGTGTGTTTTATAATTAAAAAAAAAAGAAGAGAATATCAAAAGGAAATCAGAATAAATACTAAAAATATTTGCAATTCATAAAATGTATGTTCCCATTTCATATGGCCTCTTATATTTGGATCTGAAACAAATTTTTGAAGCTTTAGCTATGATTGTGCAACTAAAAGTGCTGATAGCTTGCGCCATCTGCAAAAAAATAGATGACCGGTGACATCAAAGACTTTCCACTTCCTTAAGTTTTGTCCACAAGTGTATGTATATATTTTCTGCAAGGATTTTGTACCGTAACCTGGATCACTATTACTATTCCCCTCCCCCAAAATAAAATGATTTGAGGTTAGAATTAAAATGTTAAAGTGAGCTTTCTTTGTCTCTCCAACCTATCAAAGTGTGAAAAAATAGTACAAATGTGATATTGTACTGGGATAAGGTGCATAAATTATGAAAAAAGAAGGGGCATCTTCTAATCGTGCAACGGAAAGTTGCTGATGGCTTGCACCATCTTAATTTATTATTTATTAATTAGTTTATTCCAATAGATGGCGCAAGCCATCAGCAAATTTCAGTTGCACGACAAAATGATGACTTTTTTTTTATCAAAGGACGTTTGAAGATGATTTAGGAAACACCGTATTTTTTTACCCCATCAAAATGACACAAGGTTAATAATTTGCATCTTTTGATTTCCAGTATTTACCATGATGACACATTTCTAACAATTCCAGCTGTCAATCCTCTGACATCTGCCACACCTTTTTGGTGTGACAGCCAAGCTTTGGTCCAGTATGGAGAGGATTTACAGCATGGGGATTTCTAGAATTGAAGATTCTAAGAATAGCAGCCCAAATACCCTTTCTTGATAAATCAAGAAAACCTACCATGTACGCATTTCAGGCATCAGTGCTCATTAGCATGGGCCCTCAACAGTCTACTTCAATGACCAAATAAGTTGATCTAGAAGCTTCCTGAAAATTCAATTTTTCTTTTCTGAATTTATCAAGAAAGGGTAACTCCACCTTTACCGGCCCCAAGCCCGGATGAAAAAGGAAGAAGGGGGGCAGTAACAAGCTCGCTAAAAAAACCTGGACTCAGCTGGCTCGGTTGATAGTACCCTGTAAGGGCTCCTGATCCAGGGATACAGGATGAGCAGCGTTTGTACTCCATGTTAGGAGCAGCTACACATGGCATCTGTTCCTCATGTAGGAGGTGACCATTTCTTTTGAAGGTAAGTCGGCCTGCCACTGAGTAGTGTTCCCAGTCTTAATGACAAAGGCAGATGCATTCTACTTCACCCACACCATCAAGTCTCAAGCTCTACAAACTTGATACCCTAATATATATATATTTTTTGCTTATCCCTAGTACACGTGGTACAGGCCACGATAATCATGGTGGGTAGTTAGCGACTGCTTTTACTCTAAGTGCACCACATGTCTACACATGTGAAAAGCAGTTCGACTTTGGCACATGCGGGAATCGAACCTGGGTCGTAGCAGTCGAAAACAAACGGTTTAGACCATCCTTCCACCAACCCCTTACACCCTAATAAGATTGAGTGGAGATAAGAAAGAAGAAGAAAGGGTATTTAATCAATATTCTGAAAAACAATGTGACTAATTGGTATTCTAGATGATACAAGTCATCAGCAACTTTCAATTGGACGATCATCAATGGGACATTTGTCAATTATGTCACTTTATCAGGTTTATTTATCCTTTTGTTCTATTTTTTCATGTAATCTTGAAAGTAGAGATTTCCATTGACATTTATCACTTCCGTCAATAGAGAGAGAGAAACATTTTGTGATAAGTCTCAGCTGATAAATCCCTTTTAACACCTGACATCATTTCTGATAGAATTTCATCAACACGATTGTTTCAGTAAATTCATCCTCTCAGACTGAAGCTGGGCTTGCAGAAGTGTTAAATGTCTTCAATTTATATTTATCTGTGAAGAAGGTCCCGTTACTGCACTGAAAGTTAACTTATTTGGTATTCACCTTGTTTTGCCTGGGTTTAGTTACAATACGGGGTCAGTGGACGTGTTTGCGCTTATTATGTAAATTTTGTTACTTTAGTTGAATATGCAAATTTTAATTGTATGAAACTGCCAGCTGGACAAATAAAACCAGTGTGTTTGTAGTCAGTCTTCAAATCGGTCTAGTTCTTTGAGTCTGTTTTCCAATTAATTAGCATTAAAAAATTTACCTAGTCAAAGAGGGTTGATGTTGCTCATGTAGTCAGAAGGTTTTATAAAGGATCGAACGGCTCTAATTCAAGGGTAATATTCAGCTGAAAAGATCTGGCCTATCTAGATTCAGTCTACGCTTTGCCAAACCAAAACTTTAAAGTACTAGCCAGGCTTATAGACAAAGGAAGTGGCAAGGATTCCTAGCTATCACTGCTAGACCTTCATCCGCTACTGCCCAGGACGAAAAGTATAAACAGTCAGTTTTCAACAGCCACAACTCGGGACCAAATCCTCTGTGTGTGTGCATTGGACACTTTTTTTCTTATAAAAAAAAAATTGCTTGAATGGCCCCTGATTCTTACAAAAGTCCAACCCAACTAGTGAGTGCAATTAACCAAACAGGGGCTCTGACACACTTGAAAGTGCAAAAGTCTAACTGCTTTCCATATGTGATGCACTTACAGTAAAAAGCAGTCACCCACCATGATTATCATGGCCTGTACCATATGTGTGTATTAGGAATAAATAAAAAAATAATAATACTGTGATTTGATTAGAGTTTATTCTTGTTGAAGGACGTCAGTAAAAAAATAAAGAATTAGATGGGATATATATTAAAAGGAAATGAATTGGTGTCCTTGAGAGAGAGGGCAAAATGAATGGAAAGACAGCAGTTGTAAGAAGAATTGAAAGGATGCTATGGAGAAATACATAGATCTCGAGAGAAGCCTGGTATCACTAGAGAGCAGTACCTACTCAAGAATTCAGACATTGAAGAAGTGAATATTTGATGGTTACAGTAGAATCTCCATGATAGGACACTCTCACTAGTGGACACCTTTATATAAAGGACAGTTTTCATTGCCAAAAATTACTGTTTTTACTAATTAGCAACTTTCCAGTATGAAGACACCTATTCTATTACACTTTGGCTCTGCAACTAGGTATTGTCTTTTAGAGAAAAGTTTTTTTTTTTTAATTTTTTTGTTATCCCTTGTGTCATTACACAATTTCATGGAGACTGTCATGGAGACTATAAGAGAAGAGTTCTACTGTAATAGGACAGAGAATCCATCACACATCAACCTTCCCAACCATATATACTGCTGATAGATAAATGTGAAAGAGCATCAATTAGCTGAAAATCATAATTAAAACAAAAAGGTGAGGCTTTTTTCTTGTTTTTCATCAGCAAGATATAGTAGAGCCTCTCTGTAAAGGACAGCACCTAGTTGCAGAGCTAAAGTGTCCTTTAGAGAGAGGTGTCCTCTAGCGGGAATGTCCAGGTTTAACTGTATTATATTTGATGAAGATAGCAATATTAATTTTAAAATAATAGTCAAACCTTACTATTAAACAGCACTTTGAATCTCAACATTATAATGTTCTAACTGATTTGCTGCTATAAAAGAGGTTCACTGTATATCTCATAGAATAATCAGTGAGCTCTCTGTGCTAAAAGGAATAGTAGAATAGAAGTTTATAGTCTATTTTTGTTTATAGAGTATATACATATACAGTAAAACCTCCATGAGGACACTCGCACTAAAGGATACCTCTCTATCAAGGACAGTTTTCATTTGCAAAATGAGCATTTTTACTATTTAGCAACTCTCCGGTAAGAAGACACCTCTCCATAAAGGACACTTTGGCTCTGTAATTAGGTGTAGGGAGGTTCTACTGTATATATATTTTTTATAAAAAATGTATTTACAGAAGAAATCTGTTATAACAGTCTCTTTCATAATAGTAAATTGATTATAACAATATTAATTTTATGGTCCCAAGTTTCAAGTACCAATTATTTTAACCATGTCAAGGTTAAACAAAGATGGAGAAATCCCCCCAAAATGTCAAGAAGGTATAAATGTAACTTTAGAAGTGTGGGCTCAGATTTCTTCATCTACTTTTAAACCTACTTGGCCAGTATGGAAAGGAAGAAAACATCATAGTTAGCAATGGCAAACACTCATCTTTAGAAGTATGTACAGTCATGAAGTGTATGTACAGTAAAACCTCCATGAGAGGACGCTTGCACTAGAAGACACCTCTCTATAAAGGACAGTTTTAATTTTCAAAATTACAATTTTTACTATTTAGCAACTCTCCGGTAGGAGGACACCTCTCCCTAAAGAACACTTTGGCTCTGCAATTAGGTGTCCTTTACAGAGAGGTTTTACTGATAAATAAAAATCATTATAAAAAGATAATGTAGTAATACAGTAGAACCTCCCTGTAAAGGACACTCAATTTCAGAGCCAAAGTGTCCTCTTACTGGTGAGTTGCTAAATAGTGAAAATGGTAATTTTGCAAATGAAAACTGTCTTTTGTAGAGAGGTGTCTGCTAAAGGGAGGTTCTATTGTATTAAGGTCAATGATCACAGATTACCATTTCACCCTGTTCTACACAATTCTTACCTCTTGGAATCTTACAATGCTCTTGGGCATTCATTGACATCTTCAAATTAATCCTTCTGTTGAATCCTGTTATTTATGAATCTCTAAAAATTCAATCTTTATATTTAGGCAAAATAATCCTAAATAGTTCTAAAAATTCAATTTTATTGTGTTGTTTCTTATCCCCTTGTGTAAATATTACACAAATTCCATCAGTTCTTGCTCCTCGAGGCAATTTTATTGTATTATATAAAATATATAGTTTAATAAATTAAATTTAATTGCCATCTATCGTTAAAATTTTACACAAATAAATTTACTGGCAATGCGTTTCTTTTAAATATCATCAAATATTATCTCTACAGACCTTACTGCAATGGTATGAGTTATTGAATGAGAGGGTTTGGCTCATCAGTAGTGAACCCTCTCAGCGGTTTCGCCAAATTAATCTCTAAACCGCTCTACTATTGTATTGGATTGGAGTATACCCTGTATTTTCTATGGAAGGCAGCTTAGGGGTGTTTAGTGAAATATGGACATAAGTTTATAGGTCTGTAGAGGTGCATACATATAATTCCAAGGTATTGCATTGAGCAACGCATTGCCAGCAAATTTATTTGTGTAAAATTTTAACGATAGATGACAATTAAATTTAATTTACTAATATATATTGGTTATGAAAACATTTTGCGGAAGAGCTTTGCTCGATGCAATACCTTGAAATTATATTTATGCACCTCTACAGACCTATAAGCTTATGTCCATATTTCACTAAACACCCCTAAGCTGCCTTCCATAGAAAATACAGGGTATACTCCAATCCAATACAATAGTAGAGCGATCTAGAGATTAATTTGGCGAAACCGCTGAGAGGGTTCACTACTGATGAGCCAAGCCCTCTCATTCAATAACTCATACCATTGCAGTAAGGTCTGTAGAGATAATATTTGATGATATTTAAAAGAAACACATTGCCAGTAAATTTATTTGTGTAAAAAATATAGTTTAATACCTAAATATTCAATATTTATGTGAAGATAATTCTATTTTCACAGAATTCATCATTTTACTACATTATTTTATTTCAAGTCAATTCAATTTTTTAAATTCTTTATAAATAAATATAAAAAATATGAACCAAGAACCTTTTTTGGTTTTAATAAAACTCTTAAATATAAGGTGATAAGACCAAATCCAAATAATGTGACGTTTCAGTAACAGCATTGTAACCAAAACATCATACACTATTTATTTATTTGGATTTGGTCTTATTACCTTGTGTTTATAATCTATAATCTTAAAATTGTGCTTTATCAACTCTTAAATCTAAATCAAGTTTCAATAAAAAATCCATTTCAAATCAAAATCAATTCAAATGGCCAATTGCTTCTTTATATTATTCAAGCCACAACACCTTCCTTGGTCTACTTCTCTTGATGATCCTCAGAATAGAAGTCCTTGAAACTTTCATTTTCAATATATTTCATTTAGAAGATTTTAATCTCTATTTTATCTTCTCCAAATTTCTTTGCTTGTCACCTTATTTATCCATATTGAAAATAAGTTTAGTTTTCAACTTTCCAAACAATGTGGACAAAACCCCATGGAGACAAAGGAACAATCCAAACAATAAAAACTCAAGGTCCCAGGGCCCAAAGAAAGCAAGGTGGTCAAAATTTCCAAAAATGTTGTTTTTATTTTCTTGAATATCCTCATACAGTATGTTTTTTTTTTGCTTATCCCTAGTACACGTGGTACAGGCCATGATAATCATGGTGAGTAGAAGAAGGCGACTGCTTTTACTGTAAGTGCACCACATGTCTAGACATGTGAAAAGCAGTTCGACTTTGCACTTACAAATGTGCAGAGTACTTGCACTCGCTGGTGGGGTTGGACTTTTGCAAGAATCAGGGGCCATTGGAGCATTTTTTTCAATTAGAAAAAAAGTGTTCAATGCAGGATTCGATTCTATCCCGGGTCGTAGCGGTTGAAAACCAATGGTTTTGACCACACTTCCACCATCCCCCTTAAATTGTAACCTTATTATGAAGAATAATATCTTATCAAAAAAGTAATCAAAAGAAAAAATGGAAGTCTACAGGGAATGTATTTCAAAGATCAATTGAAGATTGTCTATGAACCCTACTGGATATTGAAGAGAAAGAATTGGTTGAATATCAAATAGAATGATCTGGAGTTGGAGAAGAGGTTAAAGCAATTGCCCCAAACCTCCATATCTGAGATTGCAATAATTTGATAATTTCCACTTGCCCTATTTTTATATAATTGTGGGAATGATAAGGTACAATTTGGATTATAGATTATAAACACAAGGTAATAAGACCAAATCCAAATAAATAAATAGCGTGTGACTAAAGGTCCCTGGTTTGATCCCGGGTTTTGGTACTTTTTAAAAATTTTATTAAAAAATATATATTTGAATCTTATCACCATAGTACAAGGTCACCACACAAATTCCATTTTCAATTTTTTACACACTATTTATTTATTTGGATTTGGTCTTTTTACCTTGTGTTTATATCAGTGGGAAATTCCAACAATCAACTTCTAGTACCATTTATTTTTATTTTATTATTATTATTTTTTGCTTATCCCTAGTACACGTGGTACAGGCCATGATAATCATGGTGGGTAGTTAGCAACTGCTTTTACTGTAAGCGCACCACATGTCTACACATGTGAAAAGCAGTTCGACTAGTACCATTTATGATATGGCGGAGGTCAGACAACATGGAACACCATCCTGTTCTACACAATTCTCTCCATCTCTCTCCTACATTCAGACAATTTTTTTTAGATTAAAATAAATCAACACCTCTACTTCTTTCTTCATTCTTGAAGGCATATTACTCCAGTATATGGTCAATATATGAATAAAAACAAACATTGATATAATTTGAATCAAAAGGTGATCCATTGTTCTTTTTTTTTTGTCCGTAGAGGTACAGCCTGCACCACGCTGACTAGAGCCAACAGCCTGACACACGTTCATGGTTGGCTTTTCTTGATTTATCAAAAAATTAGGTTGGCCAAATATCATGGAACAAATTAAATCAACTTTTAGTTGATTTTTGTTCCACTAGATGGTGCACTGCCATCTAAAATGCTCATATGAGTGGTCAGGACATACCTTTTTTGTTTTTAATATCAACACCTGACCTTTATCTATTTTTCATCAAGGTACGCCTTCAAAATATATATATATACAGATATAATTAATTGAATAGATTCTAAAAGGACATTATAATTCTATGGAATGTCTTGTATAAGCCTAACAGCTGCAGAACATACCATTAAAATCAACAAAAATCCATGTTAGCAAAACATTTATTTTGAAGTACAACTGCAAATTAACGATAAATTTATTTTGTGCTTGCCCAAATATTCCTCAAGAATTAAAACTTGTATAATGAGAAATATATTTACATGAATAAATATTCGTTAGAAAGGCAAACTTTAATACTAAAGGGGTATAATAATACCTTGTGCGAGGTATGTCTTAACAATGAATATCATTTTAACAAATAAATCAAACTTCTACTGTCCTTACTGTGATGAAAAAATATATTTGTGAAAAAAAAAAACATTTGCGTCTTAAAGCCTTCATTCGTTATATATAGATGGCATGCTATTGCTTTGTATTAATTTTGGAACCTGTTGGGACTGGTAAAAGGGTGTTTAAGCCTTAAGATATTTTATAAATATCTCCCCAGGCCTCACTAGACCACTTCTTGGAATGTATGGGATCCTCAAGACAGGACCTATATTCTAACCCTACCAAGATTGTGAATTTGATCAATGAATTTAGTCTCCATGACCTTGTATAATTATACAATGGAATATAAGGTAATAAGACCAAATCCAAATAAATAAATAGTGTGTGACATTTCGGTAAAAACGCTGTTACCAAAATGTCACACACTATTTATTTATTTGGCTTTGGTCTTATTACCTTGTGTTTATAATCTATAATCCAAATTGTGCCTTATCATATACAATGGAAAAAAATATATATATTGATGAGGCTGAAGTGGGGATGTAAATCTCAGTTTATTTGATGGTGGTAGGGCGTTGTCCTGGTGGGCTATGGTCACCAGGGCCCGTTCCAAGGCTCGGTGCAGTCGTAGGCGTTGTTGTTTCTGATACCAGACATCTTGCGGTTGCGGGTCAAGGAAGGAGAGATAAAAATATATTTTTAAAAATGTGACGAAGCTCCTCGTGATAACTCTCCCACGTTGTACCGCGAAAAAGGTGGTCAGTGGTCAAATACAACTTGTACCTGTTATCTCTGTGGTGCCGTTTCACTGATAAATAATAAATAAACAAAATTTAAAATAATTTTGTAACGGTCACGTGTATTTCCGGTCGGTTGCTTGTTGATACACAACACCACCCCCCCTCTTATCTTAGACTCGGTCCCTCGAGTCGCCGTTATCTCTCTAAAAATTCCTTAAGTCTAGACACGTGTGCTAACGTGCTCTGGCACCTACTATTTTCGTTGCGTCCGTCCCGTGGTCGTAACCTATATGTCGTTTCCTTGATTCTATCCGTTATTACGTACGGTCCTACGTATTTCGGCAGAAATTTCTCCGTTTTCCCTGGTTTCCTGCGAGACGACTCCAGTAGTACCAGGTCGCCCACTTCAAACATCCGGAAGCGGTCACGGTTCGCAAGGTCATACTGACATTTTGTCATCATTGTCCGGTCTCGGTAGTTTTTGTTGGCAATTTTCTTTAATCTCTCGTTTTCTAAGATGCGGTTGGTCACGTATTCGTCGTAATTTTTTACTGGCTCGTCGACGGTTGGTAGTCCTACGTCTAGGGACGTCCTCGGTTCTACGCCAAATATCAACTTATGCGGTGTCACCTGTGTCGATGACTGAATGGACGAATTATACGCAAAAGTCGCCGTTTTTACGAATCTCGGCCATTCGGCATGGTCGTCCTCGAGATAAACTCTGATGCCGTTGAGTTTTTTGCATAAGCCATTTGTTTGCGGGTGTGCCACGGAAGCCATAACATGTTTAATACCGTACAATCGTGTAAAGTCTCTAAAAGTACTCGAATCGAACGATTTACCTTGATCGGATATTATGCATTTCAAAGTACCAAAAACGTAGAACAGATTGTCTAAGAGTGCGTTGCATGTGGTTTCCGCCTTCATGTCTTTTACCGGGATTGCGAGTGCGTATTTGCTAAAATGATCTACGATCGTTAAGATGTGTTCGTAGCCTTCTGCTGATTTTTTGAAAGGACCTTGGTGGTCTATTCCCACTCGTTCCCAAATGTCTGTTGCCGGTGGTAACGGTTCTAGCGGGGCTGCGGGTTTGAACCTCTGTGGTTTGAAGGCCTGGCATACTTTGCACGACCGAACGTATTTCCGCACGTCTTCTTCAAGAACTTTCCAGTAGAAACGTTGCTTAATACGATGGACCGTCTTCGCTACTCCCATGTGTCCTGCCTCGGGTATATCGTGCGCTGTTTTCATTATTTCGAGTACACTTTGCTTTGGTGCTACGACCAACCATTGGTTACCTTGTGTTGCAGGGTTCTTTTTATAAAGGATCCCGTTTATTTTTTTTTATATTAGTCCCGTGTTTTAGCGTCTGGTAGTTTTCCGGTAATATCGCGGCAAAACATGTCTTCCTTTTGTCCGTTTTCGTCGATCCGTACTGTGCACGCCGTTAAATCGTTGAAGTTGTCTTCGACGTTCGTATCGTTTTTGTGGAACGGGTTGCGTGAGAGTGCGTCCGGTGCAACGTTCTTCCTCCCTGCGCGGTGGACTATTTCAAAGTCGTGCTCCATGAGTTTTAACCCCCATCTAGTAAGTCTTGAGCACGGATCACGTACGTTAGCTAGCCACGTTAACGCGCTATGGTCGGTTACGACTTTGAATTCTCTCCCGAAGATGTACGGCCGTAACTTTTGTAGTGCCCAGACTATTGCTGAGCACTCTAGTTCTGAGATACCATATTTACTCTCGTGTTTCGATGTCGTTATCGACAAGTAGTGGATCGGGTGCAAAAACCCGTCATTGTCCGGTTGCATTAGCACCGCACCTAATCCTACGATTGATGCGTCCGTGTGTATTTCTATTCTAGCGTCTGGGTTGAAAGTGTGTTAGAATTGGCTCCTCAGTTAATTTTTTTTTTAAGGTTTCGAAAGCTTCTATTTTGGCCGGACCTATTACGAATCTCTTATCTTTTTCCGTTAAATATGTCAGCGGTTTGCTTATCTTTGAAAAGTTTTTTAAAAAACGGCGATAATAGCCGCAAAGTCCCAGAAACGAACGAACCTGCTTGACATTTTTCGGAATCGGAAATTCCTTAACCGCTCGTTGTGTTCACGTATGTCTCTTCCGTACACGATGACGTCATCTAGATAAACCATACACTCGGACCATTTCAATTCAGCTAAAGTGTATCCATGATTCTTTCGAAATGACCAGGTGCCCCGGTTAAACCAAATGGTAAAACTTGAAACTCATACAGCCCGTTACCCGTCGTGAACGCTGTAATTGGCTTGCTTGTTTCGTCCAGTGGACACTGCCAATAGCCGCTAACAAAATCCGTGTGAGAGAAATACTTCATTCCCGCTAAACGATCCAGGCAGTCGGTGATATCGGGTAATGGATATGAAAATTTTTCGGTTACGTTGTTAACTTTTCTATAGTCCACACAAAATCTATAGGATCCGTCTGATTTTTTAACCAAAACGACCGGGCTCGCCCATGGGGATGTTGATTTCCTAATAACTCCTTTTTCACACATTTCTTTAACCTGTTCCTCTATAATGTCACGTTCCTTAGGACTGCGGCGATAGGCTTTTTGTCAAATTGGTTCCGTGTTTGATTTAAGTTTAATGTGGTACGGTTCGATATCTGCCGCCTTATTCCACTCTTCTGAGAAAAGTTCCCGATACCTGTACAATACGTCCAGTACGTCGATTTTTTCGCCGTCCGACAGCTCCGGGTTTATATCGAACTTATGTGGTTCGTATTTGCACGTGGCCGTCATACTGTATCCCACCTGTTCACTTAGGAAAGAAACATTCGCTATTTCCCCGCCGGATCGTAACAAGCATGAGTTTGCTACCAATCGCACCGGTTCGTTCCTAGTATTAATGACATCAATGAGTATCTCGGATACCGGTTCGGAAACGTGTACTGATGGTATTAGTAGCCCCGTTCTTCTTACGCAGTCGGGGTGGGGTTCTAAAATGCCCGCCATTACTGTTGGCCCTTTTAACTTAACCCTCGTTTTACAGTGTGGTGCAATTTTAAGGTCATCCGGTATGCAGTACTTTTGTTTGGGGTTTTTCCGATCGTTCGTAATTGCGCCTAATCTCTCGAGCTCCCGTTCTTCGTTTAGTTCTACCACGTGGTCGTCCGTGCCTATTTTTGGCCTATACAATTCTACCGATTCGTCTCTAAACATAATT